>CM052799.1:102336149-102352454 GCA_028533885.1 Nasua narica | reverse complement strand
GATAATGGGTATTTACTCCTTTTTTAACTGATGGGTATCTTACTCTCCTTCCGATATTGCCTGTTTTCTCCACAGCCTGCTGCTTAGAAAATTGTCAAGATTCTTAGTCTCCTAGAAGCAGGTATATAGAATATAAAATTTTTAAAGATTTTATTTATTTGAGAGACAGAGTACACAAGCAGGGGGAGAGGCAGAGGGAGAAGCAGACTCCTTGCTGAGCAGGGAGGCTGATAAAGGGCTTGGTCCCAGGGTCCTAGGATCAGGATCCAAGCTGAAGGCAGATGTTTAACCAACTGAGCCACTTGAGTGTCCCTAGAATATTTTATTAGACTTTATGACCTGTCTCCTAATAACATAAAATAGAAACCAGTTAGTTATATGATCCAGTTTAGGAATACGTATTTTACATAATTTATAAACCTTTACAAATTGAAAAATCAATGATACAATATGTTGAGTCTATACTGATTCAATTTAAGGAATCCTGTGTATAAACGAAGTCAACAAAGTCCTTTAGATGCGATTTGTTTTGGGTTTACTGCAACACTTTTTGTTATATTGTAGGTCTTGTAAATTCCAATAAGTCTGTCTGAAATCTCAAACATATTATTTCGAAGAGAAATTATTATGAACTGGGCATTTTTTGTTTGTTCCTAAAGAGAAAGAAAAAAATAGAAATATTAATAACAAACATATAACTTCCTTGAAATGTTTTTGCTGGGCAATAAATTCAACATTAGTTTGATAATTAAGATGAATAGGAATGACAACAGGTAATTCATAACACAGCATTTGAGAGGAATTTGGGTATTTGGGGAAGCACAGTTGACTAGAAATCTTCTAGTGGAAAAAAAAATCTAAGGAGACCACTGATTCTAGTTGTGTTTCTGCTACTAATTTACATCATTGGTTTATACTTTGCTTGTCCAAATTGGACTTGGTCTCTCTGATACCATAGGAACAGTGTTAAGAGTACAGGGGAAAAGCTCAAAAGAAAGAATTCCATGTGTATTAAGGAGCCTATAAAATTCTCAGAATGAAAACCTCTAAATGATTACTTACATATATATAAAATGCAACAATGGAAACATTTTTAAAATCAAGGGCTGCATCAATTTCATCCATGAAGTACAGAGGAGTAGGTTTGTAGTGGTGAAGAGCAAATACCAAAGCCAATGAACTAAGTGTTTTCTCTCCTCCTGAAAGATTGAAGATCTTCTTCCAACTTTTCTTAGGTGGTCGAACACTGAATTAAGAAAATCTCTTATTAGATTACAAGCAAAGCTAAAGACTTCATGATTTGTTTTCTATAACTGGCTTCTACCATCTTCTTTGGGGATCACATTTGCTTTTCACAGATTTAAACTTTTTTTTTTAAAGATTTATTTATTTGACAGAGAGAGAGAAAGAGAGAGAGAGAGATCACAAGTAGGCAGAGAGGTAGGCAGAGAGAGAGGGGGAAGCAGGCTCCCTGCTGAGCAGAGAGCCCGATGCGGGGCTCGATCCCAGGACCCTGAGATCATGACCTGAGCCGAAGGCAGAGGCTTTAACCCAC
The DNA here is from genome assembly GCA_028533885.1 of Nasua narica. Classification (NCBI taxonomy): domain Eukaryota; kingdom Metazoa; phylum Chordata; class Mammalia; order Carnivora; family Procyonidae; genus Nasua; species Nasua narica. Next base: position 102,350,899 of record CM052799.1, on the reverse strand, counting down.
TGAGCCACCCAGGTGCCCCCCCCGCCTTTTTTTTTTACAGATCTAAACTTTTTTGAGTTTATTTTGTATAAATGTTATTGGAGAATGAACACATTAAGAACACCTACACTTCTTGCTATTCTTCTGTTTCCAGTGCATTTTTCTGCCTGGCAATTTTAAAATCCTACTGTTAAATTGAAATGACTAAAAATTTAAAAAGATGAACTAGACAAATATTGTTTAAAGTTAAGTATTTGCTGCTTGCTCAGAGTTTGTTGTATATTGCCAATATGTAAACAAATTAGTATTTATCATCAAATAAAACAAGCTGGAGATCTAACCTTCACATCCCACCCTTAAAAACTACTGACAGTTTGGAGAATATGTAGAGATGTAACGAGAGGATCCAAAACTCAATATAATTACAAACCTGAACATGATTCCTTCAGAGAAAGGATCCAAGCTGTCTACAAGCTCTAGTTCAGCATCACCTCCCAAAGTTAGCATTTGGTAATTTTCCTTTAATTTGTTTGTTATTATATAAAAACCTGCCATGAATTCATTAAGCCTTTGTTTCCGAAGATCTTCATATGCCTGTCTAAACTGATCTCTTTCACAAGTAATTTTGTCCAATTCTGCTACCCGCTGTAAATATAATTCTTCCTATGAAAAAAAATATGAGAAAAACATCTATTCAGTTACTTTTTTGAAATGAGAGTTAAAACTGCTAATTATATAAATTAAAATTCACAATTAAGGTTAAGGACTAAAGAATTTCTGACTAAGTCATTAACAGTTTATTCATACCTTCTTTTTATACTCTGCAATGGAACCAAGGTTTGGTTTCATTTCATGACACTGGGCTTCTAAAAGTGCAATCTGATTTGTTATAGAATCTGGGTTCTTGATTGCTTCAAGATCCTCTGGGCTTAAAACTGCAATCTCTTCAAGAGGACTATCTTCTATGGGATGCAATGCTATTTTTGAAATCTAAAAGTTCAATTTAGATGAGCGTTAGGGAAGGCACAGAACTATAATTCATTGTTTAAAAAAATCAAATCACAATATGACAAATTACTTATCTACTAAAACAATATATACTAAGGAATTGTGGCTAATTTCTATAGCAATTACTTTTCAAAGGACAAGAAGAAAAATAATTGTAGTGTTTCAAAATTTTCATGTAGCTTTTTGTTAAATCTCTGAATCAGCCCTGGGGTGAAAATATTGACTAATGGAACTACTACCCAGATTTCTCTATATACAGAAATTATTATTATTATCTATTGTTCATTATGGTCACCTGAGAAATGATTATTTCTGGGAATTAAGAATCACAACATCTCAAAAAATACAAAGTAGAAACAAGAGCTCTTTCATAAAGGATATTTTGAAGTGACATTTAACTAAGGTCACAATCTTACCTCTTTTTGCCAATATTTTATTTTCGAATTATGTTCAGCAATGTGACCATCTATTTGTTCAAGTTTCAACTTAATACTAAGTGCATCTTTTTGAAGAGCATGTTCATTTTCTTGAATTATTTTTAGTTCTTGAAGTAGATTACGATGCTCTTTTTGGATCTCCGGTAAGGACTCCTAAAAAACAAGAACTACTACTATAGAATATGACATTCCTTCCCAAATAGAACAGGTATTTTTACCTTATAGAGATGAAGAAATTAGCAATCTCTCCCTGTGCCCCTTCCATTTTAAAAGTTATTTATGGAAAAGTTACAATACTACTTTTTATTGAACAAATAAATGTTAATTATAGCTACAAAAGTTTTAAGCTATTGAGTGCTTACTATGCAAGGTTCTGATGTCATATACCCAAATCTTTAAACTGCTTCAATTACCATTCACTCCCATCTCCCAGTCTTACCTCTGCAGCATTTGTGTTCTTTACGACCTCTGCTGCTTTGTCCTCAAGACTTTTAAGTTCTGCTGTTAAATCACCCACTTCTTTCTCAGTGTCTTTTATTTCTTTCTCTGTGCGAAAGACTGAATCTTGTGCTTTTTTAAGATTTCTAAATAAGCAAAACGATACATTAAAAACTCGTTAACATGGGATTTGTTATCCTGCTTATGAAAGTTCACCAAAAAACTTCCATGACATTGAGAGATTTTACTATCACAGATTTAAAAATTTATGATTTACTGAACCATCCTTGAAATGGTTTGTTATACATATACTTTTGGGATGTTGTCTATTTTATTAAACTTTGAATATAAATTAATGAAACTTAGACCATGAAGCAAAGTTGTCCATTGTATTACTATATTCTTGTCATTTTCTTATCTGATTGGAGATTCTTAAATCTCCCATGAAGTTATACCTTCAAATAAATAATACCTCTCAGGGCAACATGTGTTTCCCAAGGAGAGGAACAAGGACTTTTTTCCCCTTAATAGAAGCTACTTCTACTTTGACCAGTGTGTTTAGACAAACTTCTACTCTTAAGAAACAAATGGCTTATTAGTGCTTTATCTACCTTTGAGCCAAAGACACTAGAGTAACTTAACTAAAATTATAACAAATTGACTATTAAGATAAAAGTCATTTACATTTTAACATTTTATATACATATTTAAGCTTTGGTTATCTAGAAACACCAATACTCTAAAAATAAATTTAAAAAACAAGACCTATGAATGGTTAAGACAATGGAATAATCCAATTAACTTAAAACTAAGTTAGCAAGACAATTTTGCTAAGAGGTCTCATTTTTACCTCTTATTCCCCTAGATCTAGAGCTATTTAAATTAATAACCGTCTAACTACTCTAAGCCAGAGAAATAAAACAGGTTTGTATGTGCACACAAGTGGGGAGTAACAGAACTATACTTTGCCAAGGCATACATCTGTTTACCACTTAAAACACACAACAATGGTCATCATAAATGTTCATAGGTTTCCCTTTACTAAAGTCCTATTAGATAAAAACATGTTAGATAGGCTTAATAAGTTAACAGCAGAAATGTTTAAAGGACATTAAATTTAAACATAAACCCCTTTTCCAACATGGAGGCAGGAAGGCCTGTTAGGGTTAGCATACATACTCTACCTGTCAGCAGTCTTGATTGCTACTTGGGCTTTAGTAATAGCAGAAGCACACTCATCTAATTGTTTATTTATTTTATCAAGTTTGTCTTGTTGGGCCTTGAGTTTATGGTTATTGATTTCTACAATAATATTATGTAATCTTTTAACCTCAGCTTCTACTTTTCCAGCTCTTTCAGCCACGTTGTCATATTCTGAAATAAAAAGAAGAACTCAATTTGTGTTTCTAGGTTCACACACTATCACTTACTAGATATAAATTTCTTCGTATGATTTAACCTGATGTGCACAAAATAAATTTTAGACATTTGGGGGAAAGTGTATCTCAAAAAACCAGCGGACCAGCACACACTATGTCAAAACCAATGGTATTAGAACTACACATGGTTAAATTCTCTGGCTTAGCCATAGCATAAGCCACTCATTTCTTAGAGGCTTTATGCCCTCAGGCTCTTTTCAAAACTCTTTGAAACTTTTTCTTAGGTACCTCTTTGACTATTGTTCTCAATGATTTTTACCCTCAGACTATGTGCCTAGTAACTTGCCTGTGGTAAAAACAAAAAACAAAAAACAACACAAAAAAAACAAAAAAACCCCCCTGTGGTTATCTTGCTAACCTAAAGTTCCCCCTCACAAGTTACAACAAAGTAGGGGAGACAGGATGAACTGGAACTTTTCTCTGTGGCAGAGAAAACTAAAAGTTAGATTTCCCAGATTCCCTCATATCTAGGGTTCATACAAAATTTGGAGCCATTCAATTGAAAGAATGCTCATAATTTGGAAGGTATACATGATGAATTGGACATATTTCTACTGGCAAGCAGTCAGAAATTTGCATTTTCTTGGTGGCATTAGAAGTTCTGGTATCCAGTCAAAAGCTCCGTGAATATTGTAAGGCAGTAGCACTAACTTGGACACTGTGAATTAATAAAGTAAGTGCAACGGGCTTCTGTTGTTGGTAGTTGCAGTATCACCTTCCCAGTATGAGAGAGGACTTTCCAATTGTGTAAGAGGCAGTATAGATCATTTGGTGGTTCTTTAGAATAGCTCTAGAAATTATTCTTCACTGTTCAACCAAAAATTTCCTTTAGTCATCCCAATGATTCTGTAAACAATCCAATGCTCTCTTAAACAAACACATGCACTATATAAATTCCAATTACACTAGCGAGAGTGGATTCTATTCCCCATTTTTTTTTTCCTAAGAGAGCATGCTCATGTACATGGCGGGGATGGAGAAAGGCCACAGGCAGCAGTAGAGCAGTGGCAGAGGGAGAGAATCTCAAGCAGGTTCCATGCCGAGCACAGAGCCTGACGCAAGGGTCAATCTTACTACCCCGACATGACCCGAGCCAAAATCGAGTTGGATGTTTAACCAACTGAGCCACCCCAGCGCCCATCATACATAAATTTTAATCACTATACAATATAGGGAAAATGAAAGGTGACAAAAAGGTGAAGAGTTCAAGCTACTAAGAATATTTATAGGGGTACCTGGGTGGCTCAGTTGGTTGAGCTTCTGCCTTTGGCTCAGGTCATGATCCCAGGGTGTGGAGATCTAACCCCAAGTTAGGCTCCCTACTCAGCAGGGAGCCTGCTTCTCCCACTCCCTTTGCCACCTCCCCCTGCTTGTGCTTGCTCTCTTGCAAATAAAATTAAAAAAAAAAAAAAAAAGAATACTTGTATCTACAAAGGTAAACAGAAACACTGAGGTAACCTATGGAAAGAGAGTCCCATAAAACTTCTATAAGAGGAAGTAGGATTTACTGAGAACAGGATTGGATGAGGATTTAATGATTGCTTCTCCTCCACTGTCTCTTCTCTGTCAGGTATGTTGGAATTCCAATAAATCTACAAATCTTAAAATTTTACCATTTCTCCTATGTTTTTGTCCTACATTACCAGAGAATTCTTTCAGCCCATCTATTTTCTTTTCGAGAGAGAAAGCAAGCAAGCAAGTGGGGGTGGAGGAGCAGAGGGACAGGTAAGAGAATCTTGAGCAGGGCTCTAAGCCCAGCAGAGAGCCCCATCTCATGACCCAGAATTCATGACCTGAGCCAAAATCAAGACTTTTTGGCTTTTTTTGTTTTTGCTTTTTTTTAAAGATTTTATTTACTTATTCGACAGAAAGAGAGAGAGAGATAGAGAGAGATCACAAGGCAGAGAGGCAGGCAGAGAGAGGGGGGAGCAGAGTCCGATATGGGGCCAGATTCCAGGACCCTGAGACCATGACCTGAGCCAAAGGCAGAGGCTTTAACCCACTGAGCCACCCAGGCGCCCCAAGAGTTGGATGCTTAACTGAGCCACTCAGGTACCCCCCTCAGCCCATCTATTTAATTCCAACACTCATTTTTTTTTTTTTTTTTTTTTTTTACATTTCTGAAATCACCACTTGGCTCCTAAAACAAAATTAACTTTTGCCTTTTTTTGGTCTTCTGTATTCCCCTTTTATCCTAAGGATATTAAATATACACATTTAAAAGTTCTATACTGCCAACACTAGTAATCCCCTCAGTACTCTACTGAATGAATTATTTTGCTTACAGTGTCAATAGTCTCTTAAGTCTAAATTCCATTAGGTTGCCTGTGTGCTCTGCTCCCCAGCTACTATGGGGGTTGGCATCATAACTTATACTTGGGGGGCCAGAATGTCCTTGGATAGGTTCCAACTTTTAGAATATTTACTTCCTTGTTTTCAAGTTATCTACCATGCATTTTTAAAAAATATCTATAAGTAGCAAGTCTCTTAGAAGTCGGAAAAAAAAAACTTGACATATATAATCCATAATTTTAAAATTATTCTATAAGCACCTTGCTCCCTTTATTCTCTAGACATTAAATATTTAAAGATATGCTTGCAGAAATGGGTTCTTTAGAATAAACATTAACACAATCTATTGATAATATCCAGTATTTCCATGAGAAGAGATATATATGAATAAGAGGGCTCTTAATAAAAAGTCAAGGCTTCTTTTTCAAACAAGAATGAAATACAGTCTCTGTGAAAGTTACTATAAATGACACATATACATTTTTGGCCTCTCAATTGACAATTAGGTACCAAGAAAGCCATGACAAAAAATACTGTGGGATTTGTGGGGAAAGGAACATGTGTAAGTCAATGTGTCCACAATAACAAAATACAGATCCAAAAGAAATGCAAGAAAAAGAAAAACAACAACAACAAAAAACCTTGTCAGATAATGCCACTTCCCTGTACATCACTCTAACCACTCTGGCTTCCTTGTGTTCCTAGAGATTCCCAGCATACTCCTGCCTCAGGGCCTTTGTACCTAACTCGTCTATGATTTTAGAATGCTTTTTCCAAGTATCACATGGTTAGCACTCATACTTCTGTTGGGTCTCTGCTTAAGTATCTCTAGTAGAGGTCCATTTAACTACTCTGATTCCCATCCCCTGCCCTGTTAACCCTTGTTTTATTATCACTTAGTAACTTCTAATACCAATACAAAATACAGTATGTTTAGCTTCCTCATCTGAAGTGTGAGATTCTTAAATAGAGGGACTTCATTTTGTTCAATGCTCAATCACCAGTACCTAAAACAAACCTGGCCATGGCTAGTAGCAGATGCTATCTGAGTGAATATCTTAATATTAAAAATTCAAACAAAAATGCAGGATCACAAAGTTATTATGGGTAACTGGTGAATATTCAAAGTGCATAGTGGACATGTCTACTTAACATCTTTTTACCTCTTTTTCTTTTGGAAGAAAACTGTCACTTTTGGAGCATTTGGATAATTACTACAAGTCTACCCCAACTAGTTTTTTTTTGTTGGGTAATCAGTATTTGTCCTCCTGGGCTTACAAACTGAACCATAACAGGGGTCTTTCTTGAGGGTGTGACAAAAGGCTTACAGTGTTTGCTAGAGTTGCTAGCTAAAATATTTTAAGTCAGGAAGGGGTCTGTCATCATAACCCATCATGCCTTCCTCCCGTAATAATATGCACATCTATGTTTGATTGAAGTGAACATGGAAGGAGAAGTAGGGCTGCTCAAAGTACATAACCAGTGGATTTCAATTTTGAAGCCAATTCGGGCTATAAGCCTATTAATTCCCTTCCTTGCTTTATGATATTGGTGGTACACTTACATATATACATGTACACAAGAAGAAAAAGCTCTAGAAGGAAAAACATATTCTCTAAGTTTGCAAAGACTGTTTTTCTTCATGTGTCTACCATTTATTGCCTTCATCCTTTCTGTTTAAGTGATACCCAGTTTCCTAAATTTATAAAATAACTACTATTTTGAAGGGTAATTGTTAAAGATCGTTAAAGAATATAAATAAAGGAAGGAGAGATTCCTTCAGCTCTGGGAACCAATTAGAATTTCTATGTGAGGCCTTTAGGGGAGATAATCCAATTGGAGGAGAGGACTGGAGGCTATCCTGAAGCTGCTTTTAGAAACCAAATAAAAGCCAAGAAAAAACAAAACAAAACCAAAAACACCAAGAAAAAGCAGACCATCTATATTAAAGAATACCATGGGGCAGGGCACCTGGGTGAATGACCGGCTCTTGGTTTCCACTTAGGCCTCTGGCTCCATGCTCAGAGGGGAGTTTGCTTGAGGATTCTCTCTCCCTCTCCCCCTTACCCCCAGCCCCTGCTCACTCTCTGTCTCTAAAATAAACTAATTAAAAAAAAAAAGAAAAAAAAAAAAAAGAAAGAAAAAAAGAATGCCATGGGGCTTAGTAGGACCACAGAAGCCTCCCAAAGTCATCTCTTATGCTCCCTTGGAAATCTAGAAAAACTGCTTGCAGGAAAAGGCACTGAGATTAACCAGGGAGGGAGTAGGAAAATGTAAAGGTGCTATGCAGAGGGACATCTTGATCGAAGGTGCAGAGACCAAGAGAGGGGAGGTAACATGGAATCGGGAATGATAGGAAAGAGGCAGTCTGCCTTGGGGACACCTGGGTGTCTCAGTGGGTTAAGCATTTGCCTTCAGCTCAGGTGGTGATCCCAGGGTTCTGGCTTCGAGTCCCGCATGGGGCTCCTTGCTCAGCAAGGAGCCTGCTGGTCCCTTTCTCTGGGCCAAATATATAAAGTATAAAATTAAGAGCATGGGTTCTGGAATTAGACTGCCTTGGTCCTCAATTCCTCTATTACCACACATTTTATGACCTTAGGCAAATAACATAAACCATTCTGTGCTTAAGTTTTCTTATCAGTCAAATGAAGTACTTAATAGTACTTACTTTATAACCTTTTAAGAACAAAATAATAGAAACCATGAAACAGAGCAGTGACTGGCACAGAAGTATGTGACTGCTATTTTTAGTCTATAAACTGCTATGTTAAACATTTCAAACTTTATTAAAAGCTTATTTTTAATAATATAAAAAAAAAGCATGTATGAGCAAGCGTGTATCTTTAAACATACCTGTTTTGAAAACACTAACATTTTCTTCTAGTAATTTCTGCTTTTTTTTGTCAGGGGCTGTAGCAAGCACATTAGCTTCAAGTTCCTTAACTTGGACATTCAAATACTCTTCTTGCTCTGATAAACGCTACAGAAAGGTTTTAACGTGTCAATATTTTAACTTACTAGTAACATTTGCCTTAAACACTCTGAATGAAATAAAGACACTTAAAACATGAAAATGGCCAACAAACACATGAAATTTGTAATTCATCACAAAAACAAGTTAAAATGCCATTTTTTTGGTGCAGGTTAGCAAACTTAAAATATACTGAAGACTACACCTAGTATTCAGACTTGGAAAAACAATTACTTGCATGTTATTAAAAGTAAATGAATCAGAACCATCTTTAGGAGAACCACTTTACATTATGAAATAATGCCGTAAACACTGTACATACACATAGTGGGTAATAATTTCAGGAATCTAACCTAATAATCGGATGAATGTATAAAGATATATCTAAGAAGGATTGCTTTATTTATTTTAAAGATTTTAAGTACTCTCTACACCCAACCTGGGGCTTGAACTCACAACCCTGAGATCAAGAGTCTCAGGCTCCACTGACTGAGCCAGCCAGGTGCACCTGACAAGGATATTTTTAAACACAACAATATTCATAACATGGAAAAGTATTTATCAAATTGTGATACAAACAAATGCTCAAATGCAGCTGCAAACAAAGTAAATTTCATTGGGTTGGAAAGAAAACCACAATTTACTAAGAATAGTATGACTCATTAAAAATCTATGCTAGAATCCTGGGATGGCTCAGTCAGTTAAGTGCCTGCTTTTGCCTCAGGTAATGATCCTACGGTCCTGGGATCGAGTCCCCTACATCAAGCTCCTTGCTCACTGGAGAGCCAGCTTCTCCTTCTGCCTGCTTCTCCCCCTACTCGTGTGCTCTCTGACAAATAAATAAAATCTTTAAAAAAATATCTATACATATATCCATATCTACCATAAACACTTACACAAAGACTAAGTATTTATATTAAAAAGTTGAAGAATATACATAAAAATTAAGGGTGATAGTCTTCTGGGTGTTTTCTGCAAACCCCTTTTTGTTTTTTAAATAGTAGGTATGCACTGCTTTTCATAAATAAGAAGCATTCTACTTTGAAAAGAGAGTGAACATAAAGGTTCACAAAGATGTTATGGGAAGACTCCATCAAGTATAAATGGAAACCAAGAATAGCTGTGGTTAAAGCAAAACTGCAACAGGGCATTTATCCATTAGTCCTCAGGGAAATAAAATCAAGACACAGGATTTCCATGTAGAGACCCACTCTCCTCTCTTATATTCTAAAACTATAAGCAAACAACAAAACGCTTCTGCCAAATAAATGTTACTGCATTCCAACAGTATTAGCTAATATTGACAAAAGAGTACCTGGATGCTTGCAGTAAACTTTTCTAGTGTATTCCTCATTTCTTGTTCATTATGCCTTAACTTAACTACTGCTTCTTCCAATTGTACTTTCTGTTCCTGGATTTGCACTGCTTTTTGAGAGTCTCTCTGCAACTGCGATTCCATTCTATTTACCTACAAGGAATACCAGTGAAATAAGTTTACTCCACGAGTCATTTCAGATTAGCAGCCAAGTCAACCAATGAATGAAGAAAACCGAAACTTGTGATTTTAAAGACTAGAAGAAAACTAAAAACCCAGTTCCAGTTCTCAATCCTAAAGCTTATGAGACGGTTAAACTGATTTCTGCATCACATTTTAAGTGCTGTATAGTTACCTATTACGCCATGAAAATTTTTAAGTGGAAGGATAGCGACTATTTCAAAATATGAAAACAAACAAACACCACAAAAAACCCCTAAGATACACCTTTTTGGAAAAAGTTCAGTATCTAGGACACTGAAGTATATGTTTTAAGGAATAAAAACGTAGTGTTCCAAGGGGATGATGGAACACGAAAGTTTTTTCTAGACATTTTGACATTCTCATATACTTCTGGTCATGTTAAAATATTTTGAAACAAAATTTGGAATATGCATCAGAAGTCTGCTATACTTAAATGATTTTGAAATAGAAAAAATTATGCACTGCAGCAATTAACTATATGTGGAAAAACATTAAATGTCAAATGATGAGTGGTTAAATTATGAAATATCCATATGATCCAAAAGTAATACTAGAAAATACATATGTAGAGCATATATACTTTCTAATTAACATGTTTTAGTTTTAAAATTTGAGCATACTTAGGCTGAATTTTTCAGTATATATGTTACATATCAATAAGCTTAAAAAAAGGTCTGACTATATAATTTTATATATGCTGACCTCTGCTTCCGAGATTTCAACAACAACTGATGAACCCATCCTTCCTTTCATTACTTTGCTTCCACCACCAGTCATTGTACCTACAGAACAGAAGTTAGACTTAGTTGTCTCCTCCAACAAGATTAAATAAACTCAATGGCAGGAAAAAAAATGATTATTACCTGACTGTTCTATGATTTGCCCCTGTAATGTCACCACTCTCCATCTTCTATCTCTTTGATATGCTACTCTTGTGGCTTGATCTAAGTTGTCAGCAACCAAGGTATCCCGTAAAGCAAAGTAAAATGCTTGGCGAATTTTCTCATCCTTTACTTTTACTAAATCAAATAACCGAGGAGTATTTTCAGGAGTTTGAATTTTGGTCATTTTATTCGCCCACACTGTCATCTAAAAGTTAAAGAAAAAAAAAGTATCATTTCAAGTATCATTTATGTAAGTAATATACACATATGTGTATCAGGGAAGAACATGTGCACAAGACTCTGAATATCTGCATAATTGAGTATTATTTTACCATTATTTGAAAAGTTACTGTAAAATTCTATTCACAGATATATAAAATCCTAGGGAATATACATACACGAAACAAACCTAATATTTTAGCAAATCAATACACAAAATCAGTATACAAATAATATTTCTATACACCAGTAATGAATAACCTAAAAATGAGATTTAAAAATTCCATTTATAAGGTCATATTAAGACAGAAAACCTCCAAAACAGGAATTTAACAAAAGAAACATGGAAACTGTAAAGTTTACAAAATATTATGGTATAGAATCAGACCTAAATAAATGGAAGACATCCCCAGTTCACAGTTTAAAATTATTAAGATAGCAATCAATACTACACAAATTGATCTACAGATCCAAAGCGACCTGCATCAAAATCCCAGTTACCTTCCCCTCCCTAGCCACGAAACTGACCACCTGATCTTAAAATTCATATGAAAATTACAGGGTCTCAGAATAGCCAAAACAATCTTGGTATCAAAGAACAAAATTTGAGGTGCCTGGGAGGCTCAGTCGGTTAAGCATCTGACTCTTGATCTCAGGGTTTTGAGTTCCAGCCCTGCATTGGGCTCCACGCTGGAGGTGGAGCCTACTTAAGAAAGAAACAAAGGAAACAAAATTAGAGGACTCCTGATTTCAAACCTTTTTACAAAGCTATAGTAATTAAGACAGTGTGGTACTAATGCAAGGATAGACATACAGATAAATGAAGACTCCAGAAATAAACCCTTACATTTATGGTCAGCTGATTTTTGACAAGGATGCCAAGTAAATTCAATGGGGAAAGAATAGTCTTTCCAACAAATGGTGCTGGAACAACTGGACATCCCCATACAAGAGTTAGACCCTTTACACATTATAAAATTAACGTGGATTAAAAATCTAAATGTAAAAACTAAAGCTGCAAAACTCCCAGAAGAAAACAGAAGGTCAACTACCATGCCCTTGGATTATGCAGTTTTAGATATAACACACAAAACATAAGAAACCAAATTAAAAAAAAAATTGGACTTTATCAAAATTAAAAAAAAATTGGGCTTTAGAAACCATCAAGAAAGTGAAGACAACCTACAGAATGGGAGAAAACATTTGCATATTATATATCTGACAAGAGATTTGTACCCAAAATACATAAAAAAGACTCTTACAACTTAATAAGACAAATGTACCAGTGAACAAATGGGCAAAGGATCTGAATAGTTCTCCAAAGAAGATAAAATGGCCAATAAACACATGAAAAAATATTCAACATTAATAATCAGGAAATGCAAATCAAAACCACAACGAGAGGGTGCCTGGGTGGCACAGTCAGTTAATTGTTCAATTCTTGCTCTCAGCTCAGGTTTTGATCTCAGAGTCGGGAGTTCAAGCCCCATGTTTGGGCTCCACAGAGGGTGTGAAGACTATTCAATTGGAAGCTTTACACATTATGAGTAGGAAATGGTACAGCAGCAGTGGGAAAGTTTGTCAGTTCCTCAAAAAGTTAAACAGTTAACAAATAACCCAGCAATTCTAATCCTAGGTATTAACCAAAGAGCGCTGAAAACATGGGTCTGCACAAAAATCTGCATATGAATGTCCATAGCAGCATTACCCATGGAGCGAAAACATAGAAACAACACAAATGTTCATCACTGATGAATGGATAAACAAAATGTGGTATATCCACACATTGGAAGAGCTTGGCAATAAAAAGAAATGAACTACCTACTGATATATGCTACATGGATTATTTTTGAAAACCTAAACTAAGCCACACACACAAATCTATATATTGAATGATTTCATTTATACAAAACGCCCAGAACAGGTAAATAAAAAAGCGGATTATAAGTTGTGGGGGCTGGGCGATTGGTAGTAACTGTGAATGAGTAAGAGATTTTTTTTTGGAGATGAAAATATCCTGGAATTAGTGGTCATGGTTTAACCTTATAAATATATGAAAACCCACTGAACTCTATACTTTAAAATGGCAAATTTTATGATATGAGTTTTATCTCCATAAATGGCTTTTGGCTTTTTTTTTTTTAAAGTAGTTATTGATGATGAAAGTTAAAAAGAGCTACCACAGTCGCTCTAATAGTGGAATGTATATTCCTTTAAGGGAGGCATTACAAGGTTTTGTCCTATAACTGTATGACCCCAGGACCTAAAATAACCCTCAAAACATATCTGGTGTTCACTAAAAAACTATAAAGAAGAAAACTAGGGTCCAAAAATCAAAAAGCAATTTGTACTTTAAAATTAAGTCATAGGTAATTATAGGTAGCTAATTATGAATACCCACCTTATCCAAACCTATAAAGGTTGCAACTCCAATATTCTGTCTTTTAAGGAAGTTCACACAATCTTGGGCTGTATCAATAGAATCAACAACAATGTAGTCTAATGCATGACAACAGGATGAAATGGCAACATCGTATTTTTCATCAATTGCTCCTAAATCCCCCTAAATTAAGAGGAAGGGGAAAAAAGAAATGCATAATCAGTAAGAAATTAGGCACACGATCATTTCATTACAATTTCTAGATTTTCCATTACTTTTACTTGAAAAACTGTACTTATGCATGGTTTAAAAAATATAAAAAGGGTACACAATGAAAAATGTGTTCCTGTCAGCCAACCTTCCCCTTCTGCAAAAGCAATCATGACTAGTTTTTAACGTACCTTTAAAAAAAATTTTAGATATGGAGAATTTGAATTTTTAATTAGAGCACAAAACGAAAGAACTGTTTGTTGCATGAAAATAATGTAAAGATTTTAAAATCTTTCAACCTTAAATGTACTATGGCATAAGCAAAATAAAGTATAAAATAAATTTAATTACTGAAATCCAGTTAAGATTATATAAGTCCTGATGAAACACATTTGCCTACTTATCTATTAATTAGCCATGAAGCAGCATCCACAGACTAGCTTTATTTTATGAGAGCAAAGGAATAGAATCACATTATCTCCCAAGAAAATAACGTGGAAGTCACCTGACATGAAGACATGGAAGCAACTATGCTGGGTAATTTCCATTTGCCCTTATGAATCATTCTTTTTCTGCTCCCTTCTCTGGAAGATTGACGCAAGAACTGCACTAATTGGCTCCCTTAGTTCTCTAGCTTTGGAGAATGTGAGGTATCAGCTAGAGATGACATGGTAGAGATAAATGGGGCTGAAATATTTCGCCCTTTTCCTCCTGCCAGCTTCTAGCCATGACTATAATTCCCTTCCCTCTTCAAGTTCAGGGGCAGTAATGGTCTCCACTACTGCTAGTCTTAGGTTTCTTTTTTTTCTCTCTCTTTTTTAATATTTTTATTTACATATAATGTATTATTTACCCCAGGGTACATGTCTGTGAATCATCAGGCTTACACATTTCACAGCATTTGCCATAGCACATACCCTCCCCAATGTCCATATCCCTACCCCCCCCACCTCCCAGCAACCCTTAGTTTGTTT
>CM052799.1:102308519-102335649 GCA_028533885.1 Nasua narica | reverse complement strand
GTGAGTTTAGGAGTCTCTTATGGTTTGTCTCCTTCCCCATCCCATCTTGTTTCATTTCTCTTCCCCACCCCCCCCATAACCCCGACCTGCCTCTCAAATTCTTCGTATCAGAGCGATCATGTGATAATTGTCTTTCTCTGACTTATTTCGCTTAGCATAATACCCTCTAGTTCCATCCACGTTGTTGTAAATGGGAAGATTTCATTTCTCTTGATGGCTGCATAGTATTCCATTGAATATATATACCACAGTCTTAGGTTTCTATATTATCCCTTGTTGATTTCCCTACATTCTAGCTATAACCTTCAGTATAATGGTATAAAACACATAATTTATCAAATTCTTATTTAAAAAAAAAAAGAATAAAGTGGTTTTGTTAAATATCCTTATCACAACTAGCTAGTTTTTTTCTTGGTAAGAAAATGATAGTTATCTGAAACTAAAAAACTTACTTTTAATGAGATAACCCATACCACAAAGAATTTTATCAAGCCTGAAGAGCAAAGTGTTTAAAAATGAATGTCTTTGAAAACTAAAATAAGTGTTATCTCATGTACACTAACTTAGTATTACAGTTAAGTCGAAGAAAGTTGTTTACAATGTCTTTCTTAAGAAAAATATATAGTCATTTCCAAATAAATCTACTTTACCAATCTTCCATATATTCCTGGAATCCTGCCAGATTTTTTTTCTTGAATTATTGCATCAAGGACTTTCCCCCTACTTCGATTCATTGCTAAGGAACTCTTTGCTTCTTCAACTTTTTGGAAAAGATCACGAACCAAACTTTTTAATTTTATTTCTTCTTGTGTAAGTTTTTGAAGTTCTTTTTCTTTCTAAAAATGTAAAGTGAAGAAAATGAATCCCAGAAGCACATGCCCAACCACAGCACAGAATTAGCTGCAATGCCTCATAAAAAAAGACTAATAATAAACACTTGAACCAGAACTAAACTTCCATCTAGCAAACTATTGAGTTGGGTTTGAAAATAAGGATGAGTTTTCTATTTTAAAGGAACATACATTATTTGGGTCAATAATAAGACACAAAAACGCAGTATGGTTCTAGTAGTACACTGATTGATAGAATGAGTTGAGGTATGGCTGTGGAAATCCCAGTGTGACACCACAGTTATTATGCATAAGTGTGTCTTAGTTCTCTAACATTTTTTTTAAGATTTATTAGAGTGAGAAAGCATGAGAAGGGAGAGCATCAAAGGGACAGACAGATTCCCCGCTGAGCAGAGAGCCCAATGTGGGACTCAATCCTGGGATTCCAGGATCTTGACCTGAGCTGATGGCAGATACTTAACTGACTGAGCCACCCACGTGCCCCAGTGTATCTTAATTCTTAATATCCACACTAATAAAAAATGGACTTTGGTACAGGACCCAGAATACAGGTTACTTGCTGAGCAGGACTATGGTTATATTGTACTTTGCATTCTAAATAAGGAAAGATACTTATATTTATTATGTATTTATTTTTTAAAATCATAGCTTTATAAAAAAAGTTACAGGGAGAACATGTGCCCAAGAATTGGGCAGGGGGTGCAGAACAGAGGGAGAGAATCTTTAAGCAGACTCTCTCCCGAGTGTGGCTCTCCCCCTCCCACTTGGGGGTCTATCCCATGATCCATGAGATCACAACTGAGTTGAAACCAAGAACTGGATGCCCAACTGACTAAGCCACCCAAGTGCCCCAAAAATGCAGTTCTGAAAGGGAACATGGTAAGTGAATAGCACTACTGCTATACAAATATGTCAGGCTGCCAACAAGAGAAACAATACACATGTACACAAAACCCCAAACTCTCAGTTTCTCAATCTCTTAAGTTAGAGCAGCCACTTTTGTTCTGACATCCTCCCTCTCTCCTGGCTTTAAATTATTACCTCCACTAGTCACAGTATCAAGTAAAAGCTCAAGTTACAAATATGATTTATTTCCAAATAAACTGAATCACCAACAAAACAGAAGTGGTCACTGGATATAATTTTACATTTAAATTCTAATTGGTCACGAAATTCCCTGATGACCAAATGGTGTACATTTACTAAAATAAAAAAGATTTTCAGCATAATTTCTCTTCAAACAGCATTTTCTATTGCCATCTCATCAAATGAGGCTCTGCCGATTAAAGCTGTGAAATTCCTTAGAGACCTACTTCACTCAAGGATAAACAGGGGAACCTAATAAAGAGCTAAGTTAGAGATCTTGACTTGTTTAAAACAGTATGCAATCCTAACAACAAAACTATATCCTTAAGTTCAAAATCAGAAAAAATATAATTAGATGGTTTGTATATTCATTCTTACACATATATTTAGGTTTTTCATTTACCCCTGCTTAAGTTGTCTACATTTAGATTTAATGAAACACAAACTTTCTTTTTGTTAAATTAGTTCTGTGGGAAATAATAATGGCAGTGGCAGTGTTATTTACTATTTGACACTTCTGGGGGAGAATATAGTTTCTTGATAATCTCAATTCATATTATACTGAATACTTAAATATTAACTCTATTCTTTTGGGGAAGATTATACTAAATGAAAAAAGCGTATCAGTCACTTTAGATGTTTAAGTTAGAAAAAATATGTATTTATATGTGTATAAATTGATAAAAAGGGTTGGTAAACAATATTTCAGATGAAATACAGAAGCAAAGATTTACCTCCTTTAGTTCCAGTTCAGATTGAGGGAGTTTTGCTTCAATTTCTCTGATTGCAGCTTTCCTCTCTTTGAGAGTCTCAGAAGCTGTAATTAGAGCTTCCTTGGCCTTACTTAATTGAGACACTGCAGTATTATGACGACTGAGATAGATATCAAGTTCTGATTGAGCTACATCCATCTTTGAACGTGCTTCATTTACCAATTTGCTGAAACCCATAAGTTCTTTCTCTTGACTCTGTTAAAATATGATGGACTCCATTAAATCTAAAATACATTTTCAAACCTAAGCTGAAATGAAAACCATACATGTTGACTTCAACTTTAGAGATTCTACAAATACATAAAAATAAGTAATGCTTATAATTTGAATTGGACTAGCAGTTTTTGCCTAGTTGCCAATGTTCACTATACATAAAGTCTCTTCCCAACTAATTCCACAAGGGCTTAATGAACTAGATATAAATACGTTCATTTTAGAGATTAAAACAACAACAACAAAAGAGTAGTCCAAAGAAAAACTTGAGTCTAAACCCTAGATCCAGTCTTTCTACATTACTTTATCTGAAATGGTAAGGTATAAAGTTTCCTCAAGTTTATTTATGTTGAGAATCTATAAGTTTTAGAGGTTAGGCCAGGTAATCCTAATACTAGATATTATTTGACAAGTGAGCAGAAATTATGGACTATTATAATTGACTGTGTAGAAAGGATCTATATGTTAAAATATGTATTAGAATATATAGAATATACATATAGGTTATATTCTACATATAGAATATATTAGAATAATAGCATATGAAAGGCCCTTACAAAAGCTCAATCCTTCCCTTTCACTCATAAGGGAATATGGGCTCAGGACCAGGGGTTATGTGGAAAGTCATCAGATCATCCGTTTAAATGTATAGTGAAAATCATGAACACCAACATGTGATGTTCTAGGCCTATTCTGAATGTTATGTATGAATTCTTTAACAACTTCATGAGGTACTATCATCATACTAATTTTGAGGAAAAGGAGGTCAGTTTAAATCACTTGCTCCAAGTCATACAATCACTCTGGTAGAACCTCTGTTTTTAGCTACTACATTATGTTGAGGAATGAAGAAACTTGGATGTCCTGGCTTTGTCATTAATCCAGGGTGCCAAGACACACAGAAGAATATGCATTAAATGAGCAAATGTGAAAATCTGTATCCATAAAGTATTATATCATGAAAGCTACTGCATTATCTACTGCCATTTTATCACTTGGGCATCCTACTTGTAAAGTTTCGTAGTGCAGCATTAGAACATGTCTCTATTCCAATCTACAGAATCTATTAAATCTGTAATTAAAAAAATACAAAACCCAAAAAAACTTTACTGAGATATACAAGGTTTGTACAGAAGTCTGTAACTTAGTATTTGTAAGTAAGCCTTACAAATATACATGAATTATATATATATATATGAATTTACTTAAGTCAATTCAACTAATTATTATAATTTCTACTCAACTCAGTTTTGTCAAAGGCTGTGAATATAAACAAAGATAGCTAAATTCTGTGCTTTATTTATACTCTTGTTGGGCAGATAAAACATATCAATATGACCACCTCACTCTCCTTTTATTAATGAGGTGCTAAAATATAAAATAGCTAACGTTTATTATTTCTAGGTACTTTATATGTAAGAATATGTACATTTTATTTTCATGAAGATTCACAAGACAGTTAATATTTTCTTCCATTTTGAGAACAGCATTTGGAGACATAACCTATGCAAGATCAGAGATAATAAATGACTGATGTGGGATTTCAACCAAGAATTCACTCAAGAGCCAAAGTTTTAAACTATTATGCAAGTGCTATAGGAGAAAAGAAAGGTAGATATCAACCTGTAGTTAGTGCGTTCCATGGTTTTACAGGTATCAACCAATTAAATTATTTTCTTGATAACTTAAAAGAAGAAAAAGACTATTTGATGAAATTAGCAGACTTAATGACATATATAACAAAGTATTTGACATGACAAATTTCTTGCCATCACCATAAATTCTCATTAACTTTTTTAAAAATGGGAAAGTAGAAAACAAAAAGGGGAAAGAGTCTAGGCTGTTTTTAGGCACATCAGATATTAGAAGTCCAAAATTATCCCAGCAGTTCAGTTTTTACTATTACGCAAAATCATTAAGTTAAAAAGTTACCAAAATAAACACCAACTGTTAAAGAACCTTACTTCTTTTTCTTTCTGAAGCCCTTGTGTTTCCTGTTTAAGGCTATCCATAACTTGTTTTAATTTTTCTTCTTCTTTCTCTTTTTCCTTCTCTAGAGCACTGTTTCGAGTTGTTGTTTCAGTTATGATCTTCTCACTCTTGGCAGGTATACTTTTAAATTCTTCAACCTAAGATTGTAAAATAAACTTACCGGAGCATATACCTTTAGACCATCTAATATCATCAATATTTGACTTATTTAAAACCATTTCTCAGAGTCCTCTAAGTCTTTGTGGTTTCCCTTGTAAATCAGACTTGAATTAGCCAGCTTTAGCAAATACTTTAACCATTTACTGCATTTCTGTGCTCTTAGTTTAATAGAAAAGCTAATTCTATGAATTCCTCATTTGTTAAGGAAGAAAATCCTCCCTAGCTGGCCATCAGGTCTTTCTTCCTTCTGCTCCATTTTCAGGCTGTAACTACCCTTCTTCGCCAATTAATACACCCAGACTATGTGGAATTTCCCAGACTGTCCCTCAAAGAATATTGCAACTTACCACATATTACTTTTATACCCTTTTGGCCTCCCTTAAATTCTAAAATCTTTCATGATACCCTTCCAAAGTTACCATGTAGGACTAATACCTTATTCCATTAATACCTTTTGGTAATAACCACGTATTGACATATGATGCCTAAAAGATAATACTTCTGTAAGTTACAACTGGCTTTGTCGAATTTAAGGGTTACTCTCAAATCCATGTTTTTGTTTATCCTGATTACCTAGTAGTTCGGTATTTCCCAAAATGATGACCCTCAAACACTGATTCACAAAAGACTTATTCTCATACTTGGCAGAAAGTAATCTGTAAACAAATGCATTTGGAAAAATATAATGAAAGACTCTCAATTGATTATTAGGGACTCCTAGGAAATTACGCATTCTGGTCCAAACTTGTTTTTAACGTCTCAGAATGGCTAATCGACTCCTTATACATTTTGAGCTTTCCCTTCTCTCCTTTCCAAGAGGGAACTCCTACTCTGACACTCTTAACTTGATTTTTGTAGGAGGCAGGTAATATTTTTAAAAGTCCAAAATATATAACCAAGAACATCTCTTTTAACCATTTGCCCAAAAAAAAAACTATTTTGTTGATCAATTCTACCAAATTGCTAATTTGGTAACTATTTCCCTAATAGTGTATGCCACAGAAAAATAAGCTCCAAAACTCAAAACCAATGAATGCTAAAATTTACTTTTGGAGAAAAAAAAAATCACATTAACTGAAACAGTTAATACTCAGAATCCCAACTCATTTTCTTAAAAATAAGGACTGGCACATCTACGAAAAATAATGAGAATTAGATCTGATATTCAGATTCTTTCAAAACCTACCTTTTCTTTATCTTTTTGAAGTTGTTTCTCCAGTTTTTTGGCTTTACTTGAAGCATGTTTTAATTTTTCCTGAACTTGAACATCTTCCAAATCTAGCTGTGTAAATTTTTCTTTGTTTTCCTCAATAAATTTTGTTATTTTATTCAGTTTCCTAGCAAAGAAAGAGAATTATATCACTATTTTGGATATTCATTTAAAGCCAAGTTATATGCCCTGCCTGGGACACTGCTGCTGTAAACATGTCCAGACTCATATGAAGTGGAAGATCCTATAGCAATCCATTTTCACTTGATCTTAGCCAAAAGGCCGAGAAGCGATAGCAATCCATTTTCAAACTGCACCTCTCACTCAATTTGAGGGAACCATTAAGATATGATTATGACAGCTGCTTTGCCCTTCTAAGCTAGAGAGGAATACTACATTTTCCAGTGATTATAATGTCAAGGAATATAAAGAGTTAACCATAAACTTAGGTGAAGCTCATTTTAAAGAAAAAAAAAAATCACATAGGTAAGAGATACTGGTGTCACCAAATACTGACAGATCCTGATAAAACTTAAAAAAAAAAAAAAATCTATCTAGAGTAACCTAATTCTACTCCAATTAGATTAGTGGACTGTTTATTTTTAAGACAACTAACCTGTCAGGTTGAATGTTTATTTTTGCTGTGATGTTTTGAATTATTGTGTTCTGCCGCTAGGGGGCAGCATCCTCTACTATTTTAAGACCAGTGTTGGACATTCAATTTGTAATAACCAGTGGGATGCAGGGCAATTAAGGTTATTTTCTGTTTGGAAAAGGAAACCATTTTATATGCTGGCAAAAGCATTACACTTATGTGCTGGCAGTAAGATTATATATAAACACACATACATAAAAACTTAACCCAAATACTTCTAATACTTTCTAAAAATTATTACTTCTCTACATCTTTTACAGCTTTATTCTTAGCTTTCATTTCGTTTGACAGTATACTGCTCTTCTCATTAATTTCTCTGGTATCTTCATGAATTTTTTCCTTTTGAGTTTCCATTTCAGTAATTCGTTTCTGCAGATCATAACTAGAAAGAAAAAAGAAAAAAATCAAAGATCCTAAAATGCCATTTCTAAAATTGTGTAATACCTGTAAAACTAGTTTTTTAAAGTTTTTTTTTTTTTTTAAAGATTTTATTTGAGAGAGAGAGAGAGAGAATGAGCAGGGGGAAGGGACAGATTCCCCACTAAGCAGGGAGCCTGATGTGGGCCTCCATCCCAGGACCCTGGGATCATGACCTGAGCTGAAGGCAGACACTTCACCGACAGCCACCCAAGCACCCTGTGTCTAAAGTATTCCTAGCTGTAGTCAATTTACAATTACTTAGGGCTACAGGGAGGGAGAAACAGGGAGCAGTGCAGCATAGACCTAACTGAGGGTCAAAGCTAGAATTAGGAATAAAATAGGTTCCATATAGACAAAATTAGGTTGGCTATTACATGAATTATAGAGAATACGTATGTAGAATTATTAAGTATGTTAACAAACACTGGTGAACCCACCTCCCAACTAAAAAGTAGGATTCTTAAAGGCCAACTTTGAGGACTTCAGGGAAAGGTGGGAGAGTAGGAAGGTCCTAAGTTCACCTCATCCTAAGGATACAACCAGGTAACACCCACATCAATGTAAACTCAGAAAATGATGGAAGACTGGCAGAACATTCTCCAGAGTTATATGTAAAGAGGCCAGCTACACTGAAAATGGTAGGAAAGGCAGAGCCGTGCTTGCAACTACAGGGACCCAAAGGACTGTTCTTGGGAGGGAGGGGGGCCATGAGCATGAAAAGGGGAGGGAAACAGACACTCACATCAAGAATCCCAGGCATGGAGGAGAGGAATCCCTGTAACATTTGGCTCTGAAAACTAGGGGGGCCTAATTATGACAGTTCTGATCATCAGTGGGGTGTCACATCTGGGACTTTAAATATCAGCAGGCAGAGAGGAGAGGGTGAGAGGACAGAAAAACCCTAACCCTTAAACCTAAACCCTTAAAGAGACAGCACAACAAAAAGCTGCATGGAGATAGAGCATCGAAGCAGCAGTTTGAAAAACGGGTTTATGTGAAAGAAATTTATTTACTAATCCCAGAGCATGTGCTGGAGGGGCAGACACCTTTAGAAGACTCTTTCAGGAACAAAGGAGCTGGCAGGAGCCATTTCCTTCCTCTATCTCCCAGCCTAGATACAAGGATAGCTGTATGAACCAGTACAATGTCAATACTCTCCGCTTATCTTACAAACAGCTTGCCCCACCCCCACCCCCATTTTCCTGCAGTGCTGCCCCCTCTAATAAAATACCCTTGGCCAGAGCCCATCCAAAGTGGTGCCACAAGCCTGGCAATGTGCAAGCAGCATAGACAGGAGCCAGCACCACTCCAAAGTTACACCTGCCCCGGGGAGAGGGGAAGACTGACTAAACCTCAGCAGTGGGCTGGGAGCAGACACCTGGTCTGGCTGCAGGCCCTGCCTACCAATGGAAGCTTCTCAAGTGACAACAGGGAAAGTGCCCTGTAGCTTGGTGCTATTGCATCTCTGGTAAATACCTAGTCTGATTCAACTCAAGCTCAGGGTGGCCCCAGACCGGCTCACTAACGACAGAGGGAATAAATCTTGCCCAAAAGGCAGAGAGAACTACTGCATATGCCGTTGAAGGCAAATGTAGCTTAGCCACATTAGTGGGGTACATACAACACCACGTAACAAATATCCCTGCAGCGCCAAGTTCTGGTGCACAGGGAACACTGCATTGCAGGACACTACAGGACCTCTTCTTCATAAAGCCACTACTTTCAAGAGCAGGAGACTGACTTTCCTAACACACAGAAAAACAAGAGTTGGACAAAATGAGAAAACACAGGAATATGTCCCAAATCAAAGTACAGGACAGGGGTGCCTGGGTGGCTCAGTTGGTTGGGCAACTACCTTTGGCTCGGGTCATGATCCCGGAGACCCGGGGTCAAGTCCCATATCGGGCTCCCAGCTCCGTGGGGAGTCCGCTTCTCCCTCTGACCTTCTTCTCCCCTCTCATGCTTCCTCTCTCTCCCTCAAATAAATAAATGAATAATATCTTAAAAAAAAAAAAAAAACCAGGACAAAAATCGCAAGAGAGCTAATGAAACAGAGATAAGCAATATGCCTGATAGTAATGGTCATAAAGATCCTAACTGGACTTGAGAAAAGAGTGGAGGATTTCATTGAGACACACAGAAACAAAATAACTATAAAAAAGCACCAACCAGAGATGAAGAACTCAACAACTCAAATTAAAAATACACAAGAAAGAATAAATAGAACAAAAGAAACAGAAGGGATCAGTGACCTGGAGGACAGAGTAATGAAAAGCCATCAAGCTGAAAAGGAGAAAGAAAGAAAAATGAAGAGTGGGAACTTAGCAACACCATCAAGCGTAGTAACATTCACATTACAGCAATCTCAGAAGAAATGGCATGGGGCAGAAATTTTATCTGAAGAAATAATGCTGAAAACTTCCCGAATCCGGGGAAGGATAGTGAAAATTCAGAACTATAGAATTACTATATGATCCAGTTATTCTACTACTAGAATTTATCCAAAGTATACGAAAACGGTAATTCCAAAAGATATAGGCACCTCTATATTTACTGCAGCATTTACGATAGCCCAAGTATCCATCAAAAGATGAACGAATAAAGTGGATGTGGTATGGGATGCCTGGGTGGTGCAGCTGGTTAAACGTCTGCCTTGGGCTCAGGTTATAATCCCAGGGTCCTGGGATTGAGAGAGTGCTGGGCTCCCTGCGGTGGTGGGGGGGAAGGAAGGGGAAGTCTGCTTTTCCCTCTCTTTGCCCCTCCCCCTACCTACGTGAACTCTCTCAAATAAACTCTTAAAATAAGATGTTGTATATATACACACAATGGAATATTACCCAGACATAAGAAAAGGATGACATCTTACCATTTGTAACAAAATGGATGGATCTAGAGAATATAATATTAAGTGAAGTAAGTCAGAGAAAGACAAACACCCAAACACCGTATGATTTCACGAATATGTAGAATTCAAAAAATAAAACAAAGGAACAAAGAAAGAAAGACAAACTAAGAAAGAAATTCTTAACTACAGAGTACAAACTGATGGTTACCCAGAGGGAAGGTGGGTGATGGCAATGGGCCAAAGAGGT
This sequence comes from Nasua narica, assembly GCA_028533885.1. Classification (NCBI taxonomy): domain Eukaryota; kingdom Metazoa; phylum Chordata; class Mammalia; order Carnivora; family Procyonidae; genus Nasua; species Nasua narica. The sequence goes on along the minus strand of CM052799.1, from coordinate 102,325,198 downwards.
TAAGGGGATTAAAAGTATACTTATGAGTACTAAATGTAAAATTGCTGAATCACTACAGTGTATACCTAAAACTAATATATAATTATATTATAATTAAAATGAAATAAAAATCAACTTTAATAATATGGTAAAAACCTGTAATTTAATGAATTCATTACATAAGAGTTTATAGAATTTTTTTTTCACGTCAGTCTCTTTTTCTCTAATACAGGAAAGACAGGGCTTAATATCAGAAATAAAAACTGATAAATTAATGTACTTACATGTAATATTGACAGACATGATTCTTTTTTCTAAATATTTCATTTTCCAAGGTAAGAAATTCAATGGCAATGTTTTTCTCTCCTTCTAAAGCATCCTTTTCCTTTTCCACCAGCTTAACTCTGTTTAACTACAAAAATTTAAAGTGTACAGATTATTCAATTAGCAATAATCGCGCCTTGGATAAACCTCATTGGCTATGATACTGCCACTGCGCAAAGCTAAGATTATTCAAATATACTTTATACGTATTGCTTCAATTTCAAATATACCCACACTGGACAAAAACATCAACTATATTAATAAAACACTGTTCATTTAAATGCCAATAAGAAACATAAAATTCAATCTAAGACAGATTTCTTCTGTCATGAAACAAACTAAGGGTGGCTGGGAGATGGAGGGGTAGGGTTATGGACATTGGGGAGGGTATGTGCTATGGCAAATGCTGTGAAATGTGTAAGCCTGATGATTCACAGATATGTACCCTGGGGTAAATAATACATTATATGTTAATAAAAAACTAAAAAAAGACAGATTTCTTCAATAATTCTAACTTTAGTATTTGACTCAGCAGAATTTGTTCAATAAACCAGTCTGATTTGCAAGAAGAGTCTATAGAAGATTCACCTTCTCTCCTCTGTGTTCATTTAATATTTCAACTCGCCGACACAATATTTTAATAGGCTCATTTAGCCGTCCGCAACCAATGATATCTTCTAAGTATTCAAGCATACCCTCATCATGTTCAGTCTGGCCTTTTGGTTTCATCATAGCGATTTGTTCAACTTCACCCTTAAAAAAAAGTTGTATTACACACTTACTGTGTATGTTTAGCCACATCATCATGAGAATCAGAAACAATTAAACCCAATAGTAACCAACAACTAAATGATGTCAATCAGTAGTTTAATGAGATTTAATAAGCTATAAATAAATGTTTTATCCACTGGTGCTGTTTTCACTTTCATAGGTGGTGAATATATATATTTACACAAAATCTTACAAAATTAAAATATACATACACATATTAGAGCCAAAGAAAGACCCCCAATCTAAAAAGTTCATTCAGTATAAAAAAGTATTAACTTTGCTATGAAGCAAAATGCAGCAAGAAATTTATGTAACCTACAATTACTTTGGAACATTAACAGTTGTTAGTAACATAATTAGAGCTCCTGTTCTGAAACAATGAATTTTCAAAAAGATCCTTCATGGCTCAACTATAGCAGGAATCCTGTCCCAAGATGGTGGTATTATTAAACTTTCTCTATAAAACCTGGTGTTCTGAGTTCCTCAACAAGTGCTACACTTTATAAGGACTTCTCAAACTTAATGTCATAACTTTCTAAAATCAAGACCATTAAATAAAAAAGGAAATTACCTACTTATTACAAGATCTCCAACTAACTGAAAACTAAAGGTCACGGCACATATGAATTTGGAAAACTTTTATTTGCAATCATTAATACAACGGCTTTGAAGTGTAATTAAAATTCTTAGATTAACATTATTTGTATTTATGTAATTTAATTACAAAAAAAAAAGAAGAAAAATGCACAATCAGTAACCTTCAAGGCTGACTGCCAGGGAGCCATTTAGTTTCACGGTGGAGAAAATTTTGTCTGAACATGCTGAGGCAAAATGCTGCTGCTTTACTTCACAGCACAAGCCTGCTTGTGCTATTATGACAGAAGAGGGAAGTAGAAAAAATATATACTATAACTTTATTTCAGCAAAATAGCAAGGGTGGGAAAAAAATTAAGAAAAAACACACATAAAAAGCATACCACTTCCTCAATTTAAATATACAAAATATTTATGAATAAACCTCAAAAATCTAGGGTAAATCTTGCTAATGTAGTGACAAAGTCATATTTACTAAGAGCTCCCACATAACTATAAGTTAAACAACAACAACAACAACAACAACAAAAACAACTTGGGGCACTTGGCTGGCTCGGTTGGTAGAGCATGCCACTCAATCTCTGGGTGGTGAGTTCAAGCCCCACTTGGGCATGGAGACTACTTAAAAACAAAAAACAAACACCACCCCCCCAAACTTAAGAACAGCTCATTTTAAATCTAATCATTGAAAAGCATAACTTTTAACATTTTTGTACACTATCACTCACCCTTCTATGGTTTAACACAACAGAACATAATTATCAAACACAAAGTAAAATGTTATCCAAAGAGCTTGTTATTTTTTATTTCTCTGAAACCTTCAGTATGTAGAGTGTTTTAACTAAGTTAATGTTTAAAATATGTAGATATTTACATAAAACATTTTATTCTGCTTTCAATCATCAGGTCCTTCCAAATGTTTGCAGTATTAGCTTTAAGTCTTAGGAATAATGTCCAAAGTTGGGGATTACAACAGGCAAATGCCAGCCCTTGGAGAAGCAAAGTCTTATTCAAAGTTTTTAACAAGGCAGGATTTATCAAGAGCAACACTACTGACATTTTGGGCTGGATATTCTTTGTTGTGGGGAGCTTTGCTGGGCATCATAGGATGTTTAATAGCATCTCTGACCTCTACACACTAGATGCCAGTAGCATACCCTCCTACCCTCAGCTATAACAACCCAAAGTATCTCCAGACAATGCTCAATGTCCCAGGGATAGGGATGTAAAACTACACCCAGTTGAGAACCACTAATTTGAGATAGTACTCTTTTTGAGTTTACAATACAAACAACAAAAAATATCTGACATCTGATATTCTAATACACTGCCTAATTCAATTTGAGTATCTGAAAACCTGTTGTTTTTTTTTTTAAAGATTTTATTTATTTATATGACAGAGAGAGAGAGATCACAAGTAGGCAGAGAGGGGCAGGCAGACAGAGAGAGGGGGAAGCAGGCTCCCCGCTGACCAGAGAGCCCGATGTGGGGCTCGATCCCAGGACCCTGAGATCATGACCTGAGCCGAAGGCAGAGAGGCTTCAACTCACTGAGCCACCCAGGCGCCCCTGAACACCTGTTTAAAGATGACTGAAAAACTATGCCGAGAGAACTTACGTCTTAGTCAAATGGGCATATGGTATTACTTGAGTAGATATTTTTCGGATAGCCAGAAGTTAGGACTCAATGTAGCAGTTTACACTGACAAAAATATTCCTAAAGGCATCACACTTTTCCTGGCCAAATTACTCTAGAGATGGAATAATGCTATTAGGAGACTGCCTAGCTTTGAGTAAAACATAGTGGTTGCTTCTTTTGGGTTACTTGTTTTTCCCTCCCCCAGTTAAAATGATGGCTATACAGCTAGGATTTTTTTATTCTAATAAGGTTGCAGTCTGTTGAAAATAAAAATGTTAAAGTTAAGACAAGGACATTTAGGAATCAAAATGGTTCCATTACAAGCGCCACGTAACATTCAGTTTTAGATTGCTATATGGCACTTTTTTTTTTTCCAGCCAGTTATTATCAGATTAGTAATACTGATTCAACAGGCTACTAGAACATTTTAGGCCTCTACCTGTCCTTTGACTTATTAGGACTACTGTGGTACTCCAACGACACCTGGGACTTTTCTTATGGCTCTGTTCCTTGATGTCCTTTGCCTGCCTTACCACCTGCTACTATGTGCTTCTTTTTCCATTTTGCATCATTTCATATATACTCTGTGAGTTCACAATCTGTGCCTGGAAAACCACCCTCCACCCCTGTTGCAGAAAACATACCTACCCATGTGAAGTTATACAATATAGTTTTAAGTTAGGGCAATAAGCTTCATACATTTCAGAAATGATTTTAAAGCAACAACCTAAATTTAAAGTCACCCACCCATATCAAAGCCCTAATCACAAATAATGATAGCATGAAAACATAAAAAAATTTCAAGTTGCTGTAATACTAGCATCTGAAGTCAGATAAGTCCTATAGGCCTCCAGTTGATCTCTAGCTCCTATGCCTTCAGTAGACTGAGTAAGATTTTAAGCATTTTTTTTTGCTGTTATTTACTAAACTTCCTTTAAGTTATACCAGAGACATCAAGCAACTATGTAAAATACCAACTATGGTTTTTAAGAGTAACATAGAAATTGCAAACATATTTCAAGAAAATTTTTATAACCAAGGGCTTAAACCTTAACTTACTAAAGTAGGTGGCAAATCAGGATATTGTGATTCAGTTGCACCATTCCTTGATCATCCATTTTACAGAAATACAGTTTAAAAATCTAAGAAACAGGTATGATGCTCTTTATTCTTAGTTCAGATAGAATCCACATTTTAGCAAGCATGAACCACAAGAAACTCAAGTTCAGAGCTATATTAAAACTTTTTTCCCTAATAAGGCCTAAAGGATTCTTATGATAAATATGGGTGTTTGCATCAAAACTAAATGGCCCCAATTTACTGGGCTCTGAAAATTTTTAAAAGATTTATTTATTTAAGAGAGCATAAGCGCCCACATACTGGAATGCAGGGAAGGGGCAGAAGGGGAGAGAGAAAGACAATCACATTCCCTGCTGAGCAGTGAGCCAGATGCAGGGCTGGAGCTCTCCATTCTGAGATCATGACCTGAGGAGAAACCAAGAGTGGAATGCTCAACCCGCTGAGCCACCCTGACATCCCTGGGCTTTGAATTTTACATTGTCTTGATAATCTTTTTATTTTCTCTATTTTCCACTGTACCATAAATTACTATCCTTTATGTTCTGCTAAAAATGTTTTATTCTAATTTGCTCTTTGTCAGGTGTCAAAGGACAAAAAACCAAATCACCAAGGTTAGTATCTGTCTAAAATACACAAATAAATAGAAAGGATAAAGCTTTAGTAGGTAGACTGCTTGATGTCTATTCTAGTTGTTTAGGGGTAGCTTTCTTTCATAGCTGAGGCTGTTGAATCAGACAGTTTTGGGTAACTCATAAAGCTAAAAAAACCCCCTTGATATAGTACAGACTAATTTCTACAGGCTAAAGGACTATAACCCAAATAGTTTGTATGACATGCCAGGCTTGGGAGAAGCATACTGGAAATAAAAAGGAAAGAGATAAACAGGATTAATGTAAGTCTGAGTTACCTATTTCCAAATTACTACACACTAAGAAAAAAATCTTGGTTCTTACTTAAAGTTCTAATTCAGATTTTATAATAATGAAGACAAAAAGTATAGGAAACTGAAAATTTTGACAAAACTAAAATTGCCTTAAAAGTTTTAGCTTTTAGGAGTTTACAAAACCACTCCTGAGATAGCAATCATTAGTGTAATTTTGAACTATCATAATAGCATTAAGGTTATCATTCTTCTAACTTTGGAACAAATGTACCAAAACCAATTAAATCTCATTTATAAGTCATAGTTACCATGAAATGCTATGGAGACCTAACAAAACCCTACTTATTTGCACCAACAGTTATTACAATGGGACAAAGGCTTTGAAATTAAGGTAAATATAAATGGGAACATGTACAAACACGAGAAGTACAATGGCCAATTATAATCTAACACTTTTTGAAGGCATGTGTAAGTGCCTCTAAGGACAAGAAACAGGGCTTAACCATTTCTGTATCTTTTAAATCATCTTAGTACACAGCCTCATCAGGTACTCATTTGAATCAACTGATGAAATTTAAAATGGATTCAAATACTAGAAATGCCTACTTCAAAAAACTACTAAACCAATATAAACACTGCAATTTTTTTTTTTTACTGTTATAGACTTCTAAAATTTAGCGGTTTAATCTTAAAAATCAATATACACTCTACCTAATTTAGATTACTTTAGGCTGTTAAGCACTATCACTGGCCAAACAGTCTATATGTTTTATTCAAACTAAGTACTTATGTTTTGATATGCTGTCTCCAAGTTCCCAGCCTCCCAAATCACACTAAGAGAAATGTTAAACGGGAGAGAAGATAATAAAAAACCCCCACATTTTTACTTACCTTCAATTGCTTTAAAGCTAGTGCAGTAAACTTTTGAAAAGGAATTAAATAAACATCCCTAGAAACCACTGTCACTCTCCCTCAAGCTTTTAAATAGGGCATCATTAGTTCTACCTAGTCCAATTTCTGTTTCTTCTTCCTAACAGGTGAATTCCTAAGGTTCCTATCTGTAAACTTAATCAAATAGAAAATCTGTTACTTAGGAAGTTTACCTTGATATTAAAAATGTTTTAAATAATTTGTTAAAAGGACACAAACAGGTTGTGATTCTGGGAGAATAAATGGCTTAAGCTTAGGTACTTCAGAAGCACATGTTTAACGAAGTTGGCAGTTAAAAAAAATTACTGTTATTTACTTCTTTGGGAATTTATGACTTTATTTAGCTTCCTTTATTATGGAATTATATAGAGAGGCTGCACCAAAGGAAAAAAAAATTACCCTTACAAGGGTTAAAATGCAGTCTACTTTCTTTTGAGGAATCTTGGCACAGGTGTAAAATTTTAACCAATTATCCCAGGATGATAGTAAATAGCAAATAATAAACAAAAAATAAACATAAGAATAAGTTCCTGCAAAATGTTACTATAAAATATAGCATTATAGAGTGAAATAACTTATGATCTATAATTAACCAAACTAAATCCTAGAATATGAAAGTCCATATAACACAGTTAAATTTGATTAAAGACACACATACCTATACAAATCACACAGCTTTATTTTCGTATTTATGTAAATTTAAATTGTTAGAAATATATCTGCAGCTAATTCCCCCCAACATTCATTTTTAAATAAGTCTAGGTTACAGAAGTACTACAAATGTACCATGCCTGGTAACAAAAGATAGTAATAGAAGTCATTCCGAACAATGGGAACTGACAGAACATTCAGGCATCCTAATGAAACTTGCAGTATCAAATCAAAATTCCCAACTTAGTTTAAAATCGGTTGCATAAGACATTAAAGAATACCAGCTATTTTACATCACAATATAGTTTTGTTTTAATAATTATGCTCGGGAGGTTCTGGATGAACACAGGAAAAGAAAGAAGCTTCAAATCAAAAAGGAATTAATATATCTGACAAAACCATGTTTTACACTAATAACTTTTTGAAAGGTAAGACAAAAGAAAAGGTATAAAGGTATTTTTTTTTACTAAGCAAGGCTGGTAAAACATATCTTTACTCAAAGAAGACAGGGTTTCTAATAAAATTCACCAGGGATTAGTCTTATACCCTTCTAAAAAGACTTTAAGAGTTGTTGTGATACTTCAGAATGACATATGAGTTAATTTCTGATCTTCCAATATTTACTGGTTCAAGTAGGCCATTCTAACCAAAACAAAAACCAGCTTGGTAAGCTTTCAGTTAACCATGCTAAGTGTTTTAAAAAAATTGTAACAAAAAAAAAAAAAAAAGTCAAACACCCAGTGAACGGAGTTAATTTTTGTGCTATTTAATATTAGTACAGATCAGAACAAAAGTAAAGAACTATTAAAATATAATGAATCTCATTTAAAATATTATCTTAAAGGAAAATACAAACAATAACAATCAATAGCTGTTATATCCCTGTCACGCTAAAGCAGCACAATAATATTGGTGTTTAATATTTATTTCACTACGCCAATATTTACGTGCTGCTAGAGCGGAACAAGTATGTCAGTCAATCCAAACATAAAACAAGCATCTTATGGTGAAAATAGTTTTGAATGAATTTCCTTAAATTTCTAGAGCAGCAAATAATGATTCGCATCTTGACTGTAGTATGTAAACCATGATGTGCTGCTACAGTACTTTAAGGCCTCAATAATACAGGATACATCCAACAGGGGGAAACCCCTCTAAACTTTATTGAGAAAAAAAAAAAGAAAAATAAGAGAATCTCTTAAGTCTTTAATAAGCTTACCTGCAAGATTAAAAATCTATTATGGTCCAGGTCAATTCCATGGCTTCGAAGAAGATTTCCAACATCCTTAAACGTTGTCTTTTTCCCACTTATGTGATAGACAGAAGTATTATCTCTGTAGGCAGTTCTGGATACATAGAAGTTACTGTTAGGAATGACTTCATAATCATCCCCTTCCTGTTTTGCGGAAAAACAAAACCAGAAAACAACTGTTGGTACTAAGTCACAGGTCTGCACCAAATTTCACTGCCTTCATACTCAATTCTATGGATTAAAAACCTCAACTGAACATGCATATAAACTGGCAATAGTTCTAAGAAATAACCCTCTTAGCAAAGAATAGTTTCAAAGTTTTGATGCCTTACTCGTAGATAAAAAGCAAAAAGCCAAACAGAAACAAAACAAAAAACCCACCTCCAAACAAGTCTAAAAATATATTTGACCGAGAAAAGAGCATGTGAAGTGGGACAAGAGTCTCACCATATCTGAAACAAACTCATCTAAATTATCAAGCCATGTTGACAGATTAAATTACTAGTCCCATTTTTAAAAAGCTACAAGAGATGATCCAAGAAAAGGAAGGTAATAACGGCATAACATGGCTTAATTTTTTTCTCTCTCTCCCTTTTTTCTTTGGTAAACGATATTCTATTAATGGAAGGTATAAAGAACTGCAAAGAATTGACAACTACATTTCCCCAATTTCTAAAAAATCAAACAGATTTTAAAATATGAAGTATAAGTCCACTTTAATATTAAAGTAGATTTGGTTTCCTTAAAAGTTTTGCCATTTTGAAATTATGGCTTTTAAAATTTACAAAAATCAAACATAATTTTAATAGGCAAAGAAATCAAACCTGATTTACCGGCAATCATTTTCTAACCTAAACTGTACAACAGGAAAGCACTAAGAAACAAAAATAGATGCCACCACGTAAATTTTATTAAAGCCCTTTATATTAAGAAAAAAAAAATCTAAAAAACAAAACTTAGAAGCCAAGTCACATCCTTGCTTCATTATGAAGTTTTCTGTATTTTTAAGTTCCAACCAGTCATTTTTAAGCCATGAATTTCCAAAGTTAGCTATTCAACAGACAAGGAAAAAAACAGTCCTAACAGAACCATGTAAATAATCTAAATAGACATTTTACCTAAAATTGTTTTTCTAAAGAACATACTAACTTCACCTTTTCCATTTTAAAAGGGTAGTCTTATTGACAAAGAATAGTTTAAACTGAAGCAGAGCTCTTTCATATTACACACACATATTACAGACTACTAATAACATCAATGTGAATTAAAACAATGAAGGTGGTAAAATTAGTCATCTGTTACATTTTCAAATTTAAGTAATTTATCTGAAAGCAATAAAAACAACTTTAAAAATGAATCCAAAATTTATAGTGAAAGAATGCCTAGCTTACACTCAGGATACTAAAACTACTCAATGTTTTTTTCTAAAAAGGTAAGTACTACGATGAGCTACTTATAATTCATTCCCCTGGCTAAAAATTTTAATATTTTAAGTTTAACAGCTGCCACCACTACTACTCAAAAAGAAAACATGGTTTTGGAGATAATGAAATCAGTATCTGGGGGGTAATAAAATAAGTATCTGTTCTGCTTTAAACATACACTCATTTTTTAAATGCCAATTTAAGCCAAAAATAATAAATGCGCAACGTATGGAAATCCTGTGTTCCGTACTTGAAATTGCAAAGAACTAAATAATCCAAAGTCCCTTACCTTATCAATTATTTTCTGAAAATGAACTTCTACAGTACAACTCTGAATGTCCTTGTGTTCATCAGAATTGTGTATTAGTACTGAAAGTTTTTTAGATCTTATTTTTTGTGCTCGATAGCCAAACACAAAAAGCATAGAATCAATAACATTGGATTTGCCACTGCCATTTGGCCCAATAATACAGGAGAAGCGCTGCATAAAAAGAACAGAAAAAAAATTAAAGTGAAATTAAAAAGGTCATACCATACAACTGATTTTAATTTAAACCGCTTGCCTTTTTTACTTGCAGCGAAACTATTAAGTATTTAAAAGGTTTCATTTCAACTTGTTTTCTTACATCATGTTCTCCTTTATCACAAGCTTCAACATTTTTAATAAGACCATATTCTGATTCTAACTCACTTTTTACAAAATTCATTCTAATAGAGAAAATACTTCCTTCAAACAAAAAACTCACCAATTTTAGTCTGTTAGGGAAAACTTAACAGCTCAAGAGGTACCAAAGATAACCAGTATAAACAAAAACTAATTTCAGTTGTTAAAAACACAGGAAACATACCATGTGTTACCAATCAGGATGAACATGATAAAATTGATATATCTTGTAATAAAAACACATGACCTTATAATAGTTATTTAAAATAGTCAAATACCTTATGAAAAGGTCCCAGAATTTTTTCCCCAGCATAGGATTTGAAGTTCTGGTTTACAATATGAGTTATCATAAGCCGAGGAGCTCCAGCTTCATTGGCCATTGCTGGAGGCGGGGGAGGAGGGATGCTATTCAAAATTTCTTCTAAACTTCTATTATCAATTTCCTCACTTGGTGTCTCTAGGTCAGTCAAAGGAAAGGGAAAGCAAGGGGGGGAGGGGAAGCCTGCATTAGTGCAATTAGTTCGGAGAACTACTGCTGCTGATCTTTGGAGAAACGTTATTTAGGAAACCCAGGAATCCGTATTTTCCACTTAAATGTATTATTCTAAATTCAGGAGAAATGAAAATCTTTCAGCTTGGTTTTACAAAGAAATAAATTCTTAAAAGAAATAACCATCAGTCACAAAATCCTACAAAAATATATCTCTTAGGAGTCAAAACACTACTACATAAAGCAGGTCTGGGAAAACCACAACAACCTGATTCTCTGCTCCTCGCCTAAACAGGTGGTTAAATCCCAAGGCTCTACTCTCCGCATCTCTGAGCACTCGGAACCTTAACTTTGGACACTCAAGAGCTCCAGAGACCCTGTCACAGAGGGGTTCCTAATGTTCCCCAATTCCCGTACTCACAAAAGCTACGGTAGTTTCAAGTAAATTATCATGTCTTTAAAACGGAATTTAAGACCAGGGAAGTTAAGTTAGGGCCAAGCAACTTTTAAGATACAATCATGTTAATTCGGTCTAGAAAATTGTCCACTAGCTATTTATTGGCTGACCATGGCGACTCCCGAGGAGGTACAAGGCCACAAGCAAATTCATAACTGTAGCCACGTACTTGCCCCAATCCCCTTCAGCACCGTTACACCGAAATTGCACGAAGACTCAGATCTCTGAAAATTGCCAAATCTCTTTCTTGAGCTGCTCTACGGGACCGACACGCGACCTACAGACGTCAACTCCGCAAACCCTCACCTGCGCGCCCCCAAACACCAGTCAGTCCCGGGTTGGGCGCGGACCCGCCCTGGTCTCCCAGCGGGTTTTCCTGTGGAGTCGCAGTGGGGTACCCACCTGCGGTAGCAGGGGCCGGGCTGCCCGCGCGGTCGGGCGGGGGTTCCGGCTCCGCGTCGCTGCTGGTGCCGTCCGGGGACTGCGGCGGCTCTTCCCTTCTGCGCCGGGCGGTGGAAGGCTGGGTGCTTTTGCGGGGCATAGTCGCTGGGGCCAGAGGAGAGCCAGGGGCAAGTCAGCCCGCCGAGCCTCAGGACCGTACCGGTACCTTCCCCGCCGGAGCCCGCGTCGGATGGGTTCAGCCCCCACCCTGTCCCACTCCGGGAAAAACTCTGCGGGTTTCCGAGAGCCCCGTTTAAAAAACGCCACTCGACGCCAGCGAGTGCTCGGTAAAAAAAGGGCACAAAAAACCCAAGCGCCCAAAAGACGGAATTCGTTTTAATTCCGAAGCAAGTGGGAAAACCCAGACGTGCCTGGTTATCAAGCAAGGACAGAACTGCTTAAATTCTTTTTATTTTCTTAATTCTTCCCCCTCCAGTCCCCCCACAGAAAGGTGTAAGAATCTTATTCTTTAACTTCCTAACGAAGTAATTCCTATAAGCCGGCATTTACTGACATTCCCACGCTGCTGGGGTTAGGGAAGCAACCGCATAGACTCTGTGAGAAGAGTTCTATTAGCTTTAGGTTCGGGAGACTATCAACTCTTCCTAGAGTAGCTAATAAGGCTAACGGGCGACTCGCCGCCCACTTTCCCCGCCATTTAGTTCTTGGCGCCGTTGACGGCCAGGGGCTTCCAGGTCTCCTCGACACAATCCGACCCGCAAAGGCGGCCGGAGACCGGGGTCGACCACTCTCGACTTCCAAACCAGACGTAGGCAGCGCCTGCTCCAGCTCAATCATCTTGGGGTAGCGGGGTTTGTCCCTCCGGGGCCCGTTGCGGCATCTCGTTGGACAATAAACTACAAAAGGTCACCAGTAAGGGCTCAGACCCGGTGATTAGTCCCTTGGGAGAAGAGAGAAGGTCAGGGGGCCGGGGCAGGGGAGACGCCCTTTCCCCGACAGAGACTAGGATTTCTGAGAAGAGATCCGTAAGGCTTAGAGTCTGCGTCCCCCGAACCCCCTCCGAGAGACGCTTAAGTAGCCCAGAGAAGTGGCGCCCGCGAGAAGCGCGCGGGAGTCCCTACTGCCGGGAGGCGGCCGAGGGGGGAGGGGTGACAGCGAAAGAAATCTCCCGGCGGCAGCCTCAGCCCAGAGCGGACTTCGGCTGCTCCAGCTCAAGGCCTCTACTTCCCAGGCGCCCACAGACGGGGCAGGAAGTAAGAGTGTGACAACCTGATCAGGAAAAGAGGTACTTTACCTGCGGGGCAGTCCACGCACACCAAAGCTGGAAACCGTTGTATAGCACCCCCGCTCCTACCGGTGTTTCGGCTCCGGGTCCTTCACTCGAAAATGGCGCCTAAAATACAAACTCGAACGGAAATTCGTTACAAATGCGCGCAATGCTTTCTGGGAACCACTAATTTGAAAAAAATGCGGCGATTACCACCGCCATCTTCTGGTTGCATACACGCATGCGCGAACTCCTGGCGGGACCCTAGCGGCAGGGCACGTTTATACTAAGTGAAAAGGCAGGGCGAAACGGTTTTGTCTGAGGCCTACGGCAACAGTATTTTTATAAAAATATTTTTCTAAAAAGCACCAATCTGGAGAGTGTTGAACGAGAGGAAAAAAACCAATAGGGCTCCACCCACAGCTGGAGGAGGGCTCAGTCGTCCCCTAACGTCCCCTAAGGAGAGGGCGGGCTCGGGTGACCCCCCCGTCCCGGGCAGGGAAGTATCGCGAGAAGAGGGAGTGTGCGTAGCTCGTAGAAGTCACTATGGTGACAGGGAGGTCGGGAGGCTTCTTGGTAACTGGTCCTAGCTCTGTGGGAGCAATCGCCACTACTTTCCTGGAACTTAAGGTAAATCTCTTCAAATCTCTTCACCTCTGGATGTGGTGAGGAAGGGGTTTGGAAATTGTGGCCATCAATGGACCCCACCTTACCTGCTTTAATAGTGTAAGTGGCATAGAGCATCAGTTATTTTCCATCTCCCCGGAGGCAGTGGAGCTCTGTACTTAGCCTTTGGGACGGGAAACAGGAAGCCCTGAGTTTGGAAGGAGTAGAAAGATAAAAAGAACAAAAATCCTGGATTGGTGAATGATTGTATAGTCTATATGTGATTAGCAAAATAATTTAGACTGTATTGGTGTTAGGTCGTTAATGTCACTAGTGAAAGGGGATTTCGGGCTTTTGAAATCATTTGATTGAAAGATTCCGTAATGGAAGAAATGATTTGTCTATGTCATCTGGTTATCTTCATGAGAAAGTTATCGATCGGAAAATATTTCTTAAGTAACTTTTGAATACGTTGCACTGTGCAAGGCTTAGGATTATTAAGCAAGTATTCCTGTTCCAAGAGAACTTAGTTTTGTTAGCTGATTTTTTAACCTGGAGTCTGTGATCCTGATAGTAAGGTGATGGAGATTCAGTGGAATTCCTACTACCGCCCCCCCGCGCCCCCAAACTGTAAACGGAATTCTGTGTGTTTGTGCATTTTTCTGGGGAGCTAGTTTTTCTAGAACTTTAATTACATTCTCAAATGTGGTCCTAATCGCCTATTATGTTAACCCCTGGTTGATTTGAGTACCTCCAATAAGTATTTATTCAGCGACAGTTAGGTAATTGACACTGAAAACTGGGAGCCTTTTTTCCACCTTTAACCTTTGCATACCTAGGCCCTGTCATAGTAAAACTCCCAGAAATCTGCCTTATAAATGAATTTATGTTGCCATTCTAAGTAAGTAGTATGACTCTTGCCCCAGGACCATAAAGTCAGGTTCAGTGATTCTCAAGAGGGGTGTGGAGGACACCCCCTGCCAACCCTAAGAATGAGGTGAGGTTCAGAGACTGGTGTGGTTTGCAGGAACGTTGACTCTGTACTAGAATACACATTTATTTATTTATTTTTATTTTTAATTTATTTTTTTACCTTTTTAAAAAAGATTATATATTTATTATTTATTTTATTTATTTATCTGTCAGAGAGAGAGCGTACAATCAGGAGGAACGGCAGGTAGAGGTTCCACGCTGAACAAGGAGCCCGATGCGGGAGGGCCCTGGGATCAGGATCTGAGCCTGAGCCAAAGGCAGACACTTCACTGACTGAACCACCCAGGCGTCCCTATTTATTTTTACTTAAATTCAAATTATTTAACATGTAGTGTATTATTAGTATCAAGGGCAGAATCTAGTGATTCATCCGTTTCATATAACACCCAGTGCTCATTACATCAAGTGCCCTCCTTAATACCCATCACCCAATGATATACCTTTATTTTTAAAGTTGAAAAAATTATTGTTTTCATAAGACAAAATACAGTAAAACTCAAAAAAAATTTTTGGCTGGTAGGCATATCAAGAAAATATAGTGATTCTTTTGAAAACTTCTGGAATCTGGAATTTTCGAAGTTTGTAATGCACTATAAAACCTGAGTTGGAAAGATATCAACCTTGAAAAAAGCAGAGACTAGACCAAATTGAGTATGTAAAAGAGTCATGGAGATGATGTAGTAGAAAGATGTAATATAACAAAATCCCAAATCCCATCTTTTTTAGCTACGTGCCTAGACAGTTTACTCAGTTTATCAATTTGAGAATATTTATTATAAAAATCCATATATAATGTCTGCCTCGTAGGATTGTTTATAATTGTCTAGCACACATGCTAAGCATTTGCTATTACTGTGTTTATGAAATTGACCTTATTAGGACATGTACTAAGGATGAATAATGGGATGTCAAGTTAGATGTTATGTCAATAAGCTTATGAAGGGTCTTGAAAGTCAGATTGAGCATGTTAGATATGATATAGAGGAAACAGTTATTAGAAAAATTTTGAGCTAAGGAATGACTTGGTTAAAAAAGAAAAAAAAATGGTAAAGTGGGGTGTATTAAAGGGGAAAAACACATCAGGCATGGCTGTATTGGATTATTAGTGTACTTCCATGTGGAAGGAGAAGTGCCTACACAGTAGAAGGGAAAAAATCCAGGCACATTTGGGGGGAAAAATCTATAGCTTCTGTAGATTTTAATGGTTAGGAATCTAAACACCTAAAGTCAGCCAGATAATATTCTTTGTTGGTGAACCCTGAACTGGTGATGAGGGGATAGAAAGAAAAACAAGTTACAGATAATTCCTAGTTTTACTGTCTTTGATGATTGCTATAAATAGCAGTAGGTCTTAACTGACAGATGAGAAAGTAATGTAATTTCAATAAATCAATTAAGTAACCTATGGATTTAGATTTAGTTGAACCTAGCCATGCTCCACTTAGAACAGATATTTTCAAAACAGCTTAAACCAGGTTGTATAATGTAGAAAAGACATTTATAACAAACAGCTACAGAGTAGACTTAAATCTAAAGTGAAAGTAGGACGCTTAGAATAAGTGAAGAAGTGATTTGAGAGATTAGGATCACAAGAAAAAAGACTTGATTGATCCCTTTCAATATTTTGGATACTTCTCATGAAAATAACAGAGTTTAATTATCAAAAGAATCTGGTCAGATTGGAATAGACTTACAGTCATTTGGGAAAGTATAATCAAATCTCAACTTTCTGATCCAAAAATATCTACTAACAACCGTTTTTTGTAATTTCAGGCAGTCTGAGAAAAGAACCCTCACTTTTTACATTTTAAAAGTGAAATTGTACCACATGGGAAGAAATAAAAATAAATTTAAAAAGAATAATTGGAATTAGAATTCAGATCCACATCTGCAATTCTTTAAGTGCATACTTAAGTTTTGTTATCATAATATATTGTTTTGTCTGTCTTCTGATGGGTTTCAGCATTACATAAAGTCTGATATTAGATTTGTGGATAAATCTTTAAAAATATTACTCAAGTTTTTAGTTAATTGCAAGTATTTGGATTAATTGGATATTAACTAATAAATAAAAATGAATAAATAAACATGAATTTATATAAGTAATGTATAAATACTTAGAGAATGTTGTTTAAGATTAATAAATTGGTTGGGGTGCCTGGCTGGCTTGGTTGGTGGAACATGCAACTCTTGATCTCAGGGTTGTGGGATATAGCCCCACACTGGGTTTAGAGATTACTTAAAAAAAAAATCTTATGGGCACCTGGGTGGCTC
>CM052799.1:102219917-102308419 GCA_028533885.1 Nasua narica | reverse complement strand
GGCCTGCTTCGCCCACTGACCTCTCCTCTCATGTTCTCTCTCGCGCTCTCTCTCTCTCAGATAAATAAATAAATCTTAAAAAAAAAATCTTACAAAAAAAGATTAACAAATTGGCTACAGGACAGGATAGATAGTAATGAATATTCCTCTTGATAATATAATGGTATTATACATTTACATATGTGTATGTTATACATACACATATATATGCATTCATATAATATGTACATAAATACATTGTATATTATAAGTACATGAATGTTATTGAAATTCTCACCTATCTTTTTTTTTTTTTAAGAGATTTTATTTATAAAAAAAAAAAAAGAGAGATTTTATTTATTTGACAGAGAAAGTACAAGCCAGGGGAGCAGCAGAGGGAGAGAGAGAAACAGGCGCCCTGCTGGGCAGGGAGTTTGAGACAGGGCTCTATCCCAGGACCCTGGGATCTGACCTGAGCTGAAGGCAGTTGCTTAATCAGCTGAGCCAGCTAGGATCCCTGAAGTTCTCACCTATCTTTTTTTTTTTTTTAAAGATTTTATTTATTTATTTGACACAGAGAGAGAGAGAGCGAGATCACAAGTAGGCAGAGAGGCAGGCAGAGAGAGGGGGGAAGCGGGCTCCCTGCCGAGCAAAGAGCCCGATGCAGGGCTTGATCCCAGGACCCTGAGATCACGACCCGAGCCAAAGTCAGAGGCTTCAACCCACTGAGCCACCCAGGCGCCCCAGTCTTTACCTATCTTAACAGAAAAAATAGGAAGCGAGGAAATGGAAGAGTTATTTGGGGAAAGACTGTTTTGAAAAATGAGTTTGCTTTTATTCCTGTAGGTCAGGATTAGGAAAGCTATATCCAGTGGGCAGCAGAGGCAAAGAATATAGCATAGGAAAGAAAATAGGATGACACAGTGCTATATGAATGGTTAAAACATAAAAATAGGTCAGTTTTTTCAGGTTGTAAATTGAGGATAGCACCAGAAAAATGTCCATTCTTGGACTCTAGGAAGGAGAAATAATTATAGTAATGCCTCAGTTAGGATTCTAGATTATAGGTAATAGAAAACCTAATCCAAATTGTCTTGAGAAAAAGGGAAGTTTTTCTCCTCCATCATTTATTTGAATAAAAATCCTGGGCCACCTGTGAAACAGTCTCTGCAAGGGGAATGGAATGTTCTAATTGGCTTAAGTCTTTCTCATGCTGGCTTCATTGAAGCCACATGGGCTAAAAGTAAGGAAGTGAGTGTTCCAAAGAGAAAAATTCTTTGTAACTAGGAAGAGTGAATATATGCAGAGTGACAAAAATACCAATTTTCACTATGAATAGCTAACAATTATTTAATTTTTACTATGTTTCAGGCACTTCACTGGACATTTTACATACATTTAATTATCATAATCAACCTGTGAAGTAGGTATTATTAGACCCATTTTATATAAGGAAGAAAACAGAATACAGTATCTGGAAGATCAGTAGGTAAAAGTTTCAATAAGAAGGGGTGAAGTGCAGTAGTGACTGAGGGGAATGAGAATAGTGATCCTATGAGAAAAATAACATTTATTAGTTTTTTTTCAAATGCAGAAATGCGTAAAGAAGAAAACAAAATAGGCCATGGTCTTATCACTCAGATAATCCTGTACTAAACATACAAATGTATAGATAAATAAAATACTATGAACATGGTAATTTCTTCAAACGGTACAGAAACATAAAATGATAATTAAAATCTTCCCTCCTCATCCCAGTGCACCTACCCTCACAAAGGTCTCCATTGTCTTGCATATCTTCCCAGAAAAATGTTTTAGAATCTTCTAGCTTAAATATATATTCCTTTTTATTTACACAAAAAGGATTGCGTTATATTATACTGCCAAACTTTGCTTCTGTCATTTAACATTATAGACCTCTTTCTATATCAGTACATACAGATTCAACACAGATTCATCTCATTTTTAATTTTTATTTATTTATTTTTAAAAATTTATTTATTTATTTGACAGAGAGAGAGCACAAGCAGGGGTAACGGCAAGCAGAGGGAGACGGAAAAGCAGGCTCCCCGCTGAGCAGCAAGCCCAATGCAGGACTTAATCCCAGGACCCTGGCAATCATGACAACCCACTGAGCCACCCAGGTGCTCCCATCTCATTTTTTAAATAGTTGCACATCACTCTGGCGTATTGTTGAATGTGATTCTTTTATGCTGGTTGATGAATTAAAAGGATGAATTAAAGATGACTATGTGAGATTTGAGAATCTCATGGTTTACTGGCTTGAATTTATTAGGCCATACTGTAAAAGGATTATAAATACAGCAAACAAGAATAATATTAAAAGTCTGCTTGGCAAGGTCTAGATATAATCATGGCTAGAACTGCAGGGAAATGTAAATACTGAAGCATATACATGTACTTTAGCAAATGCATAGAGGCATTGGAGTGGGATGGGGGTTGAAGGTCTTTAGTAACTGAACTATATGGCCATTTGCAAGCCTGTTTTCTTTGCTTATTATGTCTTTGCATCTGTCTCTGGAAATGGTACGCCTGCCTCACTCTTCTCTGACATGCAAGAGATCCTACCTCTAGTCTGCAAGTGATTTTATGACAGGACAACCTGAGTAAAAGAGCTGCCTTCCTCTCTCTCCCTCATTGCTCTCCTGGGAAAGAATCACAGGAGTCTGATCAGAACTATCAATTTAGAAAACTGTATATAAAAATTGCACTTTTAAAAATAGGACCTTGGGTAGTCACAAGCAAACCATTAACTTTAATATCAATACCCAAGGGCTAGCCAATATGCAAATGACCCAAACAGAACTTGGTATAAATGTACTTATGATCTAGCCCTTGTGATTTATCTATTCTTCACATTCTTGTTCACTTCTAAGGCTTGTCTGATATTTCTTATCTATAAATTGATGTTATGCCTTCCCTTTTTCCTGCCTAAAGTTTTTCTCATCTTGTTAGTGCTTCTACCTCTTAGTTTTAATTCTTTTTTTAAATAAGATTGTTATTTATTTGAGTGAGAGAAAGAGAGAGTGGGAGCAGAGGTAGGAGCAAAGGGAGAGGGAGAGGGAGATAATGTCGAACAGACGCTGCACTAAGCCCAGAAGCCAACTCGGGGCTGATCTCACGACCCTGAGATCACAACTTGAGCTGAAATCAAGTCAGATGCTCAACTGACTGAGCCAAGCAGGTGCCTGTCTTAGTTTTAATTCTTAAATCTAATTCTTTTTTTCCCTTTTTTTTGTAAACCATTTAACCATTTTTAAGTGTATAGTTCAGTGGCATTAAGTACATTTATATTGTTATATTACTATCATCTCCATCTATCCACAGAACTCTTTTCATCTTGCAGAACTGAAACTCCATAGCTATTAAAAAATAACTCCTCATTCTTCCTCCTCTCTGCCCCTAGCCCCTGGCAACCACCACGCTACTTTCTGTCTCTATGAATTTGACTACTTTAGTATTTCATATAATTGGAATATAGAATATTTGTCCTTTTGTGACTGGATTATTTCAGTTAGCATAATGGTAAATCTAATTCTCAAAATTAGTTCTTATTTCTAGTTTCTTTTTTTTTTTAAAGATTTTATTTATTTATTTATTAGGAAAGATTGAGAGTGAGAGAGAGCATGAGAAGGGAGAAGGTCAGAGAGAGAAGCAGACTCCCCATGGAGCTGGGAGCCCGATGTGGGACTCGATCCCGGGACTCCGGGATCATGACCTGAGCGGAAGGCAGTTGCTTAACCAACTGAGCCAACCAGGCACCCCTTATTTCTAGTTTCTTGGTTCTAACTCTGTTCTACATTATAAACACATATATCCGCAACCTGAATGCGTAATCTATGATGAACATTTAAATTTAATTTTTGATAGAACTATACAGGGTTCTATAATACACAGGCTTATGTAGTCGCATATATATCTTGATGTACATTCATATGTATATGATAAATTCCTATGACTAGCAATTCTTCCCAGGCTAGATTCCTTCTACAGTACTTCCGCTGAATCATAGCTTCTAACCCAAAAGTATAGCACAGATGTGTCAGATTGGCAGAGCTTAGGCTACTTGCCTCTGTCTAGCTATACGGAAGGCTAGAGAAGAAATAACGTTTCTTGTAATGGGAACAGGACTCATGAGATAGGGGATTACCCAAGTATAGGAAAGGCAGTCAAGGGTTTGGGATGGAGAACAAAAAATTAATAACCATTAGCAATAATTTACCCACCCTTCGGTAATGTACACGAGTATCTGTTTCTCCATATGCCAGCACTGGGCTCTGGGTATTTTGCATTTAATCACTTTGATAACAGAAAAATGATATTTAGTCTTTATTTCTTTAATTATAATTGAGGCTAAGCATTGTTTCATGTTTTTGATTGCCAGCTGACCATCTGTACTTATGTTTCTGTGAACTGTTAATTTATGTTTATCAGTGCCCTTGATCAAATGACTTCGTGGGTGGCCATATTGTCTTAATTATCCTCTGCTTGTATAGTATTGCCAGTCTTTCCCTCTCCACTGATTCCTTCTCTTCCGTCCCCAAACATACTGAACTTTACCCTAGTTTAAAAGGCCTTTATAGCTACTATTCCTTTTCATCCTTTAACCTCTATACTTAAATACCTTTATATGTACACTTATGACCTATGCCTGCTGATTCCATTTTAGAGCATGCAAGGATGATTCTAGATGGAGAGAATATAGGAGTGAACAAAATAGACAAAAATTCTTGCACTTGGGAAGCTTACATTTTAGAAAAGGGAATGGTAAGTAAAATGCATAAGATGGCAGATGGCCTTAAATAGGGTATACAGGGAAGACTTCACTGGGAAGGTGATTTGCGTGGAGAGATATAAAGGAGGGAAAAGGAGTAAGCCATGCAGCTATCTGGGGGAAGGGATTTAGGCAAAGAAAACAAGTTCAAAGGCCCTGAGGCAGGAGCATTCTTAGTATGTTAGAAAAAGAAGAGGTTTATGAGTTTGAGGCAGTTTGAGTGAAGAGAGAGAGGAATCAGGTAGGGTCAGAGAATATTAGGGTACATTAGGGCTCTCCAGAGAAAGAAGAGTTGATGTTGTAGTCTTGAGTCCAATAAATGGAAACTTGGGCAATATTTCTGTGTTGCAGTCTGGAGGAAGAATTCCTTCTTTAGGAAACTGTGGTCTTTCCTCATAAGGCCTTCAACTGATTAGATGGATCCCACTCACATTATGCAAGGAAATCTGCTTTATTCTAAGTCAACTGATTAAAAATGTTAATCACTTCTAAAAAATACATTTACAGCAACATTTAGACTAGCCCAAATAACTGGCCACTGTTGTGTAGCCAGGTTGACACATAAGATTAACCATTACAGTAGAGGAGTCCAGATTAAGAAAAGCTTTGGACACTGTTGCAAGAACTTTGTTTTAACTCGAGTGAGATGGGAGGCCATTGTAGTGTTTTGAGCAGAGAAGTGCCGTGATCTATTTTTAAAACAGTCACTTTGGGGGCGCCTGGGTGGCTCAGTCGTTAAGCGTCTGCCTTTGGCTCAGGTCATGATCCCAGGGTCCTGGGATCACGCCCTGCATTGGGCTCCCTGCTTAGTGGGAAGCCTGCTTCTCCCTCTCCCACTCTCCTTGCTTGTGTTACCTCTCTTATTGTCTCTCTGTCAAATAAATAAATAAAATCTTTAAAAAAATAATAAAAAATGGTGCATGAACAATCAATCGTGTAACACTGAAAAATTAAAATAAACATATTTGGGGAGGAAAAAAAAGACTATAGATTAGAACCAGAAAATAATTTTTCAAAGACTCTGAAAAAAATAATAATAATAAAAAAAAATAAAACGGTCACTTTGGCTGCTGTGGTGAGTATAGATCATGAGGGCTTAGAGGCCAATTAGGAAGCTATTATATCCAAGCTAACAAATGACGGCACCTTGAACTGGGGTCATAACAGTGGGGGTGGCAATAATCAGATATTCTGAAGACAGTGTAAAAGTTTTGAATTTTAAAAGTTGGATTTGGGATGTGAGAGAAGAGTCTTTGATAATTCTAATTCTAATTCTTGGCCTGTGCAACCAGAAGAAAGGAATTGCCATTTGCTGAGATGGGTAAGGCTGTGAGAAGAGTGAAGGTAGAGGAAAGATCAGAGGTTTGATCTGGATCTCAAGTTTGAGATGTCTATTAGACATTTAGATGAGTTGTCAAATAATCAATTAGATATAAAATCAGGTTCAGTGGAGAGGTCTGAACTGGAGATGTGAAATTGGAAGTTGTCACTATGTAGTCAATGTGTTTGAATTTATATTAAGCCATGAAACTGGGTGATACCACCATGGCAGTAGTGTAAATATAGAGTAGGTACAAGAACTGAGCCCACAGTTTAAGGTTGGGAAAATTAAGACAAAAGGTTGGTGAAATTTATTCCCTCTTTAACTCTGCAGTTCCTTTCCCTTCCTAAACTGCCCATTGAAGTAAAGCCTCACACCCCAGTAGGTTGAAAAGGAATCCCACAGAGTTCCATGTACTCTTAGGAAGATTGTCTCTTCCTCCCTTACAAACCTGCATCAACACTGCAAACTACCTTAGAGACCAGTTCCAGGAAGAAGGCTACAATTTAAATTTATTATCCACCCTCCCTTGAGAGACCACTGGGAATATTCAGCATGCCTTATATCCATGTTTAACTCAATCTCCACATTCAAGACTCTTAATTCCCTGTGTTAGTTCATTATTGGGCTTAGCTGTTGATGATGGTAATTTACACATGATAAAACTTTATTTTCGATTACAGAATAGGTAGTACAAGACTGATACGACTCTCCACAAGGTCAAGAATCTTGGCTCTTTCTATCTTGTTGCTGTTGTATACATGGCCTTGATGACATAGCATGGAGAGCATTACTCTTATTTTTCAAGTTTTTATTTGTCAATTATGTTGTGATTTACAAAACTTTTATAGGAGTTAATAAAATGGCTTCCTTAGGTAACTCATTTACTTTTCATATTGCTGTTGTGGTTAACCACAGAATATAAATCCCAGATTGGGCCACTAGGTTGATGATGTTGTACTATCTCCACATGGGTTTCACAATTGTTAATGCCCTATGTGGCCACAGCTAGTTTCCAGGGCAACTGGGAAACAGTTTTATTCTAGGTGGCCAAGTGTACAGCAAAAATTCAGATTTTTCTACCGCAGAAGGAGGGATGAATGAATATTGGAGGACTGCCAGTCATTTCTACCATTTCCTGCCATTTGTCCCAAACTCTTCACTCCTCCCCATCTAAATCCTACCATTCTACCTTCGGAACTCACAGTATGTCATTGGCCAAATCTGCATTCTCAGCCTTTACTCTCAATGATCCCTTTACCTTGGTAGTCTAACTTAAATTTGGTTGTTTCCTAAGGAAATTGCTTTCCCCATGGCCCCTTCAAGTGGAGGCTGTTTGCCTCCCAGGATCCCATGTGTCAAAAGACCTTGTTTCTCACTGATGTATCTGGACAATTGATACTCTTTCTCTTCCTGTTTATAATTCCCTAGTCCCTTTACACAAATCCTACCAGATTAAACCATTCTCTATCCTTTTTGCGGTCATTGCAGATCTCTTTGTGATTTTTCCTCATTCAATGAATATTTTAGCACCTGGCTAGCTGTCTTTATCCCCTACTTCTATTATTGTAATTATTCTCAGTGATTTAATATTCACAAATCATTCCATTCCATTCCCTGGTCTCTTAGCTCCTTGACCTCATATACCCACTTTCACAGTCTTAACCTACCTTATCATTATCAGTGTCTACATTCTCTCTCAAAATCTGGTATAATTGACACATAATAAAATGAATATTAAAAACTCCAATCTGAATTTTAGGTTTTTTTTTTTAAGATTTTATTTATTTATTTGACAGAGAGAGAGAGAAAGAGAGAGAGCGCACAAGCAGAGAGAGTGGCAGGCAGAGGGAGAGGGAGAAGCAGACTCCCTGCTGAGCATGGAGCCTGATACAGGACTCCATCCCAGGACCCTGGGATCATGACCTGAGGTGAAAGCAGATGCTTAACCAACTGAACCATGCAGGCATCCCTTACATTTTTTCTTCTTAAGAAAAACATTCTTCTTAACCAAAAACATTTATCAATGATTTTTAATGGTAAAAATAGTTCCTCCCATCATTTTCCCATATAAAATTGCAAAATAGATCAAGTTAGCTATACGGTAGAAATTTTCTTACTATTATCTCCCCCACCCCAGCCATTCTCTCTCCCCAAATACTGCTGACTGGTCAGATCCTTGGTGACCGTCCTCAGGCAGCTTTGTACTTCCCCAAACTGGTTCTGCTCTAATACTTCTTTTCCCTTATTCTCCTATCCAGTCTCATATCAGAATGCACACTATCCTTCGTGCAGATGATCTCAGCTAAATAGGATGTACGGGGGAAAATCTTTCTGAGCAAGGGAGAATTTTTCCGGTGTTGAAATGCTGTGCTCTGATTCCTTGGCACCAGGGTTCTGCATGGTTGCAGATACTTTTCTTATCAAAACCATACTGCCTTTACTGTTTACATGGTATTATAATTTCTTTGCTGAGGAAATATTCCCAATTGTCAAGGTTTTCAGCAATTTGAGGTATTTTGGTGTAGGATACACCATGCCTTTGCCAAAGATCTTTTAAGTTTCTGATTACAATTGTATATTCAGATTTTACATATATTTTCTTATCTATTGTGTTGTCATTTCTAGAAGCACCAATTTGTCTGTCTTTATTGTTTAAAAATCCTTATAAGCTTGGTGAATTTGAATTATTGTGAAAAAGCAGCAGTTTTAAAGTACTTTTGCTCTTTTTCCTCCCCTATAATTAGAGAAGGTCTGATGGAAGGGAGGAAGGAGTTTTGAGAAAGGTGCTAAAGGTGCTCCTAAGGATCAAAAAGTAAATGCTGAAAGTGTGCCTGGGAGAAAGCATATTCTTGCTCTGGCTGCTATACATAGATTCATACTTCTGAAGAAGAAGAGAAATCTCCCTAAGTGAACTAACCAGAAGAGAAGTGTGTCTGACCCTAGTTGCATATGGGTTGACCATAAAACTTCAGATTTTTTTCTGTGGTTTTTAACAGTCCCCACCCCCACCCAATCTAACAAATTTATGAGCAGAATAAGTGAAAAAGGTGCTTTGATAGCACTTTGCTGATCTAAAAGTCTTCTTGGATTTGGGAGAATGAGAGATTATCTAAGGGAGGTCCACTGAATACTTATCTATACTCAGCAGCTCCTTTGATGTAGTTAGCAGTAATTTTCTACTGGGCAAAGAGGTATTTTTTCCTTTAATTACACTTTCATTTGTTTTTTTTTTCTTTTTAGGTTAGTGATATTACTCAGAAAGAATTCTGTAACTATAAATTAGGTTCAGACAATTTAATAATTTTCTTGGTTTATATAAATAAACATATGAGTTATATATATGAGTTATAAATATATATATGAGTAATTTATCTTTAAAAAATTTTTTAAAGATTTATTTATTTACTTGAGAGAGAGTGAACAGGGTGGGGGGCAGAGGCAGGGGAGATAAGCAGACTCTGCCTCACTGAGTGGGGAGCCTGACCCTGGACTCAATCCCAGGACCCTGAGATCATGGTCTGAGCCAAAATCAAGAATTGGCTGCTAACCGACTGAGCCCCCTGGCACCCTAAGGGTAATTAAAAAAAAAAGATTTATTTATTTATTTTAGAGAGAGAAAGAGAGGGTGCACGTGGGCATGTTTGAGTGGTGGCAGAGTGGGGGGTAGTGGTGAAGGGGCAGAGGGAAAAGAAGAGAATCTCAAGCAGATTCCCCACTGAGCTCGGAACTCCACTGAGAGCATTACCTGAGCTGAAATCAAGAGTCAGATGCTTAACTGACTGAGCCACCAGGCCTCCCAATTTATATATATATATATTTAAGTTTTTTATTTTCATTCCAGTATAGTTAACAGACAGGGTTATATTAGTTTCAGGTATACAATATAGTGATTCAACAATTCTGTACAATTACTCATTGGTCATCGTGGTAAGTATACTTTTTAATCCTCATCACCTATTTCGCACGCACACCCCCACCCCCCATAATCATGTTTGTTCTTTATAGTTAAGAATCTGTTTTTGTTTTTTAAGACTTTATTTATTTATTTGACAGAGAGAAAGAGATCACAAGCAGGCAGAGAGTCAGGCAGAGAGAGGGGGGAAGCAAGCTCCCTGCCAAGCAGAGAGCCGGATTCGGGCCTCGATCCCAGGACCCTGAGATCATGACCTGAGCTGAAGGCAGAGGCTTTAACCCACTGACCCACCCAGGTGCCCAAGAATCTGTTTCTTGATTTCTCTCTCTCTCTTTTTTCCTTTGCTTTGTTTCTTAAATTCCACATATGAGTGAGATCATATGGTATTTGTCTTTCTCTGACTTACCTCATTTAGCATAATACTCTCTAGTTGTAAATGCCAAGAATTCATTCTTTTTATGGATGATTAATATTCCATTATATATATATACATACATACGTACATATATATACACATACACCACCTCTTCTTTATCCATCTATCAATTTACACTTGGGCTGCTTCCATAATTTGGCTATTGTAAATAATGGTACAATGAACATAGGGATACATATTTCCTTTTGAATTAGTGTTTTTGTATTCTTTGGGTAAATACCCAGGAGAGAGATTACTGGATTATAGGATAGTTCTATTTTTAATTTTTTGAGAAAACTCCATTTGATTTATATCTTCTGATGGCAGGGTTGTTTGGGGGAGTATTTTTCTTCTTTTTCCATATTGTTATTTGGTAATTATGTTGTGATTTTTATATAACTTTTATAAGAGATTTATTACCGCTTCCTTAAATAACTCACTTATTTTTCTCATTGCCACCGTGGCAACCATAACTCTTGGGCAGTGTATCTACTTCTAACAGAATGTAAACCTCAGATTGATGATGTCATAATAGTCACATGTGGGGTCCAGAATTGAGGCCATTAAAATTAAGGTCTTGATCCCTTGATTAGACCTTGGGAATTTATTCTAATGTACCATTCAATAGGACCAATAATAATAATCTGCCATTAAGGGGTTTCCAGTTTACAAAACCTTTTGATTTGGCCTTAGGACAGCCTTTGGAAATTATTTCTCCACTCAGAATTAGTGGTGGTCTATACTTGTAGAACTGTTTCACACAGGTTTTTGACAACCTCTGGAGTCCAACCCAAGGCTTCCAGTCACTCCTTGGCAGGATTAGCATACTGACTAGTTTTTTTCCTCTTTCCATGTATTTGATGCCAACAGTATTAAATGTGTCTTAATGTCCTTGGAGGGCTAAAATGTTTTGTTTGCTTTTATTTTTTTGTGTACATGTGTTTGTTTTTAATTCAGATTTTATATTTTCCCCCAACTTTTATTTTTACAGTGAATATAATCAAGTTACATTTTAAAATTTTGCTGAAAGTGGAGACATGAGACTGAAGATATCTCTTTTAAAAGAACCAAAACATATCCTTTTGATACTTATAAACCTTATTGTGATCATCTATTGTTAAAAGTTTTCTATTTCGTATTCTAGTTAAAGAGTGGATTTTTTCATTCTTTTAATGGTAATTTAGCTAAATTGTTTTCAAAATATTTGAGATCATGTGTTGCAGGTAATTTTCCAAAGCAAACTATTTGCTCTGAATCTTACTTTCAAATTCTTATTGACATTTTTCTTACTCTATTTAAGTACTGTGCTTAAGTACATAAAACACAGTTTTTATTTAGTCTAGTAGAATCTTAAAGAGTGGCTTTTTTTTTTTAAAACCAACTAACTTCTTTGCTAGTGTGATTTAGTATGTTTTCAGAGTTCTGCTCTATTTCTTCATACTCAGGATAAAGTGGAGGATAAACTGGGGAAATCCAAGCAGTCAGACCTTTATTATTTCATGTGGGAAGGTAGTGATTATAAATATTTTCTTGAATGTGTGACCCTATATTTTGTGAGCAAGAATACCCAATTATGTGTCAGGAAGATATGACAGGTCTCTCTACCTTCATTCTTAGTTATTTAGATTGGTGCTTCTATAAGAATCAACTGTAGACTATTACAGGCCTGTGAAGGGATAAGTACAGAAATTAGAAAGTAAGAGGTGTAGCAATTTGTCATAACACCCCAATATAGGGTAATTTTTCTAACAATTCATTTTTATTTTATCTTACAAAATTTAGATTTGAAATAGAGAAAAATGTGGTCCTTCATCAGAGATGGAAAGGCACTGTTTATACATTTGATCAAATTTTTAAAATTTATACTGTCCTACTTATTTTACCTGTTGAGTGAAGATATAATTCCTTTGATTTCTCCTTAAATCCTCTTTACTGTCTTTTCAAAGCATTCCCTCAAGAGTTCACGCCATATACATGCAGTCTTAAAGATTTGACTGTGTCTGTTGTCTGCTTTTACCTTTTCAAGCTGAAGAATAACAGGTTTTTAAACTTTCTCAATCTGTCAGTCCCCTCATTTCTCCCATATTCTTAGTTGACCTATTAGGTTGAAGATACATCATACACATCTGATGTGCACTTACAGCAATTTATACAAGGATAAACTTAATGTTTTTTGTTTTGGAAAGGTGTGTTGTGTGTGTGTATTTTCTTCCTTTCTTGGTTTTATCTAACATTCTCCCTTTCTAGTGTTAGGTTTTACCTAACATTGTTTAGACTACAGCAATTATTCTGGAACAATTTTTTCAGTAATGGTCTCATGATATCCAGATCCTTTTGTTTAGATTATATGTTGAATATTCCAATGCTACCTAGTTATCTATTTGTGCAGACTCTTAAGATCTTCCTATAATTTCTCTTTTACCTTTTTGGTTATTTGCTTAATCTATCATTTTGAAGTATTAAATCTTAGAATATTTTAGAACAACTATAGCACATTGTTTCTTTTTCTTTGGAGTTTATTGATTGCTCAGATAAGCCAATAAAAAGTACTAGTGAGAAGAGGAGGAAGTAAAAGGATTATACAATAATAGCAAGAGAACAAACAACCCAACTAGGAATGATCTGGTAATACAGATACCCAGATATATGAAAGAGGAAGGTTTCTCTTAAACGACAAACTTTAATTTCTTCTCTATATACATAGTTCTGCTAGTTTAAGCAGCCTGTTCTGATGGAGGAACAGAGGGCTGCTTGAGCACCTCAATTTATAGAAATCCTCCTGATAAATCAGAGACTGAAAAAATGGGTTAAATAAAGTAGGAATTTTAGGGTTCATATCTTATCTAGTGCTATGCGTCGTGTAGGTGCAGTAAATTATAATTTAGTTGTTTCCTGAATTTAATGTCAAAAAGTTTGGTAGGATTTTAGTTTTGGCAGATAAGCTGTAGGATTTTTTCTGGGTAAATTGTTATTATAATGTGTAATTTAAGCAGATATTTTACTGTTAGATTTCAGTCTTCTTTTAACACTTGATTTTTTTTAACTTATCAAAATAATACATACTTCTTCTGATATAGATCTATGTAGATTTAAAAATTATAGTTCACTTTTCTTCTCACCTATCTCCCAACAATTTAGTGTATATCTTTTCATACCTTTTGATCTATTAGATGTCTTTGTGTATCTTTTGGCCTTATTTATGGAATCTTTTGTAACACAATTTAATACTTTTCATGTTGTCAGATCCTTTTTTCCTCTTTTGACATGTGAATTTCTTGCTTTCCATTCTTCTTGTAATTGTCTTGAAAGATGCTTATTTTCCTTTATATGGAAAAATAGGGAAGTCATGAAGTGAAAAGTATATTTAGAAGCTTGAAACATTTGACCCTATTTTATCTTTTTTTTATAAACTGCATCTGCAAATTATGTGATTAAGATTTAAGGTTTTTGTGTGTGTTTATGTCTCCTTAACATGGTGACACATCAAGAATTAGTAAGCTGTGTGGGCTGGACTACTGCTGAAGAGCTGTATTCATGTAGTGATGATCACCAGATAGTGAAGTGGAACTTGTTAACCAGTGAAACAAGTCAAATAGTAAAGCTTCCTGATGATATTTACCCAATAGATCTTCACTGGTTTCCAAAAAGTCTAGGCGTGAAGAAACAAACTCAAGCAGAAAGCTTTGTCCTCACAAGTTCTGATGGTAAGTTTTTAATAAATGTTATATGCTCATCTTTGTATTTAAAAGATGTATTAGTGTGACTTACGCTTTTAGTTGTTTTACGGAGCTGATATTTGAAAATCTCCATACCTCTATCTATACACTTAATCCATATTCTTTGTAGTCATTTGCTTTGTGTATATGTAATGGGAGAAAGTGAAGCTGGCATATTGTGGGATTTGATCTAAGCTTTCAGCTTTACTTTTACTGTGATCTCACTGAAAAAGTTAAAGCTGTTATCAGTTTTGGTTTCAAATTTAACTTTATAACATAACCACACTAAAAAAAATATGGACACACAAAAAATATAGGCACAATGCAACATTTAATAAGCTATTTAATACTGTCTTTATTTTCTAGTATATGTTAATTTCCACTCAACAGAGATTTATTTAATTTGACTGTAGCTTTATTACTGGTGAGTAAAAAGCATGATTTTTCTACTTTTTGAGGAAATGTTTTTATTTTCATTGAAATAGCTTGAACTGCTTTTGTCTGTATTATACTTTACCTACTATGTCGATTAAAAATACATTCATCAGGGGCGCCTGGGTGGCTTAGCCATTAAGCGTCTGCCTTCGGCTCAGGTCATGATCTCAGGGTCCTGGGATCAAGCCTTGCATCGGGTTCTCTGCTCAGCAGGAAGCCTGCTTCTTCCTTCCCCCGCTCCCCGTGCTTGTGTTCCCTCTCTCACTGTTTATCTCTCTGTCAAATAAGTGAAATCTTTTAAAAAAACAAAAAACACATTCATCAAAAGTAATGGAAGCTTCCTTGACTAACTTATGCACAAATGAAGTTTTTTGGTTCACCTAACTCTAGGGGTGGATCTTCAAGCACAGCTGTAATAGGCCCCTGTTCTCACCATCTCTTAGATGGGCTCTCCCCACAAGGTGAGCATGATGGCAGCCAGTAGCCCAAGGCTCATCCTAGAGAAGAAATGTCAGCAGAGAGAGTGCTTCTTCCTCATTATCTCTTGCAGACAAGTTGCAGAGAGACTGTTGGCAAGCTTGTGTCATGTGCTGATGAAAGAATCACTTTAGTCAAGGGAATAGGACACTGATTAAACACAGCAGGCCTCAGGCCACCAAGGAAAAGGAAAGAGAAAGAGAAGAGGGCTTTTGTAACAAGAACAGGGAAGGGATGTTATGGCAAAGTATCAAATCAGATTTCACTTCTTTTACAGACAGAACTTATGATAGTTTTTTTAACCTTGTTTTTTTGAATCTTGATTAAATGAGATATTGTGTGAAAGTAATCGGACTTAGAAGATTGACTCTGAACCACTGCTAGAATTTGGCTTACCTCAGATGATAAAATGAAGGGTTGACTTTAAAAAAAAAACTTTTAATTTTGATATAATTTCACATTTGCAGAAAGGTTGTAAGAATTGTAGAAATAACTCCTGCATATCCTTTATCCAAATTCATTTCCTGTTAACATTTTGTCCCATATACTTTATCATTGGCTTTCTCTCTATCCCCCACTTCACTACACACACACACACACACACACACACACACACACACACACACTGCCCCCCCTAAGTATTTAAGGGTCATTTATAGACATGTGACATGCCCCTTTTACCATAAATACTTTCAGTGCATTTCCCAAGAATGAGGATTTTTTGTTATATAACCACAATACATTGATCAAAATCAGGAAATTTAACATTGATGGTTAAGTTAAATATATAGTTAATCAATTCAAATTTTAACAATTGCCTAATAGAAATAGAAAACAATTGCCTTTTATAGAAATTTGTTTTATTGTGGTACAGAATAACACATTGCTTTTGTCATATCTCTCTAACCTCCTTTAATCTAGAGTTTAATCCTCAGTCTTTCTTTTACGATCTTAACAATTTTGAAGAATACAGATCTGTTTTTTTCTTTATAGAATGTCCCTCAATTTGTGTTTGTCTGATATTTCCTCATAATTAGATTCAGTGTACACACATTTTTTAGCAGCAAAAATTAGGGCAGCAGATTGAGAGATTCATGATGCTGGTTTGATCCATTATTGGTGATATTAATTTTGATTACTTTGAAAGGTTGTATTCACTAAAGTAATCCACTGTGAAGTTACTATTTTTATCTTTTAATAAATAATTTGTGAACAGACACTTTCAGACTATGTAAAAATATTCTCCTCCTCCTTAAAATTTCACCTACTATTTTAGCATCTATTGTTCATATTCAGCTGAATCATTTATTACTCAGATGGTTGCCAAATGGTGATTTTTTTTTTAATTCCATAATCCCTTCCATATTGATTAGTTGGTATTCTGCTGCAAAGAAGAACTTTTCCTCTCCTACCCATTTATTTTTTTACCTATGTCAGATTAGACTCATAGATTCTTTATTTTATTACTGTAATTTTTGGATTTTGTTGTGAAAATTGTCCCAGATTTGGCTAGTGGATCCCCATCAAGCCAGCCCCAGTGAATTTGGTCGGGGGTGGGGGAAGGTGGGATAATGTTTCCTCATCATTTTTTGAGCACTTCTTTGCTGGCACAAGATGTTTCAGTTTTAGCTTTTACTTTCCCAATCCAGCCCCCCAAATCATCCATTTCTCCAAGGAGACCTATTCTTTTCTTGGTGCTTTCTGGTATTTTGAAAACAAGATGAGAGTGCTAGCAAGCTTATTTCAATGAGGTGTGTTTGCTTCAAGGTCCTTTCAGAGAGCTAAGAAATAGGAATATAAATGTATATTTAAAAACATGCATATCTACAGCTATTTCTTTTTCTCTTTCTCCTGTCCTTCCCTCTGTTTTCTTTCCTTCCCTTTCCTTTCTTCCCCTTCTCCTTCCTTCCTTTCCATACCAAAAATCATGAGTTCATTCTGATGCCACCAATTAAACAGTACAGTGTTAATTCTGGTCTCTTTTTTCCATACTTGGAAACAGTGAGTGAGCCTGGTGCCCATTATTCTCAAGTATATTTACTCACTTGCTCAATTCTGCAATATAAAGTAGGTTGTTTCAGAATGGCCAATCTATAATGCTGCAAAAAACTAGAGTTTAATATTTGTTTACTTTTGTTTTGATCTTTATACTGAATATATAGATTTAAAGTCCTGTGTTCAAAAGTTACGTGCATTTCCCCCTTCCTTAACTGTTATGTTATTCACTTGGAATACAGTTTAATGTATTATTTGTGTTTTCTACTTAAGGTTTCCATTCTCCCCCATCCTTGTCGATTTGATTATCTTTTGAATATGTAAAACAGTAACATTGATGGTTCCATAAAGACAAAATTATTTTAAAAAAGCATACTCAAGGGCATCTGGGTGGCTCAGATGGTTAAGCATCTGCCTTTGGCTCAGATCCTGATTCCAGGGTCCTGGGATCGAGCCCCATGTTGGGTTCCCAGCTCAGCTTCTCCCTCTGCCTCTGCCTCTCTCCCCTGCTCATGCTCTCTCTGTCTCTCTAAAATGAATAAATAAATTAAAAAAAAAAAAGCATACTCAGAGCGACGTCACTATTCCTACCCACCCAAACCCATACACCTTGTTTCTGTTTACTCCCTGTAAGTAAACAATCGCTTTGGTTCTGGTTTATCTTTCCTGTGTTTCTTTTGGCAATGTAAACAGATACATGCATATTTCTCATTTCACCTTTTGCATTACACAGAAGGTGATATACTGTATCTTTTATTTGCATTTTCCTTTTAAAACTCAGTAGTGGGGCACCTGGGTGGCTCAGTGGGTTAAGGACTCTGCCTTCAGCTCAGGTCATGATCTCAGGGTCCTGGGATCAAGCCCCGCATAGGGCTGTCTGCTCAGTGGGGAGCCTGCTTCCGCCTCTCTCTCTGCCTGCCTCTCTGCCTACTTGTGATCTCTCTCTCTCTGTGTCAAATAAATAAATGAATCTTAAAAAAAAATAAAACTCAGTAGTATATAAGAATTAACTTTTTATCTGATGAATATGGACAATAAATATAATTAGTCTTCATAATTTCTGTTGTCTGAGTGTTTCTCTGGATTAAGATCACTTAATTATTATGGACATTGGGGAGGGTATGTGCTATGGTGAATACTGTGAAATGTGTAAGCCTGATGATTCACAGACCTGTACTCCTGGGGCAAATAATACATTATATGTTAATATAAATAATAAATAAATAAATAAATAAATAAATAAATTTTAAAAGATCACTTAATTACACTCAACTAAAGAATAATTGCTTGAGTCTACTTCAAATTGGTTTTAGAGAAAACACTTTCTGCGAGGGAAAATATTTTAATGTAAAAATGTAACTTAAAAGATAATTTGTAAGATTTATATAAATCTATAAGTATAACCATATTATGACTCTTCAGAAACTATAATGTTTAATTTTACTTTTAGGTTTACTCTATAGTAAAACAAATAACATTACATGCCACAGCTAGATGTAGGAAGAAGTGAGAACCAAAGCAGAGTAGTTCAGTATTTTCTTCTAAGCTAGGATGAGTAGTATCTGGGCTTGTGAAAGAGAGGGAGAAGTATGATAGATCAAAGAAAAGAAATGGAAGGATAAGATAGAAAAAAGCATCCGGAGATGAAAAAGAAATGTTCAAGAATGAAGAAAGTAGTTGTCAATGGAAGGTGGTCAAGGGCTTTTCTGTCAAATAAACATTTGAAGTTATTTTATATATCAGAGCTATATTGTTAACCCAATACTTAATACTATTCTGGTTAAAAAAATACATAACATGAGATCTACCCTGTTAACAAGTTTTTAAATATACGGTGTAGTATTGTTAACGATAAGCACAATATCGTACAGCAGATCTCTAGGACTTTTTCATTGTGTAAGTTGTTAACTCAATTCTTAAAAAAAGTTTTTCTTCAAACTTTAATTTACTGCTCAAGAGTTTCTCTTTTCTGGTTGCCACCAACTTTCTCCTCTTGATTTTTCTCCTCCAATGTTGGCAGAGAAGGGTTACAGTTTTTGAGTTTGTTCTTCTTACTCTTCCAATGTTTCTTCATCATACCACCTCCCTCTCCTGTGTAGTGGTAACATTCCAAAAGAGATCCCTGAGATTTGGTAGCAGGTCCTTAAAATGTAAGGCAGGCTTTTGCCAAGTGTTTTGTCTTACCAATAGTTCTCTCCAACATTAATACTTTTTGAATATTTCATGCAGCTGTATACTACTTTTTAGAAGAGATATTTGACAATGTTTTCAAAGACTTACACTTAAAAAAGAATTGAATTATGTAAAATGCATTAGAGGCATTCTGGTATAAAATCTTCTGTAAAGCTGTTAAATACTCCTTAAATTATATTTACTGAAAGATGATTTTTTAAATACATTGTATTAGATATCTTAAAATAATTCCCTTATTTTATTTTTTAATGTATATTTTTAAAACATTTATATATTTATTTATGAGCGAGAGACAGAGAGAGAGCATGAGAGAGGAGAAGGTCAGAGGGAGAAGCAGACTCCTGGTGGAGCTGGGAGCCCAATGCGGGACTCAATCCTGGGACTCTGGGACCACGACCTGAGCTGAAGGCGGTTGCCCAACCAACTGAGCCACCCAGGCGCCCCCCCACTTATTTTCTTATTAATATGTTCATTTAAAAATCCCACTTTAAAAATAATTTGTGTGTTCATTTCTTTTATCATAAGTTGGTGGTTGGTTATAGATCTCTGACTTTTTGCAACCATCTGCCAAATCATTTCTGCTATTAAGCAGTCTGCAAAAGTGCTCATGTGTCCTTTTTCCTGACACCCTATTCCAAACCCTTTCATGTTTCCATGGATATTTCATAAGGCATTTCTAACTTTAAGAAATGTATTTTATATAATTTTAATGTTTACTCTGTTCTTTTTCATAACATTTCCCTCTTTTTAAAAAGTTAATTTTTTTCCTTTAGTGAACAAAAGGTTAATTTTCCACCTTAGGATTTAAATATCCATGTTTGTTATCCAAATCCACTTTTTTGTTCAATAAATCAATACAGTAATATAACCGTGTTGATTATATTCTCTTCTCTACCCCACCCCTAGCAAATAATTCGAAATAAATTGATCTTTATTTTGGGTCTTGCATTTTTAAAAGATTATAGAAAATTTGGAGAGAAGAAACAAAATAGTTAAATGGATAATTATGGGCTTAAAAATATTTGTTATGTGGGGGCACCTGGCTGGCTCATTCGGTAGAGCTTGCGACTCTTGATTTCAGGGTCTTGGTTTCAAGCCCCACATTGGGTGTGGAGCCCACTTAAAAAATATTTTTTTAATAAAAAAAAAGTATTTGATATATATAATTTTATATTTTTGGTTTATTCTGGGAGTGCTATTCATGTAATCTGTAATCAGACAAAATACAAAGGCCAAAGATTTATTGAATGCCAAATCTATGCAAAGAGCTGACCCCTAGTTGTCCTAGTATATGTCTTCTGTGAGGTCATAGGAAGCAAGAATAATTTTAGCACTTGTCAGAAAATCCGTATTAGGTATTTTAGGATAAGAAATATCAATGATCTAAATATATAAAGTTTATGAGATATTTGGTTAATCTCTTTGGTGATGGATTCATTCATTATATGCAACTGTTGTTTATTAGGTGGATATTCTGTGTTAGGCAATATGCTAACATTTAGTGAGAATAGGCCTCAATAAAGTAAACAATGGCCAAAGGATTAGCTTTCCACTCACTGTATGTCATCTTTAAATTTCCTCTTTTGAAATTTCTTTCCCCCTTACATTTTCTCTGTAAAGCAATGGATTAAAAAAAGCATATCCCAATTAATTTCAAGTTAGTTTCATAAGGAAAATAATAACAGTTGAATTCAAAGTAATCTATTACATTCAAAAATGACCCAGCAATAAATATAAAGTTAAAAGGAAGGTATGGAGGAAAGGTATGCTGCTTAGATGAAGTTAGATGAAGGAAAAGGGTGGCTAATCTTAGAGGGCCTAGGAAATGAACC
Source organism: Nasua narica (assembly GCA_028533885.1). Classification (NCBI taxonomy): domain Eukaryota; kingdom Metazoa; phylum Chordata; class Mammalia; order Carnivora; family Procyonidae; genus Nasua; species Nasua narica. Next base: position 102,287,345 of record CM052799.1, on the reverse strand, counting down.
ATGAGAAAAGAAAGCTATTAGATGGAATGAGAAAAAAAAGAATGTCAGCGTAGGTTTTTTTTTTTTTTTTAAGTTAGGAGATGGTTACCTAGTTGGTCAAATTTAACAAGTGCTGATTATGTAAAAACACTATTACAAATAAAAATATGACTAAGACATGGTCCCCCTGCGCTAATACAGATCACAACCCAATAAAAAAATGCTGTAACAGAGCTGCAAATAATGCTCACAGTTTAAAAAAGAGGGAATGACTTTGCTGGTAAGAATGGGTAGATGGTTAGTGAAGTAACCACAGGGTGCTGGGTGTTAAATGTTTCAAAGCCATCTGTATTAGAGTTTCCTGGAGAACTGTTTTAAAGCCATCTCGAGCATCTGACTTAGATATATAGATATATAGGTATTTATTTTAAGATTTTATTCATTTATTTGAGAGAGAGAGTATGATCAGAGGGAGGCAGAGGGAGAAGCATATGCCCCTACTCTGAGCAGGGAGCCCCTCAAGGGGGCTTGATCCCAGGACCCCAGGATCATGACGTGAGACAGAGGCAAACGCTTAGCCGACTGAGCCACCCAGGTGCCCCTGACTTAGATATATTTTTTGTGAATTGTTAATATTAAAACAATCTTGAAAAGCCTTCAGTTAAAAGTGTATTCAAAGTAAATTCTCTGAATTCAAAATTTGATTAGCCACGTGATTTTTTTTACTGCAAGATAGATGATTGATAGATTTAGAGGAAGCTTCTAATTTTTCTGTACTTAATTAAATTATTATGAGCTGTGTATTACTAGATTTCATGATTATTCAAACCCATATTATTTCATAATCTTCTCTCAGCTTTCTTTTTCTTCTTAAAGATTGTATTTATTTATTTGTCAGCAAGAGAGAGAGAAGTACGGGGAGGGGCAGATAGAGGGAGAAGCAGGCTTCCCGTTGAGCAGGGATCCCAATGGGGGATTCAATCCCAAGACCCTGCGATCATGACCCGAGTTGAAGGCACTGATGGAGCCACGTGGGTGCCCCTTTTTCTTAGCTTTCTGTAGCACTTTATTCTTTGCACAATTAATTTGTCCCCTTGCATCTCTTAGGTACTTTAAAGTTGTAAGTTTAAAAAGTTGTACTTTTTACCTATATATGTGTGAACTTTTTGAGACTAGCAATCAGGCAGCCTGCTCCTTTTTGTCTAGCTAGTGCCTGGCACAGTGTAAAATCGTCTGAGGCAAATATTTTAAAATTCGGAATTATTAATTAAACAACAAGACCGTTAAATATAGGTGGCCCTATGCCTTTGGCCAGCATGAGCAAACCAAAATCTGTAAACACCTCAGGGTTTTGAAATTAAAACCCTAAGGTTTGTGACTGGATAAAACCAGTCACAAACAGCCATAGGCTATAGCCAATCAATAATTTTCTTACTTTGCTTCTACCTTTTCTCTAAAAAGTCTCTTCCTTGGCTCCTGTTGGTGAAACATTCTTTACTACTTTTGGCTTAGGGCCACCCATTTGGAAGATTTTTGCTTAAATAAACTCTTAAAATTTTTTGTTAGGCCTCAGGTTTTTTTTTATTATTTTTTATTTTTAGAGAGGGAGAGAAGAGAGGAGGGGCAGAAGGAAGGAGAGAATCTTTTTTCTTTTCTTCTTCTTTTTTAAATGAGAGAGGTGAGGAGGAGGGGAAGAGAAAGAATCTTTTTTTTTTTTTTTTTGAAAGAATTTATTTATTTATTTTGAGAGAGAGAGAGTGAGAGAGAACATGAGAGGGGAGAAGGTCAGAGGGAGAAGCAGACTCCCCATGGAGCTGGGAGTCTGATATGGGGCTCGATCCGGGAACTCCGAGATCATGACCTGAGTTGAAGGCAGTCACTTAACCAATGGAGCCACCCAGGCGCCCAAGAAAGAGAATCTTAACAGACTCCATGCCCAGAATGGAGCCCAATCTTACTACCTTGAGATCATGACCTGAGCTGAAATGAAGAGTTGGATACTTAACAGACTGAGCCACACCAGTGCCCCTGCCTCAGTTTATTTTTTTAACATCTTTTAACTGTCCTGGTTCCTGTCCTCTATACCTTTTCCAGCTTTTCTATAGCCTGCAAAAAGGGGGGAGGGAAAGTGCAAGACTACAAAATTCTATTTAATTGGAAGTCTTTCTTGTGGAAGGCTTTCTTGACATTTTTCTTGGCCCTCTTTGACCATATCCCAGTAGAGTATTATTGTCCCTCTCATCTATCATAGCATCATATACATACTTCTATTACACGATTTGTTTCAAGGTTTTATAATTTTTTTAGAAATTTTGTGCCTATTTTCCAATAGAACTGTTTTTTCTTTGGGAGCAGGAACTATTTTATTTGAGCAGGAATATTATTTGTTCTTATATCTCCAGTGCCTAGCACTGTGCTTACTAGTCTAGGCGTAGATACCTGTTCATTTATTGATTGAGTAAATTCAAATAGATTTCTCAAGTTTAATTTCTTTTAGGTAAATTTCATCTGATTTCTAAGTTAGGAAGGGTGGAAAAAAGTGTAGAAGCACACTGTGGAGCAGTTCTTGCAGGAAGATGGAATTATGAAGGAACAGCGTTAGTTACAGGTATGTTGTCTGCAAAAATGTTTTAAATGAATTTTTTAAAGAAAACTTTTCACAGAATCAGAATATTTACTTTAGTAATAGTGTCTTTCATTGTCCAAGAGCAAATAATTGGCACAGCATTGAACTAGGCTGCTAGATAATGTTATAATTCAGAATGTCATATTAATTATTAGATTTCATATATGACATACAGAGAGTATTTTGTCAAGGCTTTTGAAATGGTCAATTATGGGGTAAAAAAAGTTGTAATTCTTTAAAACTTTAAAATTCAAAATATTTAACTGACCTTTACCCCCCATTCTTCTGCCCTATTCTCATAAGCATTCTCATCTTCATCTATACTATTAGTTATCTAATGTTGTCTAAAAAATTACCCCAAAAGGTAATGGCTTAAGATAATAAACATGTATTATCTCATAGTTTCTATGGGACAGGGAACAATTTAATTTAGCTGGGTGGTTTTGTCTCAGACTCAAGATGTTGGATAGGGCTGCAGTCATGTGAAGACTTGATTGGGGCTAGAGGTTCTGCTTCCAAGATGGCTCACTCACATGCTCTTGGCAAGAAGTCTTAGTTCCTCTCTAACTATTGGCAGGAGGCTTTAGTTCTCATTGCAAGGGATTCTCCATAGGGCTACTTGAATGTTCTAACAACATAATGGCAGGCTTCATGAGGGAGTGATCCAAGAGAGAGAAAAATGATAGGTACAATATATTTTATAACCCACCCTTGGAAGTCATACTCCATCATCTCTACCATATCAGTCACTAAATATGGCCCAAAGAAGAGAGAAATTAAGCTCCACCTATCAAAAGGAGGAATAACAAAGAGTTTATGGATATGTAATCAAACCACCAACCTATCCCCTGGACTTTCTTTAGGACTTTTTTCAGTGAGTTGTTTCCTCTCCTGCCTATTTTTTCAACTTGTCCTTTTCCAGTGGTTTCTTTTTCAGCATGTAAATGTGTTCAGATGTCATCCATCTTGAAAATTGGGAAGAATGAAATAAAAAACCTGCTTTAACAAATGATTCTCTCGAGAGAATTCTTTCTTCTTTTAAGCAAGCTGTTCAAAAGAAAAGTCTACTACTTCACTCCATTCAGTCCCCAACTCACTGGAATTTGTCTGCAACTCTTCTTGCACTGAAAGCACTTTTCTTAGAATTCTAGGATGGAGATTTCAGTGAAAATGAAAGCATCATTTGAATAATATACTCATAAATCTTCTAAGATTAAAGGAAACAATAAAAATTTTTGGCATAGAAATTAGGCAACTCTGAAAAAATTTTTAAAAGCAATTTCAATTAAATTTTACAGTCATGAAGCACTGTCATTTAATGAGTAAATTGTGTCTGAATTTTAAATATATATTAATATAGATATGCTGATTTTATATGCAAATTTAATGTTTAAATTTATTTCCTATAGATAAAAAAATCAATTATTTTTTCTCTTTATAGTTGGAGAAGATGGACAAATAAAAATCTGGTCAAAGACTGGGATGCTGAGATCAACTTTAGCTCAGCAAGGTACGTATATTAATCAATTAAGCTATCTTAATAGCTCCCTTTAAAAACTATTAAAGTTCCTAAGACTGATTTAGGTAAGATTCAAAGCCTGGAATCTCTCTTTTTTTTTTAAGATTTCATTTATTTATTTGAGAGAGAGAATGCACACGAGTTGGGGGGGAGGAGGGAGGGAGAAGGAGAGATTCTCCAGCAGACTCCACTGAGTGGGGAGCCCATTGCAGGACTTGATCTCCTGGACGTGAGATCATAACCTAAGCTGAAATCAAGAGTTGAATGCTTAACCAACTGAGGCACCCAGGCACCCTGAAGTCTCTTTTTTCTTTTTTTTTAAGATTTTTATTTATTTATTCAACAGAGAGAGACATAGCGGAAGAGGAATGCAAGAAGGGGGAGTGGGAGAGGGAAAAGCAGACTTCCCACCAAGCAGGGAGCCCAATGTGGGGCTGGAGCCCAGGACCCTGGGATCATGACCCGAGACCAATGCAGACACTTAACATCTGAGCCACCCAGGCGCACCTCTTATTTCTATTTATACTTCTTCCTCTTACTTTCCATGTTGCCTGATAAACCATGGTAACTATATTATTTGAGTCAAGAAATATAAGAAACACTCAAGGGCTTTTTCTTTTTTTAGTGAGTCTATATAAATGCAGTTAAAGGCTGATGATTCTTTTTAAAATAATTCTGAATCCTTATGAGCATATACTATCTGGAATAGGACTGAGTGTCTAGTTAAGTAAATAATAGTAATAGAAACATTAGGAGTAACTCTTTCCTTAAAAAGTCCTAATAACTTCATAATATCACCCTTTCTAAACTGTACCACATCAATAACTAATGATGTACTGTATGGTGACTAACATAATAAAATAAAAGAATAAATTGTATTGTACATTTGATATCTAAACTAATGGAGGGAGCTGATACCCTGATGGTCCAAAACCTGGTAAACTGCAGCTGCTTAGAGTAGCATCTCATTTTTCCATATTAATTGGAAATAAGTGCCCATAAAGTCAATTCAGTGGTCATTCCTGTTAGGATTTAGATTACATATGATTTTTGTGTGTGTATAGCAGATCTATTTTCCTAATTCGATTTTTATATAGGAATATTAAAGCAGTTTTCATGTTTAACTGAACATATATCAGCTGATCTTCAAAGACGGCAGACTATTCTTGAGAATTATATAATAAAGTTATATTGTGAAACATCTCTGGTAACTGACTTCCAAAAATTTCCAGATTTCATTTAAAAAAAATTTTTTTAACGATTTTAAAAATTTATTTGACGGAGAGAGAGAAGAGAGCGCAAGTAGGGGGAGCAACAGGCAGAGGGAGAGGGAGAAGCAGGCTCCCCACAGAGCAGAGAGCCCAGTGTGGGGCTCGATCCCAGGACCCTGGGATCATGACCTGAACCAAAGGCAGACACTTACTGACTGAGCCACCCAGGTGCCCCCATATTTCATTTTTTAAGTCATGTTTACTCTTACAATAGTGTTAAAATAGTTACATTTCTTTAGCTACCTATTAACCAAATTTTAGCAAAGGGTAACCATAGGTAGTAGTTATCTAGGTAACTACTGAGATTCAGAGATTCAGTTCATCTGTTTTTATTTCTGATTGCTTCTGCTTTTGGTGTCATATCTAAGAAACCATTGCTTAATCCAAAGTCATGAAGATATAGACCTTTATTTTCTTCTAACAGTTTTATAGTTTCAGTGTTTACATTTAGGCCTACAATCCATTTTGAGTTAGTTTTTGTGTATGATGTTTATTTTAGAGAGGGATGGGTGGTACTCTTTTTTATTTATTTTTTCTTCCTTCCAAATGGATGGGTAAATAAGTTCCCTTAGAAAGCTAAAATACTGATTAGGTCATATGACACAGGTAATTTTATTAAGTCTTCATCACATCATGTAATGATATTTTTCATTGACATTCTGAATAGCTATAATTTTCTTAACATCAAATGACTATGAAAGAGCTGATCATTTTTATCTCATTTGAATCCTATTTATTCTCCTCCCTCAAAATTTATATTAAGTATGAGATTAATGAGCAAAATTAAATTATATAGATTTTCATATTTTAGTTGACTTGCTGATATTTCAAGATAATCAGATATCTTTGCATTAAGAATTATAGATTTATTATAGAACTATGCATCTGGATTTTAGGGTTTTTGATTATTGGTGCTAATAAGGTATTAGAACCTAATACCTTTCCTAATAAGGTATAGACTTTTCCCATTTTAACTCTAAGAAAAAGCATTGGAAAAATTAAGTTATGATGATATTAACCCTGAGGAAAAAACTCTGGTTATTTATAAGGTTTATTTGATTTATTAAAAACTACAATTTTTGAGGGCGATTATGAACTACTGAGAGCTGGACCCTAAAGGCTCAAATAAGGAGGCCGAAATAGGTGGGGAAGGGGACCTCTTCCTCTTTTAGGGGAAAAACTGTAATTTTGGCAAAAAAATGAAATAACATAAGCCTGAGTTATGTAAAACTTGGAGTTCAGTAAACAATATTGAAAGCATCCTGATGATTTTTACTATTTGTTTTTATTCATTACATTTATTTTTGATGAATAGAAAAAAATTGCTGAATTCATTTCTTTTTTTAGAAATACATATTTTATTTATTTATTTTTAAAGATGTGTTTATTTATTTTAGAGAGAGAGAGCTCATTCACATGTGTAGGGGGAGGGGCAGAGGGAGAGACTCTTCAGGCAGACTCTCTGCTGAGGGTGGAGCCTGTCATAGGACTCTATCTCAGATAGCATGAGATCATGACCTGAGCTGAAACCAAGAGTTGGCCACTTAGTCGATTGAGCCACCCAGGCACACCCTTAGTTCATTTCTTAATGATTGGAGATGGATATATAGATAGAAAAAGAAGTCATGGTCATCACCTTCTCCTCTAATACAGAAAAAGCATTAATCCCAAGTTGTTTTTGTTTTTTTTTTGGAAAAATTTGACTTAGTTTAAAAACAATTCTTACTGGTACCTATGAGGAGTTATTTTTCCTTATTAGAGAAAAACAGTGTATGGACCAGGGATAATTATAATTAAGCATTGTGTATTTTAATTATAGGCTAAATTGCGTTATGTTGTGTATTTAAATTATAGGCTAAAATTGGAATAGAGTAATACTGCAAACCTTTGAGGGCATTTCCCCCCCCCCCATTATATTCAAATGGAAGAATGGAATGATAAAAATGGAACCTGTATATAATGAATTTAGTAAAGGAGGTGAACTGGAAATATAAATAACCGTAGCATAGGCAGGATGTTTTTGTTATTACAAGGTGCTGTGAGAGGACAGGGAAGCAGGGATTATTGCTTTGGAGGGAAAGAAAGTATCAGAAAGGCTTCCTGGGAAATATTGGAATAGCCTTTTTTTTTTTTTTTAGAGGGGGCTATGGGGAAAGGCAGAGGGAGAAGGAGAGAATGAATCTTAAGTGAACTCCATGTCCAGTGCAGAGCCGGATACGGGGCTTGATCTCACAACCCTGAGATCATGATTGACCTGAGCTGAAACCAAGAGTCAGATGCTCAACTGACTGAGCCACCCAGGTGCCCTTGGAATATCTTTGATTGAGCTTTGCAGGATCAAGAAATTAGGGAAGGAAATGGGCTTGTTGGCAATGGAGTGGAGCTATGGAGGAAGTTAAGTAATCAAAGGCGTAGAGGCAGAACAGCGTAAGTTAGGGAAATCAGGTGAATGGGAGCAGATCCCTTGGGCCAGAGGGCAGGCTGTATGAGGCTGTATATCCAAAGGGACCAAGACGTTGATGGTGTTGGATGCTAAATGAAGCGGTTTTGATTTTATTCTATGAGCATACCAAACCTTAAAAAAATAAGCAGAAGAATAAGAGATAAAGACTATCTCTTAGGAATATAAACTTAGCAGTAATATGTAGGATAAATTAGGAGAAATAGAGATTAAATGGGATGGCCAGCAACAGACACATGAAAAGATCTGAACATCACTGACCATCAGGGAAATGCAATTCAAAACGACAATAGGATAGCACCTTAACACCTGTCAGAATGGCTAAAATAAAAAAGACAAAAAACAACAAGTGTTGGTGAAGATGTGGAGAACAAGATATCCTCATGCACTGATGGTGGTGTAAGTTAATACAGCTACTGTGGAAAATAGGAAGGTTCTTCTTAAAAACAGAAATACCATATGATCAGTAATTCTACTATTGGGTATTTACCCAAAGAAAATGAAAACACTAATTCAGAAAGGTATATGCACCTCTGTTTACTGCAGCATTGTTTACAATAGTCAAGATATAGAAGCAACCTAGGTGTCTACCGATAGATGAATGGATAAAGAAAAAGTGGTAAAAATGTACAATGGAATATTATGCAGCCATAAAAAAGGATGAGGTCATCTCACTTAACATGAATGGACCAAGAGAGTATTATGTTAAGTAAGGTAAGTCAGGTAGAGAAAGACAAATACCATATCATTTCACTCATATGTGGAATCTAAAAACAAATGAGTAAACCAAAAGCAGAATCTGACCTATAAATATACAGAACAAACTGATGATTGCTAGAGGAAAGGTGTGGGGTTGGGAAAAATGGCTGAAGGGGAGTGGGAAATACAGGCTTCCAGTTATGAAATGAATAAGCACAGCAATACAAGGCATGGCATAGGGAATATAGTCAATGATACTGTAATAGTATTGTATGATGACAGATGGCAGCTACACTTGTGGTGAACATAGCATAATGTATAGAGAAATTGAATTACTGTGTTGTACACCTGAAACTAATATAACATTGTGTGTCAGCTATACTCAAAAAATTAAAAATAATAATAACAAGAAAATAAAATGAAAAAATGGGGGTGACCAGTTAGGAGGTTATTGGAATGTTCTATGCTAGTGTGCACTGAGGCTTGGACAGAGACAGTAATGATAGTTGAAAAAAGTGAATAGTTCTTAGTAACTGACAGGAATGGATATCCTATAAGAGGTAAAGAATTCAGAGAGAAGAATTAACTAGGGGTTATGTGTAGAGGGATGATAGTTTTGAATGTGTAGTCTAAAGTCTTTGGTGTAAGTGGAAATATTGTGTTACGGCTCAGAGGTAAAGCTGAAATAATGTAAGAGTCAGTTATAGAAAGGTGAAAGGTGAAGCTATAGGGGAAGTTGTGATCGCCAAGGTAGAAGTGGCTGAGGATAGAAACTGAAGATACAAATGCATTCATTTAAGTCTTTTCTCTTTACTAATCCACTGACATATGTAACCAAAAAGTTGCTTTTTTGTGGAATAAATCCCACTTGATTGCTTACTGTTAATAAACGTCCCTACAAATAGAATGAAAGGGAAATAATTCTTGGTTTTTTAATTTTTGATGAGTTGGCAACCAAAAAAAAAATTTTAGTTCCTACTATTATAAACAACACAATAAACAACTAGTTGCTTACTACATTACAAAGTGATTTCTAATAGTAGTAGGTTAATAGATAGTGCTTATATGGTATCAGACTTATACTTAAGTACTTTACTTATATTCCCCCAATGTGGACTTATATTGCATTCAAGGCAAAGATAGCTAATACATCATTGTAATAGTGAAAAGTTTGTTTCAAAAGCATTCTTAAAAAACATGCAAAAACATTTGTAGGGGCTACTTTTTAGTATGAGTGTGAAAAACATGGTATATTTGACCATGTACTTCCTTAAAACAATTGAAATACATTTTTGTCTCCTCTTCTGTGGTTTAAAATGCCTTCAACAGGTTGAAAGAATTTAGATAATTTGTTTTACAGAGAGATAAGGGTCTGACATTTAACACAACCCCAGGTGCATGTGGTTTCTTAAAAAATGTCAAAAAGGTCACATGATCTTAGTGTACAGAGTCAGAAAAACAAGATATTTTTGAGTGTCTTAACTGAAATGGAACATAAATAAAAATTCCCAATATAAAAAGCAAGAAATTCTTTCATTATCATGAAACTACTTTTGTTTTTTGTCCATTTTTTGGTTACTAAATTGGAATTAATAACATTACATAATTTGCTAGACTTTTTGTTGAAAACTTATTTAACCTGAAGGCTGTAGTTGTTATTTTCATACTGAGTTTGCAAAGTGAAATGTAGCACTGTAGTGTAGCAGTATAGAGTAATTCAATGCTTTAATAAAGCATGTTTAAAAAAATATTTTAAATATTACAGGTTTGTTTGAAATGCAAGTAGGATGGATTTCATCGTAATGAAAATAATTATTTTCTTTATAAAACTAATTTTTCCACTTTCAATAATGATGTTCATCAGAACTACCCAAATTGGAAGTTGTATAGTATATCTCCTTTTGAAAAAGAAAGCACTTGTATATATAGTGGTTTCACACTTAACATTTTATTATAGATATAAGAGATGAATATAATGAAAACTTCTCTTAGTTCTTGATATTATATTCATTTTAAATATTGGTGATTAAGAAGATTGAACTGATGAGACTTAGCTATTTTTTTTTAAAGATTTTATTTATTTATTAGAGAGAGAGAGACTGAGAATGAGAGGGGAGAAGGTCGGAGGGAGAAGCAGACCTCCCGCAGAGCCGGGAGTCCGATATGGGACTCGATCGCCGCACTCGGCGATCATGACCCGAGCCGAAGGCAGAGACTTAGCTATTAATCTTTTTTTTTTTTAAGATTTTATTTATTTATTTATTAGGAAAGAGAGAGAGTGAGAGAGAGCAGGTCAGAGTGAGAAGCGGACTCCCCATGGAGCCGGGAGCCCTATGTGGGACTCGATCCCGGGACTCCAGGATCGTGACCTGAGCCGAAGGCAGTCGCTCAACCAACTGCGCCACCCAGGGGCCCCTTAGCTATTAATCTTATCTCTCATAACCCTATATTTGTTTTTTGATTAAACAAATGTGATTAAAAGTCACATGTTATAGCAAAGGAGTTGCTTAACTTTTCCTTTATAATCTTATTTTGCTTTATACTATAAGTTCTTATATCTGCTTTTTAACATTATTATTGTTTAAAAAATATTTTATAATCAGAAAATGAATAAACTCCCAAGTCCTAACAGGGAAGATAAGTATTCTGAAGATTTATAAGGTTAATAAGCAGGGAAATGGTGACCCAACTGACTTAATGAGGCCACAAATTCAATGTTAAAGAGGACAAAAGCGTCCCTAGCTCCTCATCCTATACCCCAACTGTGCCTTTTACCACAACTAAAGAGCTAGAGTCACATCCTGTATAACTCAATGGGAGTTGTATTTACTGAATTATTTCCTTGGGGGTAGATGTTTGTCATTGTTTAATGTACTCCTCAGGAAAGTGTAATTTTACTGATAGTATTCAGGATGATTTGGTAGTCTTTAATTAAAATATATTAATTTACTTTTTTGTACAATAATTACAACTATAATAATGGAAATAAAGAAGGTACCTATAACTTCTACCTCCCTATCAAATAAGGATACAGCCTCTATTCCCTTTCAGTACTCATCAAGAACCACATTTGAAATATTTGAAATTTTGATTTACATTTTCTAGGGAGTTTATTAGAGTTGAATTCTATTTGGCAATTTACTTGTGAAATCCAGGTCAGCTCCTGACTACTTCCAGAGAATAATCCAAGAGAATGTACTTACCAAGTTCAGAAGTGCCTTCTGAATAAGGTTGGCTCTTTGTGGGTTCTTCAGATACAGAACAATCCTAGATGTAATTGACTGAATAGCATATTTAGACCCCAATATACTATCTAATCTGAATCATGAAAGGCATGCTTCAGGGTTTTTTGGGGGGTTTTTTGGTTTTTGTGTGTGTGTGTGTGTGTGCGTGTGTGTGTGTGTGTGTATTTTTTTTTTTTTTTTTTGCACTAGGTCTGTTGTAAAATAGTCTTTCTAAATCCCTTAAACCACTGAGACTTGCTCACAACTGAATTATATTCTGATTGGGAATAAAATGGCATGAAAGAAGTAGGGTGCCACTCGAACACAAGCTTTTATCTTACTGAAATTTACTCCCTATTGATTACTGATTACTCCCTGTTGATTAGCATAAGTTGGGTTTTCCATTTAATTGAACAATTAAATCTTATTGGTTACCCATAAATCCTCAGATTCAGATTTGATTTTATTAAGAATGTCTTACTCATTCACAGAAAGTCAACTGCTACAGTAGTCTGATTTAGGAGTTCTAAACAGTTTTTGAAAGTGGCTTTAGAAATAGAAGTGGATTAATATTTCATAAATTATTGTATAACCCTGATACATTTTTCTAATGGATGGTAACTGGGTCAGACAGTGGAGTACAGCTTATTTAATGCTTTCTCCAGGTTTAATATTCATTTTTTAAAAACTAGGTTCAAATAAGGTGCAGCCTTCCAGAAGATATTAAATAATGTAGAAAATCATTGAGTTAAAAAATAACTTCTCTAAATTCCTAGCCTAAGAAATTGAAAACAGTATGAAATTTAAAGTGGTTTATAGAATGGTACGTTGAGTCAAACATGTACTTTTCTCCTAAAAGTATAAGTCAACTTCATCCTGGTTATGGATATCTGAACCCTTCTTAGCCTAGCTTTCAGGCCAAAGCCCCACTTGAAAAACTTTCCCCAATCTGATATTTAATTTGTCATTTATAAATTCATAGGTAGGAAGGATAGATCATTTTGGGATATGGTAGTTTCTGTCCATTAGAGAACTGCTTAAGCAGGTCTACTTCCTGTATATCCTCAGGAATGGGAATTAATTAATAATATAAATATACATGTATATTTTTATATGGAAAATTTAAGTCAACTTATGTATTGAGTCAGTTTAAGCACTGATGGTTATTGGTGGGAAATGATAAATCATGACTTTTTGGATACTTCCTTGTATCTTAAAATAATGAAGTGTATTTATTTTATGTTCTGTATTTCAATAGCGCACTATATTGAATTCCTGGAAACTCCCATCCTATTTTCTCAGCAAGATCAAAATTAGTTAAAAACATAGTTTTTCAGTCACTTACAGTAGATTTTCAATGGTAAGTATTAACTCAGTCTGTGTTTCAGTGTCAGGCAATCCTCCAGTTTGAAAGGGCCATTGAATATGAAATGAAATGACACCCCACATTTGATCCTCTTAACTATCTCTTATTATAAGGCATAATGATGAAAACCTCTTTTTTTTTTTTTCTTTTCCTTTTTACAGGAACACCAGTGTATTCAGTAGCATGGGGCCCTGATTCAGAAAAAGTTCTTTACACAGCAGGCAAGCAGCTGATCATTAAACCTCTTCAACCAAATGCTAAAGTTTTACAGGTATTTCTCAGGCATTTGCAAACTGTTATCAGGATCTGTTGGACTGCTATGTGAGAGGTCACTTTCTTAGGAGTCCCTTTCTTCTGGGTGGTCTTTTTGTCCGAGGCTTTTAAGTGTGTGTTTTTATTAGCCTTTATTACAGAATAGGGGATATCTGGTTATGTTTCTAACAAGGTTCACTTCCTCCTTTTTCCAACTTACATTATACCAGCAGATCATAAATGTGTTTTGAGTTACTAAATTGTCACATGATTTGGCATGATAAGCATCTTTCAATTTAGCAGAGTCAGCCTCACATGTATAGATTTGAGACAAAACAGGACAAAATCATAAAACTTTAAAAGCTTGTTTAGACTGTGTTTCTTATCATTATAACTAGCATCTGATGCTATAACAGCACTGTTATATTATAACAGCATCCTCTTAAACACCATTTATTCAATACACTTAAGCTTTCTCTAAAACCTTAGCATTCTTTTAGTATTTTTAGAGTGGAGGGGTCATCAGTGGAATGTTTAGAACAAGTTAGGTGTATATAATTTTACCAAATATATAAAAAGCAAAACAACGGTGACAGTTAAGATAGGTCAAATTAATGGAAATTTTAAGACTATATTTAGGATTTTGATGTTTGATTTCAGTATTAAAAGGTAGAATAGTTTTTTCATATTTTGATACTGACACAGTATAGTGTGGATAATAAAAATACAAGCTTCAGACTTCGTCACCTGGTTTCAGATGTTCACTTGTTTACCTAAATGTGACTTTAGGCAAGTTAAAAAATATCTTTGATTCTCAGCTTTCTCATCTCTTACTTGTGATGCTAATACCTACTTATAGGATTGTTGTGAGGATTAAATGAGTTTAATTGCAAAGTGCATGTGACAGTCTATACAATGAGCATATTGAGTACATATAGCAAGCACTCAATATAGAGTAGTTGTTACTGTAGATGTTGCTGTGTGAGTTATTATGTCATCTTTACCTTTTAGTTAGTCAGCCCCTAATAAATTAGAGCCAAGGAGGCTGGAAAAAAGATGTAAAATGACTGGGTCCTTTGGTGCTAGAGATTGAGCAGCTACAATCAGTATAAAAGTGTTTTAAGAAGAAGCATCAGATTTAACAGTTTAGTACATATAGATTTTGGGGAATAAGGAAATAGAAATGACATTGAGTTTCCATAATTTTAACTTTTATGTAGATTATGCTATACATATTTCATAAAGTCAACATGCATTACATTTTTACTGCATGCAGAACACTTTGCTAAGAACTATGGTACAAACAAGAAATAGAAGATCCGGGGCGCCTGGGTGGCTCAGTTGGTTGAGCGACTGCCTTCGGCTCGGGTCATGATCCTTGAGTTCTGGGATCGAGTCCCACATCGGGCTCCCGGCTCCACGGGAAGCCTGCTTCTTCCTCTAACCTTCTCTCCTCTCATGCTCTCTCTCACTTTCTCTGTCTCTCAAATAAATAAATAAAATCTTAAAAAAAAAATTAAAAAGAAAAAAAGAAATAGAAGATCCAAGGCCTTGCTTGTTCTTAGGCAGCTAAGGTAAAGAATTTAGGCAAATGGAAGAAGCTGCAAAAGAACTAGTTCTGCCTGACTTTAGTCAAAGTTCTTCCATACCACTTAAACTCCAAAAATCTGCTTTAAAATTATACAGCAAAAACAGGCAAGATGACTCTTTTGATTTATAGTTACGTGATTTACTGAGATACCTGTAATTAGGCTTATATGAATGCAACTCAGAAAGATACTATATATTACCATTGGTAAATTATAGTTTAGTGGTTTAGTAGAATCTTTGGGCCAGCATGTAGTGGAGGACAAGAGAAGTACCCATTGCCAAAATTCAGCTAGAGTGGAAGAGGAGTTAAAGTATAATTAGTAACAATGCAAATTTTCTTTTTTTTTTTCTTTTGGATAAACTAAAGCTGTGGCAGTTTTGCTTGGGCATAAACACATATTCAAATCTGGGTTGTCCACAGAAAGAAACACTTAATTCTTGCTTGTAGGATACAGTATATACCTGATTCCCTTAAAAACGCTAGGGACTCTTTTTGAGACCCAGAAATTGGTTTTATAGTGAGTGACTTTTGTTTATTTACTCATTCAGTGAAAATGTAGTGCATACATACTACATACCAGATACTATGCCACATGTGAGATAACTCAAGAGTGAAACAGAACATAGTTCCTGCCCTCAAGGAGCTTGTTGTCAAAGGAATTTTACAAAATGCCCAGTTAATTGAGAAATAATTGAAAACTGTCTATACCTTATGTGTAGTATATAAATATGTGTAATATATAAGCTGATAATTCTAAATCATAGTATATGGAAGGTTTAAATCATATTTTGTTCCTAACTTTTGAATATACAAAAATTTATTTTTATAGGTTAGAAATGAGACTCTTGAGAATCTCTGTGTGTGTAGTTATATATACCCATATCTATGTCTATGCATTATTATTTTTATCCGTGTAGTTTATTTCAAGACATTGTATTAATTTGACAGTAAATTGTGTGAATTAATGCTTTTTAAAGTATATTATCAAAACATTTGTTTTTGAGAGTACATATTTTTATGTATCTTGAAAAAAGCAAGCTATGAATTGTTGTTTATTCTTTGAGCTTATTTGACCCTAATTTAATATTTTACTCTGTGTACGTTAAGAACAATAGGATGGTCTCTTGTTCAGCATAGTACTGGTAGTCCTAGCCTCAGCAATCAGACAACAAAAAGAAATAATAGGCATCCAGATCAGCAAGGAAGAAGTCAAATTTCCACTCTGTAGATAGATGATAGTCTATGTAGAAAACTCAAAAACTCCTCCAAAAAATTGCTAGAACTGATACAGGAATTCAGCAAAATCTCAGGATATAAAATCAATGCACAAAAGTCTGTTGCATTTCTATACATCAATAATGAAGCAGCAGAAAGAGAAATCAAGGAATCAATCCCATTTACTATTGCACCAAAACCCATAAGATACCTCGGAATAAACCTAACCAAAAACGTAAAAGATCTGTACTCTGAAACTATAGAATACTTATGAAAGAAATTGAGGAAGACAAGAAATAGAAAAATATTCCATGCTCATGGATTGGAATAACAAATATTATTAAAATGTCTATACTACCCAAAGCAATCTACACATTCAGTGCAATCCCTATCAAAATAACACCAGCATTTTTCACAGAGCTAGAACAAACAATTCTAAAATTTGTAGGGAACCACAAAAGACCCTAAATAGTCGAAATAATATTGAAAAAGAAGCCAAAGCTGGAGGCATTACAATCCCAGACTTCAAGATGTATTACAAAGCTGTAGTCATCAAGACAGTATAGTACTGGCACAAAAACAGACACATATTGACAGACATGTACCCCTGGGGCAAATAATACATTGTATGTTAATAAAAAATTTTAAAAACAAAACAAAACAAAAAACAGACACATAGATCAATGAAACAGAATAGAGAACCTAGAAATGGACACTCAACTCTATAGTCAACTAATCTTCAACAAAGCAGGAAAGAGTATCCAATGGAAAAAAGACAGTCTCTTCAACAAATGGTGTCGGAAAAATTGGACAGCAACATGCAGAAGAATGAAACTGGACCACTTTCTTATACCATACACAAAGATAAATTCAAAATGGATGAAAGACCTAAATGTGAGACAGGAATCCATCAAAATCCTAGAGGAGAACATGAAGAGTAACCTCTTTGACTTTGGCCACAGCAGCTTCTTACTAGACATGTCCCTGGATGCAAGGGAAACCAAAGCAAAAGTGAACTATTGGGACTTCATCAAGATAAAAAGCTTTTGCACAGCAAAGGAAACAGTCGACAAAACCAAAAGACAACCAACAGAAAGGGAGAAGATATTTGCAAATGACCTATCAGATAAAGAGCTAGTATCCAAAATCTATAAAGAACTTACCAATCTCAACACCTAAAGAACAAATAATCCAATCAAGAAATGGGCAGAAGGCATGAACAGACATTTCTCCAAAGAATACATCCAAATGGCCAACATGTTGACACATGAAAAGATTCTCAACATCAGTACGCATTAGGGAAATGCAAATCAAAATCACAATGAGATACCACCTCACACTGGTCAGAATGGCTGAAATAAACAACTCAAGAAATAACAGATGTTGGTGAGGATGTGGAGAAAGGGGAACCCTCTTACAGTGTTAGTGGGATTGCAAACTGATGCAGCCACTCTGGATAACAGTGTAGAGGTTCCTCAAAAAGTTAAAAATACAACTACCTTACGTCCCAGCAATTGCACTACTAGGTATTTATCCAAAGGATATAAACATAGTGATTCAAAGGGGCACATGCACCCCAATGTTTATAGGTGCAAGGTCCACAATAGCCAAAAGATGGGAAGAGCCCAAATGTCCACCAACTGATGAAAAAAAAGGTGTATGTATATACAATAGAGTATTACTCACCTTTGAAAAGAATGAAATCTTGCATTTGCGATGATGTGGATGGAACTGGAAGGTATTATGCCAAGTGAAATAAGTCAGTCAGAGAAAGACAAATACCCTATGATTTCATTCATATGTGGAATTTAAGAAACAAAATAGATGAACATAAGAGAAGAGAAGGGAAGGAAAAATAAGATAAAAACAGAGAAGGAGGCAAACCATAAGAGACTCTTAACTATAGGGAACAAACAGAAGTTTGCTGGTGGGATGGTGGGTGGAAAGATGGGGTAATTGGGTGGTGGATATTAAGGAGGGCACTTGATGTATTGAGTACTGCCTAAAGAGTTCTAATGAAGAACTGAATTTCCCTAATAAAGAATTGAATTTCAAAAAAAAAAAAAATGTTACATGTTACATGCAACTGATGAATCACTAAATTCTACCCCTGAAACTAATACTACACTATATGTTAACTAACTTGAATTTAAATAAAATCTTGAAAGAAAAAAAGAAGGAACAATAGGTTGGGAATGGTCTAGAGAGAGAGAGAGAGAGAGCCCTTAACATCAGTTACTCTTTGATGTGAAGTTAATTGGCTCAGACATTAAAATGTACCTATGGTCTTCAAGGAAAATTAATTCTTTTTCAGTTATGTTATTCTGCCTAAACATGGAAAAATTCATGTGCTAAATGGGCAGATGAATTGATTGTATTTAAGAGTAAGAGGGGATCCATGCTTACTTTCTAGATTATCAATTTCTGGGTGACATATATGTATGCATTCTCTCTCTATATATAGAATATGTACATATCTGTGGAAAACATCTTTTTGTTATATGGTAACAAAGGTTATATGCAGAGAGTTCTTATATAGTTCAGTGACTAGAGACATGAAGGTAAAAAGAATGAGGCTTAGCAAAATATGCAGAAGAGAATAAACAGAGTAGTAAAGAAGATGGTCATATAATAAAAGTTTTTTTAAAAAGAACAGAATTAGTAAATAAGAATGAAGACATTATCTTTAACTGAATCAACTGTATAAAAAAGAGCAAGATTTGGATTCAGTCCAGTGTTAACCACATACACGTCAAGCTTGGAATTGTTCAATAGCAAGAGATTTTCCATCTGGAGTCCAGGCAATGGAGATTTATAAGGAAGTAAGCTATACAGTGGGTGTCATAACACTAAGTGTTTTCATTACTTTAAATTAGAAATGAAATATGCAAATGAGGTTATGCATAATAGCTATTGAAGGAAGATAGGAATCTCCAAAGACAGGACAAGAGAATCATCAGAGAGGCAAACTGTCTTTTCTTAAAAAAAAAAAAAAAAAAGAACAAAACTTTTTAGTGCTCCTGAAGTTATAATTAATATCTTATTTTTTTTCCTCATAGTGGAAAGCTCATGATGGCATTATTCTAAAAGTAGATTGGAACTCTGTCAATGATCTGATTTTGTCTGCTGGTGAGGACTGTAAATATAAGGTATACGATTTTTTAATTTATCACCTGGTTGAAAGAATTAAATTTAGGAGAAAAGTATTTAGCAAATAAGAATATTCTTTTAGTCCTTCACTTTAGCCAAATCTTTTAACTCTAATAATTTGACAAATTGTTATTTTATAATTTTAAGTGGTATTTGAAAGTGTTGACTTTCTCATTGACCTATCAATGACCTATAGAACTTGATTTAATGAATAGCAACATAAATAAAACTCCTGGTTTTACTGGTTATTTAAACTAACTCAAGTGAAGTCTTAAAAATCAATCTTACTGGTTTATTAAACATTGTTCAGCTTTAGACCAAAATAATTTATACTATAAATAAGATTTAATGTAACTGGAGTTAGAGGAAATTTAATTGAAATAAATACTTTTAGGGAAAGTTGATAGAGTACTTACTGAGCAAAAAATTTTAAGCAAAAAACTGAATATTTCAAACCTTAATTGATAAATTTAAAAGGACTCAAAATGTGTAGACTATATGATTAACCAAAGATTTGGTGAACTTGGAAAATTATTATAATGTTATAAAATTTTTTTGAGATATTTAAGTTTTAAAGAATACAGCTTCCCCCCCTTATGTAATAGTAAAGACATTTAATTAGTACTATTATAAAGTTTTGATTTCCAAATCTCTAATCAATACCTTACTGTTAGGACAAACTTTTTTGTAATAATGTGGTGACTATTTTAAAAGATTTTTAAAAATCTGCTTTTGTAGGTATGGGATAGTTATGGCCGCCCTTTGTACAATTCACAACCTCATGATCATCCTATTACCTCAGTTGCCTGGGCTCCAGATGGAGAGTTATTTGCTGTTGGATCATTTCATACTTTACGCTTGTGTGATAAAACTGGGGTAAGTTATAATGGTGAACAGTCACAGATGTGCTGACATTAAGTGTGATTATGCATAATACACCTGGTTCTCAATCTTTAAAAAAAAATTTCAATGAATGCGTTTGACCGCATCCTTCTGATTTGTCTTCTGAATGTACTGCTTCAATCAATTCCGGATTTATGGGACCATATAAACTCTTTAAGTTGAATTTGAAGAATGGGTACGTTCTCCATTATTTGTCTTTCTGGAAATACTTATTTTAAATATGAGTGTAGAAGATTGTGAAGTAGTTAAGGTATTAAAATTTATACCCAATTAACATGGAGAGTTCAGTTTTTAAACTTTTTTTTAAATTGTCAATATGTTTCATATAGAAATTTTAGTTGCCTGTTTTTGGTATGGAATTAATAGTAAATTTTAAAAATGATCATTTTAAAACCAGAGGAGTTGGGTTTTTGTCAAGACTTCATGTTTGAATACATGGGGCACTTTTTCCTCCCAAGAGAGTATACCCTTCTTTGTACAAATTCTGTTTAGAACCTAAACAAACAGCCAAGCCCATGTACTTGAATAATGAGTTACTTCATCAAAGTGTTCTAGAAGCAGCCAGGTGGTGAGTGGGGTGATTCTGTACTATTCCTAACTAAGAGAAAATCACATAATTATTCTGTGGCTTATTTTCCTTCAATGCAAAATAAAACCATTAAGTTAGAGTTATTAAAATGTTATGAATGATCTGGTTTATAAGTTTTCTGGTTACTTGTTTTCTATCACATAAAATATGAAGTCTTCTGCCTGGTTTTAGAAGCTCCCTGAACCCTGATACTATAATATCCATTCAGCCTTTTCCCCACAACTCCCTAATTTGTATCTGTGCTCAAATTAGGCTCAGGAATCTTCTCTGACCCTAACATCCTCACTCATGGAATGCTCTCACCACTGTCTTACACTTATTGAATTCTTCCCATTCTTTAAGGCCCATCTCGTGTTTAACTTCCTTTCCTGATACCTTCTATAGGTATTTATCTATTTTTCTAACTTCCTCTCATATAAAGTCTCTCGTTTTTTAGTTATAACATTAGGATGTTATATCAGATAATCTCATTTTCATCTAATATTTCAGTGATGATTCTAAGTCTATAGAATATGTACTCATTCTCACAATGTATTATGCTCTTATATTTTCCATTTTCATTTTCATTCATTATCGTTGGCTCCCTAGATAGTTTATAAAATCCCATAGATCAGTGGTTCTCTATTATCTATATAATATAGTAGATACTCAATAATTCACTAATAAGTAGATTTAAGCATGATAATTTTAAATTGCCATTTTGGGGTAGTTGGGTGGTTTAGTCGGTTGAGTATCTGACTCTTGATTTAGGCTCAGCTCATGATCTCAGGGTCCTGGGATCCAGCCCTGTGTCAGGCTCCATGCTCGGTGGGGAGTATGCTTGAGGATTCTCCCTCTCCCTCCGCTTGTGCTTGCTCTCTCTCTCCTCTTTAAAATAAATAGATAAAGGTGCCTGGGTGGCTCAGTTAAACATTTGCCTTCTGCTCAGGTCATGGTCCCAGGGTCCTAGGATCAAGTTCTGCGTCGGGCTCCCTGTTTGGTGGGAAATCTGCTTCTCTCTCTTTGTCTACCCCTCCCCCCTGCTCATGCTCTCCCTCTCTCTAGCTCTCTCTCTCTCAAATAAATAAATAAAATCTTTGAAAAAAATAGATAAATCTTTAAATTGCCATTTTAATAAAAATATTAAAAAATTTAAAAATATGGGGTGTTGAATTGATTTGAATAACTGAATTAAAGATTTACTTTATTAAACAACAAGCCTGTTAACTGTTCTGGAAAAGTAAACTTTCTATAAGGATTTTCCTTTTACCTTATTTGACTGAATAGATTGAAGACATTATAACAATTTTTTAAAGACTTGGGATTAGCACTTATATATATTTTCTTTTATTCAATAGACATCACATGTATACTGCTTATCAGAGTATTTTAGAAATATAGAGAGCTGTATAGAGAGATGTAGAGATTTTCACTCAAGTTGTTGGCAATCTAGTAGAGAATCAGACTGTAAGACTCATAGTACAATGTAATAAATGCTATACAGGAGGTTTATTTTGTGCAAGCACTGGGAAGGTGTGGAAGAGCTTAGTTCTGCCTGTGAATTTTGATTGGAAAGCTGAGGCTTGAAGAATTAGTAGTTTTTCAAGAAGACAAGTTGGGAGATGAGAGTTACAGTCAGAAGGAACCTTTGGGTATCCAAGTACAGTGCCTTTTATGCAATGTCAATGGACATTAGGGGAAGGAAAGGAAAAGTCAATTGG
This sequence comes from Nasua narica, assembly GCA_028533885.1. Classification (NCBI taxonomy): domain Eukaryota; kingdom Metazoa; phylum Chordata; class Mammalia; order Carnivora; family Procyonidae; genus Nasua; species Nasua narica. The sequence continues at coordinate 102,264,800 of CM052799.1, read as the reverse complement.
GGGAAATTGGAAGGGAAGGTGAACCATGAGATACTGGACTCTGAGAAACAAACTGAAGATTTTGGAAAGGAGAGGGTGGGGGGATGGGTGAGCCTGGTCTTTGGGAATGGGGGGCACATATTGCATCGGGCACTGGGTTTGGTACATAAACAGTGAATCTTGGAACACTAAAAAAATAAAATTAAAAAAAAAAGATTGGGGCGCCTGGGTGGCTCAGTGGGTTAAAGCCTCTACCTTCGGCTCAGGTCATGATCTCAGGGTCCTAGGATTGAGCCCCACGTCGGGCTCTCTGCTCAGCAGGGAGCCTGCTTCCCCCTCTCTCTCTACATGCCTCTGCCTGCTTGTGATCTCTCTCTGTCAAATAAATAAATACAATCTTTAAAAAAAAAGATTTTGTGTGGGATAGTTCCAGGAGATAATACAGAAAAGATATTCTTAGACCAGATCTATGTTTGCCATGTAAAAGAGTCTAGCTTTTTAAAATCAAATTATTTTCTGTGAAGCAATCCTAGGAGTTGCTGTAGGGTAGAAAGGAGGTGAAGGGGTTGAGCTCCTGGTTATCCTTTTCAGCAACCAGAAAAGCTCTACATTAATCAGCTTTACTATTTGAGCATCCAATATAAGACTTCCTTTGAACAGCTAAAACAGTGAAGTTGGACAATTGGTATGTTAGTCAGTAGAGAGCCATGGATGGTGGCTAGTGACATGACAATATTCAAATATTAGAAATATTGCTATGGTATCAAAGGAACAGTGGTACAGGAGAGGGAACAGAACATGCAAAGGCAAGGAATTATAGTCTGTTAGAAAAATTAATAGTAGTTTGGATTTTATCTCCAGGTAGTAGTGAGCCACTGATTCATTTTAAGTATGACCTTATTAAATTTAGCATTTTTAGGGAAATGTACTCTGAGATTAGCAGAGAGGATAGTGATATGGAACATCACTTGTTTCTTGAGGAATAGTTCTCTTTCCTAAGATTTAAGTGCTGTAAGAATTTTTTTTTAAAGATTTTATTTATTTGACAGAGAGAAAGAGATCACAAGTAGTCAGAGGCAGGTAGAGGGAGGGGGGCTCGATCCCAGGACCCTGAGATCATGACCTGAGCCAAGGTATAGGCTTTAACCCACTGAGCCACCCAGGCGCCCCAGTGCTGTAAGCATTTTGAGTCAAAACCAAATTACCAGTATAAGTACTTTTTGCATATCTTAAAAAAAAAAATGCGAAGTGGCCATTGCACCTGTAGAGTTGATTTTCTTGTTGCTAAGACAAATATTAAATGATCACACACTCAATTGTTTAATTATAGTTGCAATAAATTTTACAAGGAGGTACAGGCTGCTCCTAGAAATGGGAACTAATATATTTGGATGGTCAAGGCAAGTTAGTGTGATGAAAGGTAAACAGGGCAATGCGTATTGAGATTCTTCATCTTGTCTACTTACCATTTATGTTTTATTTCCTAATTTGCAGCTGAAAATTTAAATATTAGTAATCATTTATCCAGAGCGAGATTTTGTGGAAGAACTTCAATATTAAATATTAGAATCTGGTCATCAAGAATGATCTGTACCCCAGCGTTTGCTACAAATTTATCAGATTTCTATTTTGAGAGCTCTTCACAAATTTGAGCTTCAAAGAATGATGGTGATGTAAACTTTCAGGTTATCTGTGAAATATTAAGCCTAGAAAAACGTGATTTTTTAAAACATTTTCTTTTAATGTTTTTCAAGAAATGATTTCTAGTGGAGAGGAAAAAGCTGAACTGCCTGGAGGCTGCAAATGATAGATTAAGTTTTGGTTTGAATACATTTCTTACTATGCAAGTGTAACCGGATTGATGACAGGAATATTGGAAAAGCAGGTGTTTTAATTGAGATATAGTTCACACACAATGTTATGTTAGTTTCAAGTGCACAACATAGTGATTTGACAAGTACATATGTATTGCTGTGCTCACCACAAGGGTAGCTACATCTGTGACCATACAATGCTATTACAGTACCATCGACTATATTCCTTGCACTGAAAAAGCAGAAATTTTTATATTTTTGTGAATAGGTATATTACTTTCCGTTGCTATACAGTAAGTTTAGTATTGCCATTAATTTTCATCTAAAAATTAGATATTTTCTTTTTAAAAGACCCTCACTAAGCTGACATAAAACTCTGGTTTCTATTTATATCTTCTCTTTAATCAGGCAGTTACCTGTATTGATTCAGAATCCATGTTCTGGTTCACTTTTGTGGATTGTGGTTCAAATATCAGTTTCTTTTTTAAAGCCATTGCAGCGCTATTCTGCTCTGCTCTGTTTTTAACCCCGAGGCAAATATGAAACCTAAGTGGTGTTTCTTAGAACTGCAGTGCAGTTGTCATGTTACTCTGCTGCTCCTAGTGGGTTGCATGTATGGACTGCTTGATGGTATTCCAGATACTTCAGACACAGACTTAAAGAATATCTTTCTGTAGCTCCCTTCTCTCCATAATCCTACCCCAACTCTGTGGAGAGGAGTTGGGTGCTGCCTCTTTGTTGTCATTGGTGCAAACCGGGCATGGTAGACAGGGCCCTACTTGTCAGTCTTTGCAGTGTGCATCAGGGAGGGCCCTGCTTCATTATTGTAGGGCTGGAATGGTCTGACTGAAATCTACCTCATAGTCTTGGCAATACCACGTGGGGAAGAGGAGGGGTGGCCCCTCTGCTCTTTGAGTGCAGGGTGGGAAAGTTCCATAGCATTCTATCCCACTGTCTCCGCAGCACACAGTGCCTAGTGGGGAGGGTGCCATAGCTTCTTCATGGTGTGTTCCTGGAGTTAAGGTAGTTATTGCAAAAGGCTTCTGTCCTGCAGGGCCCCTTCTACGTGGTCTGTTGCCCAGAGAGAATGGGCATTACATGGTGCTTATTTTGTCTCATATACTACTTGGAATTTTTTCTGTCCTACTCTTTCTTCCCTCCCCTGCTGGAATACAAGTTATGAATTTTTTAGACCTTTGATATTATCCCACAGTTTAACAAGGCCTGTTCATGTTTTCTAATCTTTTTCCCCTCAGATTTCTAATTGGATAATTTTTGTTGATCTATCTTCCAAGTTTACTAATCCTTTCATTGGTTATCTCCAATCCTTTCATAAGCCTTTCCAGTGAATTTTAATTTCAGATATTGTAGTTTTCACTTCTAGAACTTCCATTTGGTTAGTTTTTCATAGTTCTTATTTTTCTGCTGAGATTTTCTCTGTTGTTATATATGTTCAAAATCATATTTTCCATTAAGGCCTTGGTAATAATAGCTCCTTTAAAATCATTATCTGCTAATTCTAGCATTTTGTCATCAATCGCCTTTTCACTTGTGCCATTTTTCTTGTGTATTTGCACAACTAGTAATTTTGAATTGTATTTTGAACATTGTGAATGATACATAGTCAAGATTCTAGATTCTGTTGTGTTTTTCTAAAGAGGACTGACTTTTCTGTGTGTGTTAACAGGGAGTTACCTTGACTAAACTCAAACTTCAGTCTCTGTCTTCCTTCTGGTGATAAGATGAAGTCTGACTTTTTCTTTCTGGAGTTTTCCCATAAGTTTCCTCTGATCAAGTATCCTCTGATTTCTCTGCCAGTGACAGCAAGTTTCTATCTGAGATTTAGTCACCATTCCTGGCACCAACTAAGGTCTGTTCTTAGGTAAAAGGTTGTAAAAAAATGAAAATTTACTCAATACTGTTCCCTTTTTTCAACCATTGACTCCTCTCAAGTTTCTGCCTGATTTTTTTAGAGCAGATTTATTGAGACATAATTTATATACTATACATTTTACCCATTTAAAGTATACAATTCAATGTTTTTAAATGTATTCGTAGGGTTGTGCAACCACCACACTAATTTTAGAACATGTTCCTCTCCTCTAAAAGAGTCTCATGCTCATTTACTATCAATCCCTATTTCTTGCTACCCAACACCCAGCCTCTGGCAACTACTACTTACCTTTCCTTTTATATGGATTTCCCTATTCAGGCCATTTCACATAAATGGAATTGTATAGTATGTGGTCTTCTATGACTGGCTTCTTTCACTTAGTATAATGTTTTCAAGGTTCATCCATGTTGTTTCATATATTAGTACTTCATTCCTTTTTTATGAACAAATAGTATTCCATTATATGAATATAACACATTTTATTTATCCATTCCTCAGTTGGTGGACATTTAAGTTGTATCAAATTTTGGTTATTGTGAATAATGCAGTAAAGAATGTATGTAAGTCTGTACACACATGTTTTCATTTCTTAGGGTATACTTAGGAATGAAATTACTGGGTTAATAGTAACTCTATAACTTTTTGAGGAACTGCCAAACTGCGTTGAAGAGTAGCTGTCTGCCTGCTTTTGATTGCTCTCCAGTCTTCAAGTAATTTTATTTCTTGTCTGGAGTGACTAGGTGTTATTTGTGAGAAGGCTAATCTGATAGCAGCTGTTCTACCACTGTCATTCCTTACATATCAAGTTTATTTAAAATAATTGATCACAATACATTAGGTCTGCATACTTGAGGCTCATGCTGACTTATTGCAATGATTCTCACAGTGGAGGAGAGGAGGAGAGCTATCTGCTAGAGATTCTCTATTCAAGAAATTATTCAGGAAAATAGCGAAATGAGGTGAATAGTCAGTTCACAAAACAAATGCAAGTGGCCAATAAAAACACAAAAGGATGTTCAATTTAACTCATAGACAAATATAAAATAAATAATGATATGTTTTACCTAATAGATTGAAACGATTAATAATGACTTAAAAACCTCAGATTCACTCAAGTAGGAGGAAATGCGCTCTCATTTCTCACTGTTGGCGGGAATGTGGGCTGATTCAACCTTTTTAAAGGGTATTTTGAAAATATATATCCAATGTCAGATGTACATATCCTTTGACCTAGTAATTTGACCTCTAGGAATTTACTCTAAAGAGATCATTGTAGAAGTACACAAAGATGTATGCACAACAATTTCATCACAGAATTGTTATAATAGTAAAAATTAGAAATAAATGTCTATAAGAAGACTGATTAGGTTATTATTTGATTATACCTCAAATGGAATATCCTTAAGTCATTAAAAATGGGAAAGAGAGATTATTTTAATAATCTGGAAAGATTTCCATGGTTATTTAGTGAAGAGACCAGGTTGTAGGAGAACATGTTATTCTGTGATTCCACCTGTGTAAAATTGTATACCCGTATCTTTAACTATGGGGATAAAGTTGTACCCAGAACTATATTTGGGTTCTCTTTTCCTTCTTCATATGATTTTTTTTAGTGTGAACCTTAACTTAATAACTATGTATCAATTGTACAGATGCAGGAAAGGTTTTTTAAAAGTTCTTCAGCAGGCGCCTGGGTGGCTCGGTTGGTGAAGCATTTGCCTTCGACTCAGGTCATGATCCCAGGGTGCTGGGACTGAGCCCACGCTGGGCTCCCTGCTCAACAGGGACTCCGCTTCTCCCTCTCCCTCTGCACCCTGCTTATGTGTTCTCTCTCTCTCACGAATAAATAAAATCTTAAAACAACAACAACAACAACAAATAACTGTAGCCCCAAAAAAGCAACAACAGCAAACCCTGGGGAGGGAGGAGAATCTAATTTCCAGAATTACCACATTATAATATTCATAATGTACATTTTTAACAAAAAAATTACAAAGTACAAAAGAGGCAGGGAAGTATGGCCCATTCACGAGAAAAAAAAAAAATAGAAACCATCTCTGAGAAAGCCCAACATTGGATTTATTAGACAGAGACTTTATGCTTAAAGTGCTAAAGAAAACCATAGATAAAGAATTAAAGAAACCAGGGGCTCTGGCTGGCGCAGTCAGTTGAGCATCTGACTCTTGGTTTTGGTTCAGGTCATGATCTCAGGGTTGTGAGATCAAGCCCCACATCCTGCTCCATACTTAGTGGGGAGTATAGTCTGCCTGGGATTCTCTCTCTCCCTCTCCCTTTGCCCCTACCAACCCCTCCCAAGTGTACTCATGTTCTCTCTCTAAAATAAAAGGGATACATTTTAAAAAAGAAGAAATCATAAGAACAAAGTCTAAACAAACAGAAAGTATCAATAGAGAAATTACAAAAAGGAATCAAATAGAAAATCTTGAACTGAAAAAAATGAGCAAAGAATAAAAGAAGAATATTGTAAATGCCCACAGAACCCAAAAATATGATCAGTCTCTTCATGATACAAATAAAAGTCATGGTGTAATGCCATTTTTCACTTATCAGAAAATGGGAAAATGGGCCTCCTCAAAAAGCTGTGAAGGGAGTATTAAGTGGTACAACTTTTCTCAAGTATGATTTGGCAAAATCTATCTAGATCCTTGAAACTTTGACACAGCTATTATCCTTTCAAGGAAGTTTAAAGATGCATTTGCTTACTCATTTGTTCATGTATTTTCATATTTATTCCTTCCTTCATGAATATTTATTGAGTCTGTTACATGCCAGGCACTTGCCCTAGGTGTTAAAGAAACAGCAATAAACAAAATAAATTCCCCGCTCTTGAAAACTCTTGAGAGTTTTCATTCCAGCAGATGAAAAGCTATACACAAACAAACAAACAAAATGAATATATAATATGTTAAGTGGTAATAAATGGCATAAGAAAATAAGGCTAGGTAAGGAAGATGGCATTAGTTCAGGTGAGGTGGTCAGGGAATATCAGACAAACTAATTATACAGTATTGAATGGTTAGTAAAACAAATTATGGTAAATAAATTACTTATGGAATAAAAATTAAAATCCATAGCACCATAATTTTTCCCTTGATTTGATAATAAAATTTTGTATTTACCTTTGATTTTTAAGAAGCACATAATTCAAATACATGAAATAGAAACTTTCAAGTTAAATTAGTTATTACAAATTAATATACAGAATATATTAATGAATTGCATTATGTTACATTAAATGGAGCAGAATTCAAGGGAAAAGATCTGAATATATAAGATAACTTTGGCCAGATTTTTTAATTGACTGACGTTATTGCTGTTATTAATCAGCAGGTGGTGCTATTGCTTGTGTAAGAGAACTTTTGCCTTTTTTTTTTTTTTTCACTTTGTTCTTGAAGATTCAGTTAGTCATTAAAATAAAAAGACTTCCCTCTGTTCTTTCATTCTTCCATTCAATTAAAATAATTGCAATGATTCGTCATCTGCAGTAACTGGTCTTACTGTTGTATGTAACTTTTCATTGTCAGTTATGGATGTCAACACATAATTTAAGATAGCCTGCAATTTCCCAATTCCTGGTATATGAGAGAGAGTATTGATTTTAAAAATCATTAGTGTAACAAAGAAATGTAAGAAACTTTGCTTCTATCATCTCTTCCTCCTAAACTTAATTTGCGAACACACACTTTTATGAATTGAATTCATCCAACTTGGCTAAAGATATATGCTTTTGAGAATCCTTTTAATTTAGTATATTTATATAGCAGTAGTAAAGAGAAAGGTGAGGTTGGCATTTGGGAGGTGCTTTTGTAAGTTATTACAGTCAAATCTTGTTTTTTAGTGTAAATATTTCTTATTTCCTTAGTGGGGAACTCTATGCCTAAGTAATTTAATGGAATACAGGGTAAAAATTGTCTCTTCTCTTTCAGGGATGTAACATCCTTTAAGGAAGAAGTCAACACTTTATAAATGCATTCTCAGTTGTTCTCCATGTTGGCTGTCCAGTATGATGGCATATTATATTTATTTTTTAAAAGATCTTAAAAGATTTTATTTACTTATGAGAGAGAGAGAGAGAGAGCATGTGAGCAGGGGGAGGTCAGAGGGAAAGAGAGAATATCAAGGAGACTCTGCGCTGAGTGTGGAGCTGGGCCATGGGCTCAGTCCCACAACCCTGAGATCATGACCTGAGCCAAAATCAAGACTAAGGTGCTTAACCTACTGAGCCAACCAGGCACCCCATATTGTAATGTATTTTAATGGAGGAGTAGTATTGACATGGTTGTAGAGCCCTGGCATCAAAATCAAGACTCCAGTGGTGAATTTACAAAGTTAAATGGGCTGAGCTAAGTAATTACCTCTTTCCTTTCAACTCTACCATTCTATGATACCTCTTCCATGGCCATTGGACATACTGCTTGCTTCTTATAAGTAGTAGTAAGGTGTTGTTTGTTTCTTTGTTTCATAGGAAGATTGTTACAAGGAAGAGGCAGCACTGCACATGGTATACTAGAAGTGGGAAAAACTCAAGCAGTGCTGGAGAAGTGTGGCTGATCCTGTAACTTCAAACTTATTCTATATTTTATTGTAGTTGGATATAGTAGCAGAAACCATTAAGCAAAAAGAATTGGCTGCAGGATTACAGGGATATCTTCCAGAGGCCAGGTGAAGGAACAGTATGTTCCTTTACAGTTCCTTTACAGTATGAGACCCTGCTATTCAAAATTGGGAAATTCAGCAAGCATAACAAAATCAGAGTTCTATTACAGAATTAATTTTTAATCTTCTTAAAATCAATACCTAACACATAGCGGGTGTTCCATAAATGTTGCATTTTAATGGGTCATTGTACAGACAAAAGATATTGTTTTGGTTTTTAATGACTTATATTTACTTAACACAATTAATGTAACTCAGTGACTTACATTGCAGCATTTTGACTAGGTTATTACTGGAATTGATCCATTTAATCAATTTGGTTGATGTTTTTGAGAAAACTACTTTAAGATTTCTAAATCTTTGGCTTTTAATTTGTTCCTTGGATTTTTTTATTTTAAAAACATTGAAGTCATGGTTGAGTTCTGGGAAAGAATTCTTTTCCTAAGGACACAGGCATACTCCATTCATTCATTCATTCATTCATTCATTTAACAAATATTATGGGTGCTAAACTCTCTGTGATACTCTAGCTAGACAAAGAATATTATTCATATATGTCCTTTAGGAGTAACTCAACCTTGATTCAGAGTACTGATATGTAAACGGATAATTAAATAACATGGTTATTTAATGGCAAAGGCTATAATTGTCGTGAGAGAATAGAGAAGGAATAGAGTAATGGTAAATTTTTAGATATGTCTGTACTTATATAGGATGAGACTAAACTTGGTTAAAGTAATCTTTCTCTCTGGTCGAATAGCTTAAAAACATTAATATGTGGGGGTTTTTTTAATAATTAGAGATTTTTTTTTTAAACCAAGAAGCACAAATTTGATTTTGCTTTTTTCTGATTTTGGTACCTAAAATATCTAAATTTAATTATTTATGTCTAGAAGCACAGAACTTCACTTCCGTGGACAAGTGTTCTTTAGGTGTACATATGCTAAAATCATGCCAAATCTCCTGTTACACTTGGACCAGTCCACTAACTCCTTCTACACAGTAGGTCATTGTTCCTCCACCCTCCATTTGAAGGAGAAGTGGTATGATTTCCTCTTCTACAATCTCTCTCATAGTATCTTCTGCATTAAAAAAATACCTCATAAACTAAACTCCAATATTCACACATTCTGATTAGTCAGTGCTAGAGATCAGTCATGTAAAAAATTTTAAATTCTTGTGCTCGCTTCAGCAGCACATATACTAAAAAATTTTAAATTCTTTATTTTGATTTAAGGAAAGATGTTATTTCCTTTTATTTCATCATTTTTAGTTAAATTAACTTCCCCTTCTGAATCTCTTTCCTTTTTAAAGAAACTTTAAAAAGGATTTTGTTTTTCCAGACCATTAGGCCATATCTGATTATTTGCAGTATCATCTGTTATGGGCCATAGATTTAATAATTTAAAATTGATCCTTAAGGATTTTCCTCTCAGAGTTCTAAGATGTTCATATTTTCTCTGAGGAAGTTTCTGTCTCAGAGTCTAATTCTTTCATACTATCAGGAAATATTCATGAAAAAATAGCTTGCTTTTTCTTAATAAAGACATACCTTAGAGATTTTGTGAGCTTGGTTCCAGACCACTGCAATAAAATGAGTATCAGAATAATGCAAGCAAAATGAAATTTTTTTGATTTCCCAATGCATATAAAAGTTATGTTTGCACTACGTTATAGTCTATTTAGTGTGCAATAGCATTATGCCTAAAGAAGAAATGTGGATACCTTAATTAAAAAATACTTTATGCTAAAAAAGGCTAACCATCATCTGAGCTTTCAGTGAATCATAATCTTCGCTGGTGGAGGGTCTTGCCTTAGTGTGGATGGCTACTGATTGATTAGGGTTGTGGTTGCTGTCTTATAGGAACTTGGTTCTTGGTGCCCCAAAACAATTACAAAAATAACATCACTGATCACAGTTCACCATAGCACACATAATAATAATGAGAAAGTTTGAAATATTGTAAGAATTGCCAAATTGTTACACAGAGACACAAAATGAGTAGATACTGTTGGAAAAATGGCTTCAATAGACTGGCTTGATGCAGGTTGCCACAAACCTTCAATTTGTAAAAAATGCAGTATCTACAAAGGGCAATAAAGTGCAATAAAATAAGGTATGCTTGTATAATTTCAATTCTTTCTGTATAATTTACATGATAGACTATTAAATGCATATTTGCTTGATGTCATAAACCCATTTTGGTTTGTTTTTCTTTCTAAAAGCAACTTGTTCAGTAATTTTAAAATCTTTTCTTTTTGATATCCTTGATAATTCAATACCATGTGAACAATACCAAGATTCTACTACCCCTTGGTGACAACATGATAAAATTATTGTTTAGTTTCTTTTTAACTGTGAATAAACCTTTTGAAAGCCAAAACCACAAACCACAAACTACTTTAAAAAGTGGTAAAAGTACTGGTTCATGTGTTTATGCTTATATCTGAATCTGAATCATTAGAGGAAAAAAACTTAAAATCTCCAAATTGGGGCCCTGGGTGGCTCAGTCCGTTAAGTGTCTGCCTTTTCTGCTCCCAGGACCCTGGGATTGAGCCCCAAGTTGGGCTCACTACTCAGTGGGGAGTCTGCCTCTCCCTCTCCCTCTGCCCTTCCCCCTACCTTTGTGCTTGCTCACATGTGCTCTCTCAAATCAATAAAATCTTGAAAAAAATGATAAATAATAAAATCCCTAAATTAACTGCTAAAATTTCACAGTAGGTTAAATAATGGGCCTCCAAAGATATCCATGCCCTAATCCCCAGAACCTGTGACTATGTCATCTTAAAAGGTAGAAGGAACTTTGTAGATGTGATTAAAGGTATGGACCTTTAGATGGTAAGACTATCCTAGATTATTCAGATTGGCCCAGAGTAATCGTAAATCCTTAAAAGAAGAGAATCTTCCCCAGCTGGGTTAAAGGATGAAGGAGGAGGAGATTCAAAGTAAGAGCAACTCATTCTGCTGTTGCTGGCTTTAAAGATGGAGGAAGGACTCCACAGCCGATGAATGCTTCCTGGGGAAGGCTTTCACCACCTTCATATTGTTAACAAAATTTCTATGAGCTATATTGCTTTGACTTAAGGAATTGTTCTTTTCGGATCCTTTTCCAAGTATTTGGCTAGTTGAGAGCAGATTTCAGATTTCAAATGAAAGAGTGAGGAGAGAGGTATAAAATACTATTACAGAGGGAGATGACCCTTTATGGGGAGAATTTGGGTTGCCCATAGAACACCATCAACGTTCTGGGGAGGTGCCAGTAATATTTGCCCGGAGTCAAAACCAAACTGGCCAGCCTTACAATTTTTCAAGATTGCTTTAGAAAAAAGCATTGCTAAACCTCTCAAAAGCATACCAGCCAACAATTGTGTTCTTGCTCAGTGACATAGTGCTTCTTTATAGGCAGCTCAAAATAACATTGATATTTTACTAGAATAACATATTGTGAATACAGATCACATTTGTGTTCTATAAAAAAATTTTGTAATTACTGCTTTTTCTATTGCTTTTTTCCTGTTCTTTGCTTATCTTGTGTTTTTAGAAATTATTTGTTCTTAACCAAGCCAAAATTAATATTTGCTTACCTTTTCATATCGTGTATCCTAAGAAAACTTGGTAGCTGCAATCAATTTATTGCTTTGAATTAGGGGGGAAAAATAGAATACTTCACCAGTATTATGAAGGCACAAATAGTGATTAATATTAAATAGTTTAATTAGATATACAGAAAAGCTTATATTTTGAAGAAATTAATGGCAAAAAATCAATATAACAAAAATAATGAAAACAAAAAATAGAAAATAGAAAATATAATGTAATAATCATAATATACCAAAAAATTAATATTTTCATATTTGTATGAACCTGTGTACCTTTCAAGTCTTTGAACATTTTTTTTTAAGATTTTATTTTGTTAGGTAATCTATACACCCAACATGGGGCTTAGACTTAAAACTCTGAGATCAAGAGTCACATGCTCTATTGACTGAGCCACCCAGGTGTCCCTGAACAGACATATTTTTACATGATTATAATTACTATAAATCTATTTTATGTATATTTTTACTTTTTAGTATTAATGTTGTATACTTATTTTAGTTCAACATTATGTTATGTCTCAAAATACTCAAACTATGAAAGCAAAGCATAATTTCAATGAAAATTGGTTGAGGGGGAAAGATAATGGCAGAGGCAGCATTTTTAAAAAATTAAGGTATAACCTATACAGTATCTTATGTGTAGAGCTCAATAAATTTTTATATATGTAAATACCCAAGAAACCACTACTCATTGATATGATAAATGTTATCGACAACCCAGAAACTTTTTTTTTTTAAGATTTTATTTATTTATTTGACAGAGAGAGAGACACAGCGAGAGAGGGAACACAGGCAAGGGGAGTGGGAGAGAGAGAAGCAGGCTTCCCACAGAGCAGGGAACCTGATGCGGGACTCGATGCAGGACTCGATGTGGGGCTCCTTGTGGGGCTGGATCCCAGGACTTGAACCTGAGCCGAAGGCAGATGCTTAATGACTAAACCACACAGGCGCCCCAACCCAGGAACTTTCATTGGGTCTCCTCCCAGTTAGTTACTCCTCCATTGTAACTGCTATTCTGACTGTGTCATCATAGGTTAGTTTTGCCTGCTTGTGACCTTTATATAAATGGAATCATACAGTATTTTTACTTTTGTCTAATTTTTTTCATTCAACCATCTGTCTGTGAGATTTATCTATGTTGTTGGGTATAGTATCATAATTTTTGAATCTTTTCAGATTTCCCCATAAAACAGAAAGTAGGAGAGTATAGCCAACAATCCATAGACAGCCACTACAACAAAACTTAAGTGATATCATATCCCTACAAACTCCCAAATGTGAGTGGTTTTCCAAAATACCATTGACCGGTATACATGGTCTCAGCATCTATGTGTGAGGAAGCAGAGGAAAGACAGCTGGGCTTCTAAGACCATGAGAAAAGAACTCCCAATTGCCAATAAATGCCTGAAAGTTAAGCCAATCAGTTCAAACAGCAGTTGAAACTGGACAGAAATCTGTAGGATCATAGTCGCAGAACAGGATCTTAGTCAAATTACATAATGTTGCCAAAGATAATGAAGGCATGCCATAAATAGACAAACCCTGCCAAATAATTCAAAACGAGTTGAAGGATATTAAAAACATGACAAAAGCTATGAAATAACCATATAAATCAAAACTAGGAAAATTAAGAAATGAGGCGACTAGAGAAAGGGATATTTTTAAGGAGAGATGGCAGAACTCAGAAGGGAATTATAAAAAAGGGAAAAATTATTACAGAAGTGAAGATGAAACTAGAAGGAATATAAGGGCAAATAAACAATGGACATTGCCTTAAGGTATAATAGAAAGTGAAATGGAACCAAGGAAATGGCAAAAGAGATACAAAGTTTTGATAGAAAATGATAGATACGGAAGGTAAAGATGCAAAGTGTGTATATATATATATATATATATATATATATGGAGTCTTCAAAGGAGAAGCCCAAGGTAATGAACAGAACAAATACTAAAAGCTACCACTCAAGAAAGATTTCCTCAAACGTAAGAGATTTAAAATTGATATTGAAAAGTCATACCAGATACCTAGAAGAAATGACCCAGATAGCCAATACCCAGATATATGCTTAAAAAAAAACTATAGGAGTTTAAAGAAAAAGAAAAAAATTCTGTGGACATCCAAGGAGAAGACTTAAGTCATTTGTACAGGGGAGCAAATGAAAATGTCATTAGACTTTGATAGCAACACTTTATGCTAGATAGGTTAACATAGGATACTCAAAGAATAGGTGATCCAAAGATTTTATATCTGGCCATTCTGAACTTTAAAGGTCAGAAGCAAACTGATATAAACATATAAGGACTCAAGGAATGTGGTTCCCATGAGTATTTCAAGGAGTCTACTGGAGAATTAGCTTCAGATTAATAATATGAGTAGGGGTATAGTAAAATAAGTACTGATTGTGAGCACAAAATATATATTTATCTGAGAACTAAGACAAAATAATGTCTGTGAAAGATACAGTATAGTATGTATTGGCTATGGGTACCAACCATTGCAAAAATGGGTGTAAAATGGAAGTGTATAAAAAGTAGAATAAAGTTGCTTGCAGATATTAACTGGGAATAAAAAGATATTACTTAAAATCAGGCACAGGGAAGAGGGAAGGGGGAGGATATCTCTTAATTTTCATGTTGCTTATAGTGGACAACCAACAGAAAAATGCCCTAAAAGGTGACATGGGGATAAGGGGATTTTTATAAAGGTAATTAGTATAAAGGTAATCATTAGATTAAAAATATAAACCTTCCTGAGTGCGTGGGTGGCTTAGTCCGTTAAGTGTCGACTCTTGATTTTGGCTCAGGTCGATATCTCCAAGTCCTGGGATCAAGCCCCTCATTGGGCTCTGCACTCAGTGTGGAGTCTGTTTGGGATTCTCTCTCCCCACTCCCTCTGGGTTAGGGCAGAGGGATAAATAAACAAATCTTTAAAAGTAGAAACCTTCCTGAATACTAAAATATATTCCAGAAAAGGGAGAGCAAATAAAAATAGACTCCATACTCCTTTCTTAGGTAAAAGCTGGTGCCTACACACACACACACACACACACACACACACACTGAACAAATATGTAAGGATAAATCATAAAATAAAAAATAGTTATCTATATGTCTGTATGGGGGAAAGAAAAGGCAGAAATTAGACTTTGACTATACCGTGTTTTATAATTTTTTTGGTAAATTGAACTTTGGAACCATGTAAATATTTTATGTAATTATAAAGTAAAATGAAATTTTTAAAAAGGAATTCCTAAAACTCAAAAGGAAGTTAAACCCTAATTATGTATTGAGTTGTTTGTATATCTACCTAGAGAGGAGCTATTATTCCAAATGACTTGAAATGATTTGAGTGTTGGCTCCTTGTGCTCACAGTAGAGACTCAGATGATTGGCCTGCCACTTTGGAAGATAGTTTGGCATTTCCTCAAAAGGTCAAATTGAAAGTTACCATAGACTCAGCAATTCCACTCCTAAGTATATACACAGGAGAAATGAGTGTGTATTATCATAAATAATGTGGCTACATTTGCACATAGGCTCTTGTGTATATAGAGCCTATGTGCAAATGTAGCCACATTATTTATGATAGCCAATAACCTGAAAAACCCCAATGCCCATCAATGATGAATGGAGAAATAAAATATGTTATATCCATGCAATACCTGGCAACATAAAGGAATGAAGTGGGGCACCGGGTTAGTAGTCGGTAAAGCATGAGACTCTTTATGTTGGTGCTGTGGGTTCAAGCCCCACATTTAGCATAAAGCTTACTTTAGAAAAAGAAAGAAAAAGAAATGAAGCAATGAAACATGCTACAACATGGATGAACCTTGAAAACATTATGCTAAGTGAAAGAAGCCAGACACAAAAGGCCACATAATGTATTCCATTTAGATGAAATGGCCAGAATAGAAAATAAAAGCAGATTAGTGGTTGCCAAGAGACATGAGGAAGGGGAATGGGCGTGACTGCTAATGGGTGTGAATTTCTTTTTGTGATGGAAATGTTCTGAAATTCAGAAATTAGATTAGTTGTGCAACTCTGTCCTAAAAACTACTGAATTATATATTTTAAAAGGTTGAATTGTGTAATATGTGAAATATATCTCAATAAAATCATCATTTAAAAAGAAAAAAGAATAGGCCTATGAGCAAAATAATTGAAAAAGAAATTTTAAAACTCTTTGTAACTATGGTGTTGATACAGTTAGTCTGGGTATTTTTATTGGTGCTCTTAAGAACCAGGATTTTGGGCTAGGTGAAAGGAGATATCAAAGTAAAATCCTATAGTTCCTGGATTTGAATTGGAAGTATCAGTTTAAGTTCATGAAAAAAAATTTCCTAGCTCTATCCATTAAAAAGGCCTAGAAGAACAATGATCAACTTTGTAACAGTGAGCACCCCTAACACTTGAGGGTTTTCTCTCAATACCATTTCCCACATTTCCATAAAATAGACTTGGGCTCACTGAAGAAAAAGCTGGTGTGAAGTGTGGGTCAGAAAATATAAAATGTGAATCTGGAACATTTTGTCATACTAAAAAAACAAGGGAAATGATCAAAGACTACAAGATTCTGTCAAAAAAGCTGGCTAAAATTGGATTATTTTAAACATTATATTTATTGGGACACATCAAGTATGTTAAAATTAATGAGTTTATGACACTTAATAATAACATTTATTGGTTGCATTTGGTGTAATTTACCATTTACCCATTACCCTCTTCTAGCAGTTACTAATCTAATGCCTAATTCTTAGCTAATCCACCACCTACTTCTCCTTGGCCCAGATTATTTTCAGCAAATCCTTGAACAACATATTATTTCATCACTAAATATTTTAGTATATATTACTGCAAACAAAAAGGCTTTTTAACCTAAAGTCAATAACAATAAACCTAAAACAATTAACAATAATTCCTTAATGTTAGCAAATATCCAGTCACTGTTCAAACTTTTCCAACTCTTTTCTTTTTCAGTTTGTTGATATTAAGATGATTATAAGATACAGTCATAGTGATTGATTTGTAAGTTCCCTTTCCAAATTTTTTTCCCTTTGTAATTTTCTGTAAAGAAACTGGGTCATGTCCTGTAGTTTCCCACATTTTGGATTTTGCCATCTGTAGTCTCATGGTGTCATCTAACATGTTTTGGCTGTACCTACCCTATATCTACTGTATCAGAGAAACTGGAGTGGGCCCAGTAATCTATTTTAACAACCCCTGTAGGTAATTTTAATGCACACTAAAGTTTGAAAACCAGTGCTTTATGTTACTCTTCCTACTTTAGTTTGTTTGAAAGTCTAGTAATAAAAAGTGAAAGAAGAGGGGCGCCTGGGTGACTCAGTGGGTTAAAGCCTCTGCTTTCGGCTCAGGTCATGATCCCGGGTTCCTGGGATCAAGCCCCGCATCGGGCTCTCTGCTTGGCAGGGAACTTGCTTCCCCCCCTCTCTCTGCCTGCCTCTTGGCCTACTTGTGATCTCTCTCTGTCAAATAAATAAATAAAATCTTAAAAAAAAAAAAAAGCGAAAGAAGAAAAATTAGGTTGACGAATGTGTAACAAGGAGAAACTGAGCTTGTCTGACTCCATATTGCCTCGATTTCCCTTGCTTAGAAAGTTCTACTTAGCCCTGCACTCAGGCATGTTACAGATAAGGTTTCCAAAATCTGCTTTTTACCCAAAATCTACTTCACCTGAGGAGATGAGGGAGTATATACAGAAACTACATTACCAGATTCCTGTACTCAAAGATCAACTGATCAAGGAGAAAGAGGTTTTATACGATCTTTCTTTCCAAACAAAGTCACTCTCCTTGCCCCAACATCTAGCCTCTCAACTTAATTGCCCTGTAATGTGGTGAGCAGAACAAGCTTGGACTTGGTAACAAACGTAAAACACCAAGTTTACACATAAATATGAGAAGCTGGATTCGAGACTAAGACACGGGTCATGTAATTTTCTCAAGAGTTGGCAGATGAATTGGCAGCATATTAACAGTGAGCCAGTTGTTAATGATAGTCTTAAAGCAAATTACAGATTTTGCTGTTCTCGTAGAACAGTGGCTATATGTTAAAATCACATAGAGAACTTTAAAAAATATACCCAGATCCCATCCCAAGAATTTCTGGATTTAATTGATTGGAGTCCTGGGTGTTGGTATCCTTTATAAAAGCATCCCAGGTAATTCTGATGTGCCACCAGAGTTAAGAACCAGTGTCCTAACTTTTCCATGCATAAGAATCCCCAGAAGAGCTCATTAAAAGTTTCCTGGCCCTCATACCCCCAGATAGTCAGTTCAATAGGATGGAATTGGGCCCATTAATTTGCATTTCTAACAAGATCACAGGCAATATAGATGCTGCTGGCCTGGGCATATCCTAAAGTAAGGGATAGTTGCCTTAAAGCAAGAGATAAGTGTTATGTGAGAGGGATATTTAAAAATTCATTTTCATGGTTCTTACTACTAGTATCACTAAATTACATCTAGGGAGGCTGCTTCATTTCTAGCGTTTGAAACACAAACATGAATATCCCATGGCATATTTGGGGAAGAGAAGAGACTTAGAGTATTAAAAATCTCTTTATTTTAATCTCTTTATATTTTATCTTTATTTAATCTCTTTTAAAGATTTATTTATTTATTTGAAAGAGCACAGCAGTGGGGGTGGGCAGAGGAAGAAGGAGAGAGAAAGAGTCTCAAGCAGACTCCTTGCTGAGTGTGGAGTCCGATGTGGGGCTCAATCCCATGATCCTGAGACCATGACCCGAGCTGAAAGCAAGAGTAGGATACTTAATGATGCTTACCTGACTGAGCCACCCAGGTACCCCTAAAAGTCTGTTTAAAGCACAGATGATAAATAGATCTTTTTGACTTACCAATAATTTTCATAACTATTAAAGACCCATTCTCTGATGATTTGCTCGTACTTTTGTTTTGTTTTGTTTTGTTGGAAACTAGAGTCATCTAAAATAAATCACTTCTTAATTTTAAATAAAAATATAAAAATTTAATATAACTTTAATATCATGGTACTGTTATATTCTTTGAAGTTTGTTTTTAGGGATAAGTTGTGTGTTGCAGACTTCATTTTTAATGAACCTTACAGACTGAAAGAAAACAGAGAAATATAGGGTGATGATAATATTATCTAAACATTTCTTTCCAGTTTCTCCTTTTAGCTAGGATCAGGCATCCAGGGGTTCTTAGCTACATTTTTCTATGTTTAATTTTAGTAAGATGTATCTTTCTGGCTGATTTGGTTCTTTGGGTATTTTAAGATCATACTTTAGAGTAAATAGGTTTAAGGGGCACCTGAGTGGCTCAGTCAGTTAAGCATCTGACTCTTGATTTTGGCTCAGGTCATGATCTCAGGGTTGTGAGGTCGAGTCCTGTGTCAGGCTCCACGCTGGGCATAGAGCCTGCTTATCTCTCCCTCTACTCCTTTCTGCCACCCCATTCCCTGCTCTCACACATTCTCTCTCTCTCAAAAAAAAGTAATAGTTTTAAAATATGAATCTGTGGTTTTAAAATAAGATTTCTGTTGCATCTACACCATGAGAATAGACTAGTTTAAGAATGACAGATGTGCCATAAGCCTAGTCCAATCTGTTTTGTATATTAACAATAAAGTCTCATTTGCCTATACCAACCACTTAATTTTTATGTAAAATAATAGTCATGCAGGATTTCATAATACTGTTTGTCAAACACAAATGAGTTGATTTCATTTTATTGCCAGAAGCACACTGTTCATATCCTTAATTTTGTCTTATTTTTAAAAAGATGACTTCAACTATTATATATATTCTTTTCTTGAACTTGCTCTTCTTAATTTCAGAAGAGGAGTTTCTAACATTTTCATACTGCTGATGAAGTGAAAGTTTGTTCTTTACCTCCTCCTCGATAACTTTTTTTTATAGGCCTTTTTTTTTTTTTAAGATGTTATTTATTTATTTGAGAGAGAGAGCATGAGAGGGGGAAGATCAGAGGGAGAAGCAGACTCCCTGCTGAGCAGGGAACCCAATGTGGGACTCAATCCTGGGACTCCAGGATCATGACCCGAGCCAAAGGCAGTCGCTTAACCAACTGAGCCACCCAGGCACCTAATAGGCCTTTTACTTAAGCAACAGGTAGAGGTTTAAAGGATGGTGGAAGGGAGTTGAAAAATGTTATTGTATATGTGGACTTTATAGAGAATTTAAAGCCTTTTTTTTATAATAGTGTGAATTAACGAATCTTTTTCTCTATTTTTCCCATTTTCTCCATGTTTTTTTGTCAGTGAGCCCATAGCTAACAGTGAACACATTTGAAACAACAATAATGTGCAGCAAAATAAATACCCACCCAAGAGCAACTAAAAAATCAACAACAAAAAAAATCAAGACTTAGTTTGACTTTGGGCTGTAAGGTTGGAAGAATGGAAAGAGAATGTATATCAATTTAGTCAAATAAATAAATCATCCTTTTAGCAAATATGTATGTTGCATCTGAAAAATGAAAGAAAATGCATGTAATAGCATCTTTTAAAAGGCTTTTTCTTACTGTCTTATTCACACACACACACATACACACAGTTTCTGTCCCAGTTGATGCTTATTGATTAGATAATTTTCTCAAAAAGATAGGTAGACTCTAGAAGAGGTTATATTTTCTACATTATAAAAAAGAAAAAACAAGAAAAAAGATCCATTAACCTATGCTTTCATGATTTAAAATGTATATCAGAGATGTCTTAGTTATATTGTGTGTCTAGTTTCAATTTTTAGTGATACTTGGAATATTAAAACCAATTTTTTAGGTGTTGGGACTATAGAGATCCTTAAGAATTAATATATAAGGTGTCTTTTTTTTTCTTCTATAGAATCTTTGTATTTACTCATTCAGTATTATTACTTAAAAATAATGATGTGAATGGAAATGGCGTGGGTGTTTTGCAGTGCTTGAGAGATTTTATTCAGTTCTATCATAGTCTACTATGTACTTTAAAAATTACATCTATATCTTGAATTCAGTACACATTTTAGTATGAAAAAATTAATTCTAGGATAAAGACATATTCTTTTAAAAAAATCATCTTAAGATGTTAATGTATGCTCAATTTAAAACTTCTTTAAAATATTTTTTCAGTATATCAATTTTGCTCTCATTCTTTCTTCTCCAGTGGTCATATGCTTTAGAAAAGCCAAACACTGGCAGCATATTTAACATTGCATGGTCAATTGATGGCACTCAGATCGCTGGAGCCTGTGGAAATGGGCATGTTGTTTTTGCACACGTGGTGGAGCAACGTTGGGAGTGGAAAAATTTTCAAGTAACATTAACTAAACGAAGAACCATGCAGGTATGATTATGTTCCATGGCTGATTAACCCTGCTTCTTTTCTCATTAGCTCACTAAACAGAATATGGAATTATCTTCACTAAGTATATTTAAATCAAGTTTATAAAAATTCAGGCCTATCAGAAATATTTTAACTATGCCATTAGTGACTTTTTCATGACCTAAGGTAAGAACCTCTCATCGTTATAGAACCTGGGTGCCCACAGCTGCTGTGGTTGTAGGGTTGAGGCAGGGATGGTGAAACTCAAAGTACTTAGGGAATATGTGGATTCAGTTGAGGAAGGCAGGAAGAAGCTGTGACAAGTTAGATCTAACCCCTGGGGCTGACCCCATGGCATGCCTAGCCTGCTAGTCACTGTCAAGGTTATATTATTTTATGTATTTATAATTGTAGAAGCTTATTTAGCCTGATTTTTAAAATTTTTTTTTCCTTTTAAGAATTACTTAAGGCAAGCTGAAGTGGGAAAATGGTAAGAAGTTCTTATTGGGAGTTAGGGAGAGACAAGCAAGTATTTTGGAGTAAAATAAGACAGGAAGGTTTAAATGTGGCAATGGGAGGTAGGTGAAAATGTTCAGGTCTGAGAACTCCAGTGGGAGGGGTTATCTATGCAATTGTAAGCTTCTTAAGGGCACAGTACTATGTTTCACTCAAGCCCAGTGTCTTACATATGATAAGTGCTCAACAAATATTTTAATAGTTGGCAAAAGGTGGGAGGGAGAGGCCAAAGACAATGTACCAGTGGCAAACCCTCTGCCAGAGAAAGGGGAACCTGTACCTTCTAACTCTTCTTCCTCTTGTCTGCATCAGTTGCCTCTGTCTTCATATTCAGAATTCAGAGTATTGTAATTATTTGGAAGCATATATCTTATAATTCCTAGGTCTATTCAAATATTCTTTAGCCTAACTATCCAGGTTTTTTAATTTGGGTAATATGATCACTAGATTCATAATAATTAGCTACATTATAGTTTTTTATTGTTCTGTTTACTTATTTTTAAATTTTTAAACTATTAATACTGATAGTATTAATACTATTATTTAATTTTATTATTTAATATAATTTAATACCTACACAGAAGTAGACAGAATAGTGTAATGAATCTCTAGGTAATCCTCACTCAGTCCTAACAACCACCAGCCTGTGATCAAGCCTGCCCCATCCATGTCCATATCTTCCTCCTTCCCCAAATATTTTGAAGCCAATTCAGGTATCATATTTTATCTATAAAATTTTCAGTATACAGCTAAAAGTAAGGACTCTTTTAACATAACCATAATACCATTATCGTACCTTAAAAATAATAATTCCTTAATATCATCAAATATCCAGGAAGTGTTCAAATTTTCTGTCATTTCCTACGTGTCACATATTTTAACGTTTTTTTGTTTGAATCAGGATCCAAAGTGTTTTACAAGTTGCAATTGGTTGACATATCTTTAAGTCTCTTAATTTATAGGTTCCCCTTCAATCTCTGTTTTTACTCCCTGCATTTTATTTGTTGAAGAAACCAAATTGTTTGTCCAGCAGAGTTTCCCACAGTCTGGACTTTGCTGATTATATCACTATGGTGTCATTTGACATCTCCCCTGTCTTCTGTATTTCCTGTAGATTAGTTTTTGGATCTAGATGATGTTATGTATAAATAGATATTTCTGTTAATTAACCTGGAAACCAAAACATTATTTATAGTATTGTATCTATGACAAAGAGTGCATTGTGAGTTCCTTTTTTTTTAAAGATTCTATGTATTCTTTTGAGAGAGAGAGTGCAAGAGAGAGCACAAGCCAGGGGGAAGGGCAAAAGGAGAGGGAGAAGCAGACTCCCTGCTGAACAGGGAACCTGATGCAAGGCTCAAACCCAGGACCCCAAGATCATGACCTGAGCTATAGGCAGACACTTAACCGACTGAGCCTCCCAGGCGCCCCGCATTGTGAGTTCTAATCAGTTGATATGGGGACATGATTATTTTATTCAGATAGGGCATTGGGGAGCTAGCTAATATAGTATTGCTAAAATAAATTCTATTTTATTTATTCTATCTTATTTATCTTATTTAATTATTCTATCTTAATTTCAAATATGCCCCAAATATGCATGGAGCACTGGGTGTGGTGCATGAATAATTAATCTTATAACACTGAAAAAATAAAGTAAACGTATTTGGGGGAAAAAACAATTTAAAAAAATTTTAAAAATCTTAAAAAAAGGAGAATATATTTAGAAGGAGGAGTTTTTCCTTCATAATAAAAAGGAGTCATCCTAGAGATTAGAGGAATTTTACCCGAGGTAAAATAAACAGTGGAGGTGCTTACATGACTTATCTAATCCAAATTGCCTTTATACTTAAAACAATGTTTCTAAATAATCTTTCAAAGTTTTAGAACTAGAACACTATTTTAATTTTTTAAAGCTGTTTTGTTTTACTCTTTCAGTGATTTTAAAACATTTGCATTACATTTTTGCTAAGTTGGGCCTATTCAGTGTTTTTTCTTAGAATACCTTCATTCATACATTCAACAGATATTTATTGAGTGATCCCTACTTGCCAGGCATTGGGCTAGGCAATGGGAAATGTAGTAATGTAGTTGTGATGAAAACAAATTTGGTCCCTGTTCTCATGGAATCTTCTAGATTAGGATGTTGAAAATCTCTCTCTCTCTCTCTTTTTTTTTTTTCATAAATTCATCTCAAATTGATTTAAGGTAAACAATGAAGAAAGAAACTTATTTCTTTTTTTTTTAAGATTTTATTTATTTATTTGACAGAGAGAGAAAGAGATCACAAGTAGGCAGAGAAGCAGGCAGAGAGAGAGGGGGAAGCAGGCTCCCTGCTGAGCAGAGATCCTGATGCGGGGCTCGATCCCAGGACCCTGAGATCATGACCTGAGCCGAAGGCAGAGGCTTTAACCCACTGAGCCACCCAGGCGCCCGGAAAGAAACTTATTTCTTCATGTGAACTCAAGAAATAGATGAAGCATTGTTAGATTCAGAGGCTTGAATGTCAACAGGATTTCATCATTTTCTCTTCCTTGACTTCCCTTTTCTCTGTATTGGCTTTATTTTTACAAAACCTCTCCTTCGTTTATGGCCTTGATAGTTCCAGGCTTACCTCTCTCAACTTCAAGTCCAACAAGAAGAGTGCTTTACTCCCCACAGTGATTCCAACAGAAGTCTCAGCATCAGATTGCATGTGTCGAGTTTAGGTTGAGTGTATTTAGTTTGCTGGGGAGGATGAATCAACTCCATCTAAACCTCTTGGTTACTGAGAATAATGGAGAGAATGATTCCCCGAAGGAAAACCAAGGCATGTTTACCAGAAAAGAGCATTTGATTCTGGGAAGACAAAAACCAACACATATCCACTATGGTTTATCCTTTGGCTGTTTAGCGACCATACTGTACCAGTTACCTATTGTTGTTGTGTAATAAATCACCCTAAAACTTAGTGGCTTAAAATAGCAACATTTATTATTTCTCAGTTTCTGTTGGTTAGGAATCCAGGCGTGGCTTAGATAGGTTTTCTGGCTTAGAGTCTTCCATAAGGCTACAATCAAGGTGTTGGCTAGGGCTTTAGTCATATCTGAAAGCTCAACTAGGGGACGATTTGCTTCTAAACTCACTGACATGGTTGTTGGCAGAATTCTGTTTATGGTGATCTGTTGAACTGAAGGACTCAGTTTCTTGTTGACTGGAGGCCACTTTCAGTTCCTTATATGTAGCCTTTCCAAAGGGCAGCTCACAACTTGGCAGCTTGCTTTATCAGAGCAAGCAAGTGAGAAGGACCAGAGTGAGTGTGAGCAAGACAAAAGTCACAGTTTTTTATGACCTGAACTCAGAAGTGACACCTCATCATTTTTACCATATTCTGTTCACTAAAAGCAAGCTGCTAGGTCCAATCCACACACAAGTGGAAAGACATATACACGGATGTGAATAACAGGAGATGGAGAGCACTGAGAGCCACTGTACCAGCCACTTTACATAACTAATGCAACTCTTCTGTGTGCAGTTGGAATGAAGCCCATCCCTCCCTAAAAGAAAATAACTTAGACTCATCCACTTATTCCATCCAGTTCTAAATCTCTGGTCTGGAAAACTATAACTAAATGTGAATTTTATGTATTTTTCTTCCTCTCCCCTCCTCCCCCATATTGCTAACCTACAGCGATGAAGAGAAAACAGGATGACTGTGATGAAAACAATTTCGAAAAGAGGAGAGGGAAAACAACACATTGTGATTACCAGTTCCATAGCTAAAATCCAGCTGGCCCTGAATATACTGAGGAATATACTCTTTCTCTTTGTAGGAGAGTTAGTTGCCTGGTTAATTTGGCAACTCTGGTGTGCTTTTCTGGGAAGATCTCCCACTTGGGAGAATTCCCTTTCTGGGGACTACATTAAGCAGTACTTAGTTTTGTTTTAAGGTGGGGCCATGGATTGTCATAGGGACTGAACAATCACATTTTTTTTGTTTGCCTGGTTTAGAGTTTCACAATTTCCTTAGAAACTTAGTAGACTGTTGGTTGGTTTGTGTTTTATTAATTCAGAAACCAGAGATCATCTTGAGTCCAAATCATTAAATTTAGAGCTGGACCTGGCAGTTGCTACCTGGCAATAGGCTTCATTTTTACCTGTCTTCCTGGACCTCAGCTTTTCTGTGTACAGTAGCCTGGAGTGAGAAGTTTTCTTCCTCTGCCCGTTGCCTTCAGGCTGAATCTTGTAGATAATTCTTTCTGAAAGAAATAGTTGATGTCTTTGTTAGAAAGAAATGCCTAGAAGGGAGAGAGTACTGGTAAAGGAAATGAAGCATTTCTCAGGTCTCCTCTTTACCTTTTTTGTCTCTCCTGCTACTCTCTACCCCCTGTTTAGCAAGGGACACAGTTTTGGCTTTTAATAGTTGCCATAATTCAAGATTGCGTTTTAGTCACTCTATCTTTTGTAAAGATAAGACTTACTAATAGAGCAATTTTTGAGGATTAAATGAGATGATATATGTAAAACAAAAATAAATGGTAAGTATTGCTATGATTATATCTATGTATAGGATTAAATGAGTATTCTGGAAATGTGGAAACAGAATTTTGGGGTTATGTCCATCTGAGGAGTCTAAATATTGTGGTCAGGTAGAAGTATTAGGTGATACAAGTATCAAGAGGCTAATCTTGGAAGTGCCATAAATTGAACAGAGTAAATGGGTGCATTTTAAAATTCAGCACAATGGGGCACCTGGTTGGCTCAGTCTGTTGGGCGTCCACCTCTTGATTTTGCCTCAGGTCATGATCTCAGGGTTGTAGGATCAAACCCGGCCTGATGCTCTGTGCTGGAGTGGGGGCATCGGCTTGAGGATTCTCTCCCTCTCTCTCTGCCCCTCCCCTCTCTCTCAAGTAAGTAAATAAATCTTAAAAAAATAAAATAAAATTCAGCACAGTACATTTCTGATGTGGGATTCACTGTAGTTTTGAAATTATAACCATCGTCAGAGTGTCTTTAGTTTTGTTATTATGGCTGAGATATATTATTCCTTTTTAGTTCTAGTGTTCCAGATTCACAAAAAAGGGAGTCCCCCCATGGGAAGCTTTAGGCAAATATGAATTTTAAGAAATCTGTTTATAATTGAATAATGGCAGAGGCTTATATAATTGTACTGTTAAATATTGAATTTCCCCAAACTGGTATTAACAGCCAGTTTGTTTCACTGTGTATCATGTTGCTATAAGAAACTACAGTATAACTTCCTTTAAAAACTTCCATTCCATTCCATTAGCTTTAAAATGTTAAGAGAGGATGCTATTTTGGGCCTTTAAAAAAGTCTGTAGACTTCTAGTGAAGATGGTGTCATTAAGTTCACACTTGGAAGAAAGAGACATATCTATGGCTCCAAAGAGATCAATTATATATGAAATATATGTATTTTTAAAAAGACTTATCTCAGGACACCTGGGTGGCTCAGTGGATTAAGCATCTGCTTTTGACTCAGGTCATGATCCTAGGGTCCTGGGATCGAGTCCCACGTCGGGCTCCTTGCTCAGTGGGGAGCCTGCTTCTCCCTCTGCCTCTGCCTGCAGCTCCCCCTGCTTGTGCTCTCTCTCTGACAAATAAATAAATAAAAATCTTTAAAAAATAAAAATAAAAAGACTTATCCGGACTCAAAAACAAGGTAAACACTTCTGTGGAGCAGAAATGGAACAAGAATGGAGAGCATGGAGTGAAGTCTCTGACCTGCTGGGCTCCTGGTCCAGAAGCAGGGAGGCAAAGGCAGTGAGGAGAGTGGCTCTGCTGGCTAATGGAACTAAATGTACTTGAAGTGAAACAAGTGGCCTCATTTAGTTCTCTTTTAAATCAGAGCATGGGGATCTGCAAGGGAGTCAGTTGTCTTCTCCCCTTCGAGAAAGACCTCGAAATGCCTTGGATTGAAGGAGAGACTTGCAGAGTTGCAAGTCATGGCGTGCACGGTTGTAGGGGACCCATTCGCTTAGCCCTGGAGTTGTGTAGTATACAACCGGCAGCATACACCTGTGGCTTTGCAGACACAACTCAGCCTTCTCACTGAAAGCGCTCCTCTTTCGCATTTTTGTTTCAAATAAAAATTGGCAACGTTCCAAAGCAATGTTGCTTCTATAGATTTATCAAGTAGAAGTGCTTTTCTTCTTTATTTCAGGTATTACTGGGTCTAGATATTGGGTGGGTATCTTCCTTATCCCTCATTTCTGATTTCAGGCCACAGTAATTTCTTCTTTTATGAACAACACCAGTCCTTTGAAACACCTACGATCAGACTACTCCCCTTTTGCAGTCATTTCCCCTACTCACTAAAGAGTGAAGCAAACAAATCAGTGTATTTTTTCTTTTTTTGACATAGTCCAGCATTGCAGTTTTATATTAAGATTTTTAAAAAGTGTCTAAAAGATGAAACTGCTTATTTTAACATAACCATAGTAGCATTTCAGATTTCTCTAGCTATTTCCTCTATGATAACAGGTCCCACTTCTCCAGTTATTTTCTAAATACATACTTATATGGTTGGTTTGTTTATGTCAGGAAACAAAGGTTCACATTACATGTAGTTAATTAGTCTCTTCAGTCTTTTTAAATCTGAAACAATTTCTTCTTATTATTTGTTTAAGAAACCAGGTGGTTTGTTCTGCTGAATTTTTTACATTTTCCTGTTTGCATTCCTATGGTGGTGTGATTCCATGTAATATGTTCATTTAACTCCTGTATTTCCCGTAGGCTGATTATTAGATTTAGAGCCTGGATAAGGATAAAGAACACTTTGTAAGTAATGCTGTGGACTTCCTGCTGCATCACATAAAAAGACAACGTATGTCAGCTTAGCTCTCTTTTAGTGAGTTATGGTTCATATGTTTAGGTATTGTAAATCTGGATTCATCAATCATAAAAAAATGTCTAAAGAGCTCATTAGGCTTTTATATTAATATTTTTAGCAGCCATTGATAATACTTGTCTGGAACCATGTTTCATTGGGATTTGCAAAATGGTGATCTTGTAATTCTACCATTCCTTCCACATTTATTAGCTAAAGGTCTTCCCTGAGACACTGCATTTTCAATCATTTGGTTACTCTGAGGTGACGCAGTTCTGAAGTATTTTCTATATTTACCAATTTTCAAATAATGAGTTGATTTCCCCACGAGTGTTGTTGTTGATGATGATGTTATCATAAACTTGCAGGCTTTAACATTTTTGATGTGTTTCAATCCATTGCAATCATTATTCTCTTTAATGCTCAAATATATCTTTGGCCTATCTATCTTATCTATCTATCTTACATAATATATACACATACATACATATATATTAAACTATATCCCAAAATATAGTTTTAAATAACAACATCAATTAATATGAATACTGTTTTAGGTTTCTTGCTTTGTTTCTGTAACATGAACGAATCCATATATCACAGTCAGGGCCCATCCCCAACTCCTCAGGGCTCCTGTTATTTCTGTGCCTAGCAAGCGCCCCAGAAGCTGCCCCATCTCAGGGTCATGATGGATAGCAAGATGGCATCTGCTGGCAGGGTCGTTCAGGTAGTCAAGCCACATATTCCATTACTATCTACTCTGACAGAAGACACAATCCTTAACCCAGTGTATCAGAAATCTTCGGGTCAGCAAGACTACCATCTCACTCTTCTTCAATTTCACAGCATTCTAATGGAAGTAAATCACCAGATTTGCTGATGCATCAGGGTCCACCAGACACTGCAGCAAGAATAAAAATACTACCTCAGAAATACAGAAGGAAATTTGTATCTCAAGAAGCAATTGAATTTATCCAATGTGGAAGTCTGGAATAATCACTGACAGCATGGCTGCTGTTTGTTATCAGACAAAAGAATGGTCTTTACCATTCTTTTAGAAGAAGGACTTCTAATATGGCACCTGAAAAATTATACAGTAAACAACTTGAATAAATGTTCTGTAAAAAAATGAAATATAGAAATTTTAGATGGTTACTTATGTATTTTGGTCAGCTTCTCCATAAGCTTACCTAATTGTTTATAAACTGATTAAAGTATACATTAAAAAAACCCAAATCTGTATATCTTCATATCCTTCCTTTTATTAGATAAAAGTTATTACACTATACACATTGCTTTGCATCTTGCATTTTTCACCTTACACTATATCCTGGAGATCACTCTATAGATCTTATTTCTTTTTAGAGCTATATAGTATTCCACTTTGTGAGCATACCATAGTTTATTCAGTCTATCACTTATTGATTGACATTTGGGCTGTTTCCAGTTTTTTGCTATTATCAATAGAGCTGCATATAGTAACAGCCTTTCATATGTGTGTTATTTCATGATTTTGCTTATTTATCTTTGTGATAGAATTCTGGAAGTAAGATTGCTAGATCAAGGAATATATGTATATGTAATTTGGTCTCTCCATCATGGTGGTAGTTTTATGGGGATAGGAGTTGAAGAGCAGGTACTAAAAATATAATATGCCTTATAGATATAAGTGCTTTGAAGAAGTACTTAAAAGAAGTTTGACTTTATCTTTTCATCTTTTTTCCATACCCTTTCTACAATTGTCACGTTTTATTTAGAAAGATGATAACATTTTGAGGGGAATTTAAAGAAATGCTAACTTCTAAGTACAATTAATCTCTTTTTCTCTACTTTCATCTCTTACTACAATGTCCTACCCATTCTGGTATTACAAGAGATTAAATAAATTTAACTTGCTCAACATTTTTTTAGTTTGTTGCAGATTGTCCATCAACTTCAAGGTTGTTAGCAGATACTGCCAAGTGTTAAAATCCTTGCTAACTTTATTCTTTTACTTTTATAACGGTTTTATTATCATAAGTAAAATTTTTATTTGTTAGTTTGTACTTCACTTCCTTATATATTATCTCTGTGTTTTAACATATGGAAATATTTGTGCCCCTCTGTTCAACTTGTCTTCTTCACTGTGCAGTTGGTATCTTTACTAATACCACCCACTCCATTTTGATTTTTTTAAATTATTATATCTTTTTAAGAACTTAAATTTTAAAATAAAACCTAACCCTAAAAAGAGATATTCTTACTGTTTGGACAGAAATCATATAGTATCTTTCTACTACTATATGCCAAATATATTATTTACTGTATCTCAATGTTATAGCATTTTCCCCCTTATTTCTCCATTGCTACATTAACATTCAGATTGGCTTTTAGGTTAGAAATCTATATTTCTAAGAAGTTTTTTTTGTGTCTTTTGTTGGTTGATTTTTATACCTAAATATGTCATCTTATGGCTAGTTCCTATTGAACTCTTTTTTATATATTTAGGTAATCTAGGGTGCACTGAATTTTATGCTTCAAAATCTTGCTAACTTACCTAATTAAATTCTGTTGTATTTTAATGTTGTTTGTTGGTATTTCATTTTTCCTTGTTTAGGTTCGTAATGTTCTTAATGATGCAGTGGATTTACTGGAATTCCGTGATAGAGTCATTAAGGCATCTTTGAACTATGCACACTTAGTTGTTTCAACGTCTCTTCAATGTTATGTGTTCTCGTAAGCATCTTGCATTTCTTAATTCAGAATTTTGTCTGTGATGAGGAAATTTATTTTCAAGCTTATCAATATGGTTTGGTTCTATTAATTTTCTTAAAACCTCACTTATCCTGAACTAACTCCCAACCAAGAAGTGATTTAAAAATGAGCTATAAGCAATGACAATAAATCTAATAAAGTTTGTACATCAGAGGCTAATAATCATTTTTATAATAGAAAATACTTTCTCTGAGATAGTGCTTACTCTTTCTTTACTCACAGTCCTAAGGAATTTAGTATAACTTGATTTCAAAGCCCAGAGGAGCAGCTGATAATTGATGGGAAAAGGACCCACCTAGCTACTGGAAGAGAGGGGACAGCCAGCAGCCTGACAATAGGCTGAAAGATGTTCAGTAAGGACACAAGGAGGTATTCAGGCTTAGTGTTATACCCTAGGGTAATCATGGATGTTTATACTGAAGATACAGAGTTGCCCAGAGATGATGAAAGAAACTATATTCAATCTACTTTGTATTAGAAAGCAGGGAATAATTCAGTACATCCAAGAAACTTGTGCCTAAAACAAATATATTTGGTATTTTTCAAAGTATAACTCAATATGTGCTGATGAATGTTGAACTAGCTTTCTGAAAACCAACCAACCAACCTGATTTGCAGTGTTTGCCTGTTTCTGTAAGTACTTCTACCAAGGCTGATTTCAAGATACCAATATGATGTCACTGAAAGCAGAATTGAAAAGAGATGCACAGTAGCAAGGCATTATAATAGAATTGCCTCCATATAGATACAACAGATGAATAATAATCTCAAGCAGATAGATAATAGTAAAATGTAATAAGATCATCTGGAACTAATAGGTTTGAAGCACTTATCTTTGTTTTGAATATACTTTGCTTAATTATAAATTTATATAATTTAATTTTAAATAATAGCTCTATTAAACAGTTGGCTTGCAAAATTCCTGAAAATATACCAGTTGGTACAAGCTGGCTCTAAGCATGCCACCAGTTGACTTCTCAACTATCCAGGAAATTCAAGTCACCACTATGTTATTTTGGAGTTGTGAATAGTTAAGGATTGTTTTTTACATTCTGTGCTTATATTTATAACATCATGTGGTTATAGTTTAATCATTAAATATAAAATTGAAGATAAGGACTGTGTGTGTCTTATTCACAACTGTACACCCAGTATCCAGCACCGTGTTCAAACATATAGTAGGTACTTAATAAAAAAAATTCTTGGATGAATAAATGAATCAAAAAACAAAGTTTAGTAGTATCTTGGATTTCTAAGCCCAGTAATACACAACACAAAGGTATCCAATTTGATTAATAGTAACACACTTACTACAACTATATATTAAAAATTCTCACGCACTATGTATAAATCTGCTACTAATCAGAATCTGCAAGTTAGGACAGCAGCCAAGAATTAAATGGAAGAAGCAGAGAAGAGAGGGGATAAAGAAACAGGTGGCTCAATTTAAGTGAAATTTTTTTCTTATATGAATGAGAAAGAGCAACAGTAAGACTCTGGGAAAAGTCAAGAAAGATAACAAGCTAAACAGTTGCTATATAGGGGAAGGATTATAGAATGTGAAGAAATTTCACAATCACTTAGTATACATAGGCATTTGGATAATTAATTTTCAGGGAGTTGAGGAAAAATAGAGATCTCTTCAATTTAGAGTTTGTTTGAAGAAAGGTAGGGTTCTTAATCACCCCAAATGGAGGGGCGCCTGGGTGGCTCAGTTGGTTGGGCGACTGCCTCCGGCTCGGGTCATGACCCTGGAGTCCCGGGATTGAGTCCCATATCGGATTCCCAGCTCTGCGGGAAGTCGACTTCTCCCTCTGACCTTCTCCCCTCTCATTCTCTCTCTCTCTTTCTCTCTCTCTCTCAAATAAATAAAATAAAATAAAAATTAAAAAAAAATCACCCCAAATGGGTGATGGATGGATTTATTCTGCTAGTTTTAGTGGCAATGACATAATGTTTGAATCCATAGGATTAGTATCATGTGTTACTTGTATTAGAAAAGTTGCTTTTCAAAATACGAAAAGTTTAGCAGTTGTGATTTAATTTTTTTGTCACTCTACTCTTCACATACTAGTTAATATGTGGCAAAATATAAGACTGCTTTTCTTCTTTTCTGATTTAGTCTTGCCTCTCCTCTCTTGTCAAGACATTTATTAAGGTACAAAATATTTATTAAAGTGAAATACCAGGGAGCAGTAGTGGGAATGAGTTAGTGCTGAGACCGATCATCACCAAAATATATTTCATTAAATTAAAAAAAACTACTAGTATTTTTATTTTATTTATGTGTTAAAGATTTTATTTCTAAGTAATCTCTAAACCCAACGTGGGGCTCAACCTCACAACTCCAAGATCAAGAAACGTATTCTCTACCAACTGAGCCAAACAGGGGCCCCAAAAAACCTACTACTATTTTAGATAACAACTATTGTTTATCGAGCACTATTATACCGTCTGTTATGGTCATTGTCGTATTTACCCTTTGTATTGAGTATTATTATTATTCCCATTTTATAAGATGAAAAAACTAAAGGATACATAGAGTATTTAGATAGCATACCCTAAGTCAAATTACTAAACTTCCTTACTAAAGGAGGAGCTGGGGTTTGACTCCTAGTTTTGATAACTGTTACCCCTTTTTAGTAATAAAAATATAATTTTTAAAAGAAGCATGTAAGCAATATAGTGTTTTATATGAAAAGAAGTTCCGGAAAAAGTAAATAATACATAAGTATTCTAAATATGTTAAATTTTCATTTAATTTTTCAAATAATTTTATAGAAAAATGCTCTTGCTCTATTCACCATTGTGGTTTAGGGCAGGCATATATATTCCAGTTGTCATAAATGTCAGATATTTTGCAAGGGGACATTTAAAAAACCTTACAATTGGGCGCCTGGGTGGCTCAGTCGGTTAAGCAGCTGCCTTCGGCTCAGTTCATGATCACAGGGTCCTGGGATCAAGCCCTGCATTGGTCTCCCTGCTCAGTGGAGAACCTCCCTCTGCCTGCTGCTCTGCCTACTTGTGCTATCTCTCTGTCAAATAAAACAAACAAAAAACAAAAAACCTCACAATCACTATTATCAACAAATGAAAGTTAATTCTAATGACTCTGTAAATGAAACATGCTATGGTATCTTTTCTAAAGTACAAAGCACATATCGTTATACTTGTGAACACCAGGCTTACTAATTATTAGTAGTTTATTCATTGTTTTGCTTTGTGCATGCATTTACTTATTGAAATAGGTGTCAGACTCTGCATTAGCCAGTATTAACTTCCCACCAGGGTGCCCACTTACTGCAGCCTTCCCCTTCCCACACTTTCTGGATCTGAATATGAGGTTTAATCTGATTTAAAGAATTGGTTTCATGAAAATAATTGAGAGGAATTCAGAATATATAAGAGTAATGAAACATTTTAAACTGTGAAACTTTGATGACTTGGGGTGGGTTTTCAGTTTGTAAATGTTCTCTCCCCCTTGCCTATCTTTGGATCATATTATACTTTAGAAACCAAAGGAGTGATTTGTTCATTTATTTATCCGTTCATTCAATAGGGATGATCATAGCTTACATTTATATAGTATTTTAGTTTATAGAATCCTTCACAGAAATCTTCATTCAGACCAACAGTAACATTGGGAGACCTGTTGGAAAAATGTTCATGTTCATAACATTATTGTTATTATAGTTTCTGTTTGTTCAAGATCTCCTATATAACAAGCAGTTAGCTTTTAGGTGACTAGCTAAGTTAGCAGTTAGGCTTAGTTAGTTAGCAGTTAGTTAGCAGTTAGGCACTTTAGGTGAGTCACCATTATCTTCATTTTACAAATAAGGAAACTAATGCTTAGGAGGTTAAACTTATTAAGATCATATAGCCGATGGGTGGTGAAACCAGATTGCTAATCCTAATC
Organism: Nasua narica; assembly: GCA_028533885.1. Classification (NCBI taxonomy): domain Eukaryota; kingdom Metazoa; phylum Chordata; class Mammalia; order Carnivora; family Procyonidae; genus Nasua; species Nasua narica. The sequence continues at coordinate 102,229,504 of CM052799.1, read as the reverse complement.
TGGCTAGCCAAAAATGTGTCCTTTCTTCCCCAAGGCATATCGCTACTGTTTATCAGATGAGAAATATAAGATGACTTGCCTAAATCACAGAGCTAATAAATGACAGAACTTGCATTAGGATTCCTCAATTCACATATTGTGATACCTAGAATAAACATTTGTTGAACGTTTACTGTTGAATACTTATTACTTACAGAGTTCGATTTCTAGTCAGGGATACAGACATGTAAGTGAATAATTTCAGAACAATGTGCCTAGTGCTGTAATAGAAATATATACAGTCACAGTGAAACTGATAGCACTATTTAAAATGAATAATTATCTATTTATTAAAAAGTATTTGGTATCTTAAATGTTAATAAATATCCATTTTATTTATCTTTTAGTACGAAGAACTGGAATACGCCACTTATATTTGATCTTAAAGAAGGAACTGTTAGTTTAATTCTGCAGGCAGAAAGGTATTTTTTTATCATGTTTAAATATTGAATATGGGGTTAAAATATTTCAGATTGTAGTAAAGCACTCTTTAAAGGATGCCACTTACAGAATGATATATTAGTCATTTGTGATCAATCTGTTGTTTCTATTTATTTTAAAGGAAAAAAGTAAGAATAAGCTATTAGGTCAGTGATTCTGAAACCTGTTGGTCTTGGACTTTCTCTACCTTTTTTTTTTTTTTTTTGTAGTGTAGAGCCCAACATGGAGCTTGAACTCATAACCCTGAAATCAAGACCTGAGCTGAGGTCCAGAGTCGGATGTTTAACTGACTGAGCCACCCAGGCATCCCTCTCTACACTCTTAAAAAGTTCTTGGGGGTGATATATAGGTTATATGTTTCATCATTTACTATACTAAAATTTTAAATTGAGAAATATAAAAGGTATTAATTTATAAAGAATGATGAAACTAAATTTATTACAAGTAAATATCAAAGTAGTGATCTCAGAGAATGAGAGGGAAATAGGTGAGTTGGGGTTCCTGGATGGCTCAGTTGGTTAAACTTCTGGCCTCTGCTCACATCATGATCTCAGGATCCTGGGATCAAGCCCCAAGTTGGGCTCTGCACTCAGTGAGGAGTCTGCTTCTCCCTCTCCTCTGTCCTTCCCCCTTCTCATATCCCCTTCTCTCTCTCTCAAATAAATAAATAAAATCTTAAAAAAAAAAAGAAAGAAATGGGGGAGTTACTGTAAGATCGTTTTGACCTCAAGGCCCTTATTTTTTATAATGTTCTGTTCTTGTTTTTTGTCTTAAATATTTGAAACACATTGATTTTATGAGCCACTACATAACTGTGGCCTGAAGTTTGAAAAATAATATTCTTTACCCACACCTCTGGTGTATACAGGATCGAGATACTCCAGGCCAACAAACTGGAGTAAAGTGGGAATAGTTATTCCTCAAGAACCCACACATTTCCATGAAAACTATCATCAATCAGTCTATCAAGTACAGTGATATCTTACTGAACCCGAGGTTAGTCTTAGAAAGCTACAACCCAACAAAACCAGGAATAGAGTTTGAAAATAACATCAGCAATTGCCTATAATAGTGACCCATGAAATCTTTGCACTAAAACCATATATTTTATTCATCATTCCTTTACTCACACCTAGGCAATCTCTTAATAGTGTTGTTATCAAGTTTTCTAACCCCCAGCTTTTATAAATAGCAAACCAGAAGAGGAACATTGGTGGGCTGTGAGAGGCTGGCACAAGGACAAGAAGAAAAGTGACTGCCTGGCAAGGCACAGGACTGTATAGCTGAATAGCTTAATTATTCTGATACACCAAAAGATTCTCATGAGTACCAAAGCTGTCAGTTAAACAGTTACTGAAGAGGATGATCATCATATTGATGACCTTAAGTGACTGAGAAAATTGTGTCAAATTTTGTATCATCTATTTAGTGAAATTGAAATATCTTATAATATAAATTTTTTTAATACAAGAAGACATCTTTTCCACTTAAAAGGTAAGATGTCAGCTATCTAAAAAACCATATTTCTGAAATTCTTTTTACTCAGTGCCAAATAAATTTTATTTATACATTACTTATTAGTGTATTAAATATTCTCTTAGTAAAGGCATATATTAATGACATAACTGATTAGGCAATTAAAGAATAATTTACTTACTGCCTAATGTTTGTCCTACTTCTACATCTAGAAATGTTTGCCCTTTGAAACACAGTGTTACTCACAAGAAGATTAAAAGCTTATAGGGTCTTGCTTAGGAGAGAAAAAGTTTTTAGTATTAAAACAAAGAAAAAATATATACTGATATGATGTGTCACTTTGTCAACATTAGCAAATATTGTTTTCATGCACTAATGTGTAAAGGCCAAACCCTAATTTAACTACATACCAATACTCAAGTATTAGTTTAATTAAAATGTATATATTTGTTTCCATGGCAAGAAAGAACACTTAGCAATTCCTGAATCAAAAAATAGTTCTGAATCAAAGATATTACAGTTTTGAACATAAGATTTTAAAAAGTAATACTGTGTTCAGCATCGAGGAATCAGGCACTCCAGTATGGCAGTAGTATGAGTGTAAATCATTACAGCCTTTCAAAGGACAGTTTAAAAATATATATTAAAATTTTATAAGTATATGCCCTTTGATCCAATTATTGCATTTCTAGAAGTTATACTAAGGAAATAAGTAAGGTAGACATACAGAGATGTGTGTATACTAGACATTCTTTAAAAAAATGAATAATTTGAAATAGATGTCCATCACAAATGAGTTAATAAAATAAAATTATAATATAGCTATACTTTGCCCTAAATTATCTCTATAGAGAGAGGATTGCAAGAGATCTTTTGCTTTTGCTTTATTGTTTGAATTGTTTTTTGCAATGCCATAAATTTTCAAAGGGAAAAAAATTAGATTTTTCCAAAGAATAAACTATTATCCAATATAAAGATGAAAATATAGTAAGCTTCTATTTGAGAATGTATTCTTCTTTTTTTTTTTTTAGACATTTTCTTCTTGTAGACGGTGGTGGTATCTATTTATATTCTTATGAAGGCCGCTTCATTTCTTCTCCAAAATTTCCTGGAATGAGAACAGATATTCTGAATGCACAGACTGTGTCTCTGAGTAATGATACCATTGCAATAAAAGACAAAGCTGATGAAAAAAGTAAGTGCATTTTTATAATTTTCCATGTCACATTTCCATGAAATTTGTTAACAGTGTAAAATTTCCTTAAATTAGCTTTAATTTTCTCATCTATTAATATGTTAACTTTATATGAAAGAATTATGAGCTTCCTAATTTGTCCTAAGCATAAATTAATTAAAGAACCAAAGTTGTCATATTATACCCAAATTATTGATAAAGATTGTCACAACATCAAAGCTTATTGGTAAGAAATAAATCTTTATATATTTAGTAGCTTTATATAAATACAGATCCAGCCTCCCATAGTTCATGGCCACTTACAGTCGTAGAGAGTTTGAGTTCAAATTTGTGAGTCCTAAAAATGTTTGTTAATTTTTAAATTTAGTGATATTTAAAAAATATTCCCTTTTTCTTCATTGGTTACCATAGTAATGTGCTTCATTGTACTGTTTTATTTTGCTTATATATACTTATATTTTTGTGAATATTTTTATATTCATATATTTTAAATTACTGAATTAGAGGACAGTTATGAATAATTTAAAATTTTCATATGAAAATAAGGACCACATTATATTTATAAATTGATTTAAGTATGTCAGATGTTTTGGAATTCCATCATACAGAGACACGATTTTATTAGGGCATTGCTATATCATAGCAACATTTATTCAATACTGAGTACTTGCCATGTACCAGGTATTTTTCTAGAAGTTGATACAACAGTGAATAAGACACAAAAATAAACATACAAATATATAGTAAGTAATCAGCTAATGATATGTGTTGTGAAGAAAATGCAGGGTGAGGGAACAGAGTACACTGAAGGTGGGACCGGGCAGTGACTGAAGGACAAGTAAGTGCAAGGATTCTGAGGTGGGAATGACTGGCGGGTAAAAGGAACTGCCAGAAATCCATGGGGCTGGGTCAAGGTAGAATGTGGGCGGAGAGGACAGAGAGAAATAAGCAGGTACCAGATCATGTAAAACCTTGGCCATGGTAAGGATGTTGGCATGAGAGAGAGAAAGAGGAGACAAGCATAGTACCTTACATTTTTATCCTGGATGAATAAGATGGATGATGGGGAAGGAGGAAGGTTAGAGGAAGTCCACATACAGAGTTCTATTTTGGTCTTGGTAAGTGTAAATGCTTCTTGCGCATTCAAGCAGGAATGGGGAGTAAACAATAGGATAGAGAAGTCCAGGGCTCAGGAGAGAGTTGGGGACTAGAAATATAAATTTGGGAGTCACTGGTGTACAGATGCTGCCATGACACTAAATGAAATCGCCTAGGAAGTGCATATAGGCAGAGAAGAGGACCAAAGACAAAGTGCATCAATATTTAGAGATGGGTGAGAGGAAGTAGAGCCAGTGAGATAAGAGAGAGAGTGAGTTATCCCTAAAGCCTGGTGGAAAAATTTAAATGATTCTTTTTCTCTATTGATACGTATTGTTAAACATTTGTTTGTCCCTGTCATGTGTTATTAAAAGAAAAAAACTGACCTGAAGGTTAATTTTGTTAGTTCATGCTGTGAAAGACCTAATTCAGGAGCTAGAAAACTGTCCCCCTTTTTAATTTTCAGTATTTTCAGGTAACATCATGTCTCATGCTGGTAGAAATAGAATCCTAATAAATAGGGCTTCTATCTCTTCATGCCTTTGATCTTCTCTGACAGAGGACATGTGGTAATTGTTTTGTTTTTTGAAGGACTTCCTTTCTGGCTAAAAAAGAGAATCAAATAAGATACTATCTAGTTAGCAGACACATTTAAGATGGCTGAGTAATTGTTGATTATAATAAGTTAGAAATCAGATTTTTGTCTTCAGTAAACTTAAATTTAAAATTCCCAGTGATCATTATGAGTGAGTTGTCTGTACTTTTCTTGTTCAATACCACACATTTCAGATAGAAGCTGTAATAAAGTATATATGTTTCCAACTGAATATACCTTATTCTGAATTTTTCTATATTCAATTCACATCTGAAACATCTTACTTTTTAATTTTTTGATAATTCATAGAATTTTAGAGCTAGAAAGAATTATCAACATTTTCAGAAATATGGATTTATCTGCCCACAAATTATCTGTTTTACTTACATAAATTTTGATTGTTGAACAAGATAATCATGCGATTCTGTTTTGCTATAAACTGAAAATCAAAAAGACCAAAATAAAATTATTATTGTAAACTGATGTAAATTGAGCAGGAACATATTTTCCTTATGTTCCTTTTAAAAGAAACTAGTTAATTCACTGATGGTTAAATGGAGGTATATGCTAACAGTAGAAAACAAATTGAAGTACTTAGATTCATTAACCTATGAAATTTTCCTTCAAGGGGAACTATTTCATATGAAACCAGTGGTTCCTTCCTAATTCGGGAGCTGCTTTATAAGCAGGATTCTTGCACCAAAGACAGTATTCTACCACTTTAGGTGACCGATTAAGTATAGAGGTATTCATGTTTTTGGCTTTCTTCTCCTTAAACACTTGCACAGATATGCTATGATATTAGTGTGGGTGACTATTTGAAACGAATGTCTGGGTATGGGGAGAGAAGTTAGAGAGCAGTTACTTATGTTTAGAAGCAGCTCTTTCAGGGCGGGAGCTCCTTAGTTCTACCAGGTTTTGCTACATACTAATGCTAAAATACAGATCCAACCTCCCATAGTTCATGGCCACTTGCAGTCATAGAAAGAAGTAGACAAGTCTATCCATATACCTCCACCTCTTTATAATATATGCAATCAGCGAAAGGATGGAATGCTTTTATCTTTAAAAAAGTTATTAGTTTGGGGGCACCTGTGGCTCAGTTGCTTAAGCGTCTGACTCTTGATTTCTGCTCAGGTCATGATCTCAGGGTTGTAAGATCAAGCCCTGCCTCAGGCTCCGTGCTCAGCACGAAGTCTGCTTGAGATTCTCTCTCTCCCTCTGCCCTCACCACACTCACATGTGCTCTCTCTCTAAAATAAATAATGTTAGCCATGTTTTTTCCTATATGGCCTTTATTATGTTGAGTTATTTTCCTTCTAAACTTACTTCATTGAGAGTTTATTATGAATGGAGGTTGTAGTTTATCAAATGCTTTTTCTATATCTGTTGAAATGATCATAGGGTTTTTATTCTCTCTCTTGTTAATGTAGTTTATCACATCGATTGATTTGCAAATATTGAGCGATGCTTACGTCCCTGGAATACATCCCACTTGATTGTGTTGAATAATTTTTTTAACGTATTGTTGGATTCAATTTGCCAATATTTTGTTGAGGAATTTTGCATCTATGTTCATCAGAGATATTGGCCTGTAGTTCTCTTTTTTTTGGTAGTGTCTTTATCTGGTTTTGGTATCAGGATAGTGCAGGACTCATAGAGTAATAATGAGAATCTTGGAATCTTTTCTTCCTCTTCTATTTTTTTGGAATTGTTTGAGAAGAATAGGTATTAACAATCCTTAAATGTTTGGTAGAATTTACCTGTGAAGCCATCTGGTGCTGGAATTTTGGTTTGGGGAGTTTTTTGATTACTGATTCAAGTTCATGGCTATTAATCAGTTTGTTCAAGTTTTCCATTTCTTCCGGCTTTAGTTTTGGAAGGTTATATATTTGTAGGAATTGATTCATTTCTTCTAGGTAGTCCAATCTTTGACATATAATTTTTCATAATATTCTCTAATAATCCTTTGTATTTCTGTAGTGTCACTTGTTCTCTTTCATTTCTGATTTATTTGAGGCTTCTCTGTCTGTCTGTCTCTCTCTCCTTTTTTTTTTTTTTTTGGATGAGTCTAGCTGAAGGTTTATCAATTTTGTTGATCTTTTCAAAGAATCAGTTCCTGGTTTCATTGATCTGTTCTATTGTTTTGGCTTTTTTTAGACTCTATTTCATATATTTGTACTCTAATCTTTATTATTTCCTTTCTTCTCTAGGCTTTGGGGTTTGCTCCGTTATTTTTTTCCTAGCTCCTTTCCATGTAAGGTTAAGTTGAGATTTTTCTTGCTTCTTGAGGTAGGCCTATATTGTTATAATCTTCCCCCCTTACAACAGCTTTTATTGTATCCTAAAGATTTTGACCATTGTATTTTCATTTGTCCCTATGTATTTTTAATTTTCTCTTTGACTTCTTGGTTGACCTATTCATTGTTTAGTCACATGCTATTTAACCTCCATTTATTTGTGTTCTATCCTGATTTTTTTCTTCTGATTAATTTCTAGTTCTATATCATTGTCATTGGAAAAGATGCATGATATGATTTTGATCCTATTTAATTTGTTGAGACTTGTTTCGTGGCTTAACATATGATCTATTTTGGAAAATGTTCCATGTGAACTTGAAAAGAATGTGTATTCTGCTATTTTTTGGATGGAATCTTCTGAATATATCTGTTAGATTCATCTGGTTCACTATGTCATTCAAAGCTACTGTTACATTGTTGATTTTCTGTCTGGATGATCTATCCATTAATGTAAGTGGGGTGTCAAGAGTCCCCCACTATTATTGTATTACCATCAATTTTTTTCTTTGTGCCCATTAATAGCTGCTTTATGTATTTGGGTGCTCCCAGGTTGGGTGCATAAATATTTACAATTTTAAAAAAATATTTACAATTGTTAAATTTTCTTGTTGGATTGTTCCCTTTATCATGTAGTAATATAGCATATATAGTAATATATGTAGTTATATATATATATATATATGTATATATAGTATATATATGTAGTAATGTCCCTTTGTCTCTTGTTACAGTCTTTTTTTAAAAAGTCTATTTTGTTTGATATGTGTTGCTACCCGAGCTTTCTTTTCACTTCCTTTTTCATCATAAATGTTTTTCCATCTCTTCACTTTCAATCTGCATGTGTCTTTAGGTCTGAAGTGTCTTGTTGGCTTCACCTTTTTATTTTTTATTTTATTTTTTTATTTTTTAAAGGTTTATTAATTTTTTTAAGAGGGAGAGAGAGAATCCCAAGCAGACCCTACACTGAGTGCAGAGACCAAAGGAGGGCTCGATCTCATGACCCATGAGAGCAGGACCTGAGCCAAAACTAAGAATCAGATGCTTAACCAACTGCACCACCCAGGTGCTCCTTGGCTGCACCTTTTTAGGCATCTGGTGTACTGGAGCTAAGAAATAATATCAGTTTTTATTATTTATTTATTTTTTTATTAACATATAATGTATTATTTGCCCCAGAGGTACATGTCTGTGAATCATCAGGCTTACACATTTCACAGCTCTTACCATAGCACATACCCTCCCCAATGTCCATAACCCAGCCACCCTATCCCTACCCCCCCACCCCCCAGCCACCCTCAGTTTGTTTCGTGAGTTTAGGAGTCTCTTATGGTTTGTCTCCCTCCTGATCCCATCTTATATCAGTTTTTAAATTTTTATTTATTTATTCGAAACTATAACACTGTATGCTAATTATACTTAAAAAACAAATAATATCAGCTTTTGCTTGGGGATGCTTTTGGGTTTTTTGTTTGTTTTTTAATTAATTTTATTTTATTTTTTCAGTGTTCCAAGATTCATTGTTCATGCACCACATCCAGTGCTCCATGCAATATGGGCCCTCCTCAATACCCACCACCAGGCTCAACCAACCCCCTACCCCTCTCCCCTCCAAAATCCTCTCTTTTGAAGTATTAATGAAATACTGGTTTTCCCCCATTGCATATCCATTTAGTCATTCTTTTATTCTCAGATACTATTTCTCCTTCTCCCCATTTGTAAAGAACTAGTGGGCAGGATAGCTGCATTCACATTTAACCTCATATTTACCAGCTGGAATAGAAGCACAACCCACTCCATCAGGTCCTTAGAAATTCTGACCTAAAAGTTAAAAGTATAGATAGTTTCTTGCCTAGAAATCATCTCTGCTTCTGATAACTGTATTTGTAACCTTGGTCCTGAGACCACTGCATCTAGTAAAAAGAAGAAATTTGAGGTGATATGGGAAAGAAAGGAAAAAGTATAGCCATCATACCACTATTCTCCCATTGTGGGAATAATTGCATAGTCTGCTAGCATCTTCCTCACCCCTTGTTCCTTATTTCCACTGGAACGACAGAGGAATTTATCTAGTGTGGACACACCCTTTGCTCTCTTCATGTTGAGTGTCAGTACCCACTCATGAAGACTTGTAAGCTAGTTCTTCATGCCTATGTTCCCTTTCTCCCCATTTCAAATAACCATTGTTTTCATTGCCCATTCTAATTCTTTACCAAACTATTACTCTCAAAAAGGATCTCTCTGCCCATTGTCAGACATGATGGGCTGTAGAGTGTGTTCCTTGGTCTGAAGAAATGCGATTCAGTGGTCCAGATCAGTGCAATACCTTCTACTCCAGTTCTTCCATTAGTACTCTGAGCCTTTGCCTCTGCCACTGGGTAAGCAAAGCTCAACCCAGAGTCAGTGTCCGTTTCTGTCAGGACCCACTCGTAGCCCCCAGGGCTAC
>CM052799.1:102194427-102219417 GCA_028533885.1 Nasua narica | reverse complement strand
AACAGAGTCTACCTGCTCATGGACATGCTGTGGAACTCTGTGCGTTGTCCTGGTGGTGTGTTCCTGCTCAGACCATTTCTGTTCCGTTACAGAACTCTCCTGGGCACTGCCTTCCTCTGAGAGCATTTCTCTGACATCACCCAAGACATCTTTATTTTATGTTTTTCAGTCAGAGGCAGTTTCAATTAATGTCTGGTGGTTAGCTAGTCGTTGCTCCTGCAAATGGAAATTGTCTTGTCCAGAGTTCCAGTAGCTGTCACTGGGAGGTGCTCCCAGACTTTGTCATAAGCCCCAGTCTATACTCCACACAAGATTACTGTACAGAGAATGTATCTTTACTAGCACTCCAGCTTCTATTTGGTACTGTTTGGTATAAGGCCTGTATGTTGGGGCAGTCTCATTGGTTCCCATTTTGTATGTCCAGTTAATACTGTTGGAGAGGTGGATTTTTCATGCCTTTTGTTTTATAATACTTGATAGGGGAAACATTCCCCAGCTAGGCACAATATCCATCCCTATAATACATACAGGTAAAAGAGACACAACTGCTTCATATGAATCTTCTTTAAGTATACTTTTATTTAAAGGTTTATTTTAATCCCATTAGTTCTTGTATTTTCTTATTCTCTCAATCTAGTTGACTGCCAGTAGGACTTTGCCAAGAGGTTTTAGTTTTACAGCACTAGGTAGTGGAAGTACTCCTCAGTCAGACATAATATCCAATTCCATTAAACATTCAAGTAAAGGAGACATAGCCTCTTCATGTAAAGCCCATTTAAACACTCTAATTTTCATTCAAGCTTCACTTTACTCATATTAACCCTTGCTTTTCTCTGTTCTCTCAATTTATTTGTAGTCCTCACTAGAACTTCACCAACGGGTTTTGGTACCATAGTGCATGGGACTCTCATATCAAGAGGTCCTAGAAACTTCTCTATTCTGCCCCCTGACCATTTTACTGACTCCTGTGCATAAGGCCTTATGTCCCCAGTGGAGTGTTGAGTCAAGAAACCCTGGCCCTTTCATCAATCCATCTCTTGATTAAACTGAGGAACCATACCCCCTGGCAATTGGAGGTGAGGTTTCTTTTTGCTCTCTTACCATATAGCTTTCCAAATTCCTCCAAACTAGGATGAATAGAGGAGATTTGTTTAAAGGCCTTCCATGTTAGGTGACCAGCAGGGATTTCCCATTGGTTCATCCAACCTCTGTTTTTTTACCCCATCAGTGTTTGCTTTATTCATCCCATTTCTTAGATTTTCACCTTGCTGGGATGAGGCCCTTGATGCTCCTCTCTGTCTATCTCTAATTATCTTAGCCTTTTTCATGATTTGTTTTTTAGCATAACTTTTTCCTTGGGAAGTGGCTCTGAGGGGTAGTCATTATACCTCAGGCTAACCAGAATCAGGATCTTCTCCAAAATTTTCTTTCAGTGGGAGCCTTGGGACCAGAGGCTGTAATTGAGGCTGTCCAGAATCTATATTTGGCCCATCTCTTACTTTCATTTTACCTATTATAGATTATAATAACCATGGGATTGTATATTTTCTCTTTTTCATATTATTTTGCATTTTCTTATGCATCTAGTGAGTCAGCTTCCCAGGGGATGGATCCATCATCTCAAAATTCCATGGATAACTTTTACCTGTCACAACTGATCGCAGCTTAGCTGCTGTTTCACACCATGGATGATCCTCTTGCCTCTAAGAGTCAGAGGTTCCTCATCCCCTGTTTCATCCTTTCTCTTCCCAAACCACTTGTTTCAATGAGTTAAGGTTGGTTCAGTGAATCTCGCCATTCCTGACCAACTATTCCATTTTTATCTTAACTGGTATATTGCAGTCATTTCTAATACCAACAACCCAGAGTTAGCACAGACCCCAGGGCTTAAAGGCAAAGTTCTCCTCAAGACTGCCCTCACTTCAGACACTAGCCACAAGTCTCAGGGAGTCCCAGGCCAGCCCATTTTGCTGAATGACTGGCTACAAATTCAGGGACTCCTATGGCCCCCTCAAGTTGGATAATTTGCTAAAATGACACAGATCTCAGGAAGATGCTATACTTAGAATTATAGTTTATTATAATGGATACACATAGGGCAAGGCCTGGGAAGGAACAGAGAATGTCTGTGCCCTCTCATGAAATCAGGGTACATCACCCTCCCAGTATATCAGATTGTTCACCAATGAAGAAGCAACCCTGAGTTTTTATAGGATTTTTATTACATGGGCATGATTAATTAAATTATTGGCCACATGATTAAACTCAATTTCCAACCCCCCAACCTCCCTATCTCCAGAGGTCAGGGAACTGAATATGCATGGGCTTTCTGATGACCTTCTCCTATTCTGAAGCTATCTAGGGGCCCACCAAGAGTCTCCCCACTAGTATAACTAAGACATTCCTAATCATTCAGGAAATAACAAGGGTTGGTGAAGGTCCCTGCAAAGAACCCAGGACAAAAACCAGACAAATTACTAGTTATACCACAGGGAACTGTGTACTGACCCCAGGGAATTAAACAATACATAACACATTGCCTGGTATTATAGTAGACACATAACACATTTTTCTTTTGTGAAATATTATCTGGTGTTATATTCGTACAAATCAGAGTTCTGAAAATTACAAATTACATCTAGATTTGGACTTGTCATTGTAGATCTTATGGAGAAGTGAAGCCATACTATTAATAACTATTCTAAGTAGGGAATATGTTTTAGGAAGAAGTTCCAGTTCCACTGTTTTTTAAGAGATATGACCCCATTAATAAGTAGGAATTTGATGCTTCTGCTCTTCTATGCTGATAGAAGAACTCTATGGTCCAAAGGGTTAAATAATTTCTCATCAGGATATGATAATCCACTGAAGTTTACTAATAAAAATTCTAATATAATATATTAACTAATGCTTTATTTTTTTTTTCAAGTAATCTTCCTTTTTGAGGCATCAACTGGAAAACCATTAGGCGATGGGAAGCTTCTTTCTCATAAGGTAATAGACATTAGCTACTTCTAATGTAAATAGCCACTATTTATTTACCTCCTTTTAAAAATTAATGTTTTCATTTTAAGGCAAAAAACACAGACTTTTTAAAAGTTACCTGCAATAATTGCCTCAATCCTCCTCTTTATTTTTATTTTATTTTTTTAAGTTTTAATTTATTTATGCAGTTTAAGTAATCTCTAGAACTCAACATGGGGCTTGAATTCATGACCCCAAGATCATGACCCCAGGATCTTCTGAATGAGCCAGCAAGGCACCCCTAGAAATTAGTTTTATATTTAAACCCAGTGTGCATTCTACAGAGCATTTTGCCTAAAAATGTCACAAAGACTGAACACTAGTAAACTCTGTTATGGAAAGCAATATATACAAATTAAATGGATAAAAGAATCTGATTTGTAGTTCTTTATTGAAGCTGTTTACTGCTTTTTAGTAAAATGTTCTATCTTGATTAAACTTTTAGTACTTATCAGTAAATAAAACTGTTTTGTTTTTCTAAACATCTTGCAGTTTTCCCACTGACCTGTCCTTAGCCAGCATTTTCTTTAGGTTTTAACACTGTAGTTAAACTGAAAAAAATTCTATAGACATACAAAAAGATCTTGAAGTTGCTTATTGGAGCACACCAATAAATGTGCTCCATTAAAATAAAGGAGCACATTTTATTTGTTCTAATAAGAAATATATTCAGGTTTATATATGTTTTTAACTTTATTGTTCAATGCCACTAGTGAAGCATTACTCTACATTTTATTTTCCTCTCTTACTAATTATTAGTTTAAATTTGAATAATAAATACATTTATAAGGTTCAGAAATGAAAAAGCATACAGGGAAAAAGTCTCTCTACTACATCTGTTTCTTATCAGTACAATTCTATTCCACCAAATAAGTAACAACCATTATTAAACTCCTTTTTCCTTCCAGAGATTTTTTTAGTGCATATATATAAATAAAACTGATATGTGTTTTCTTCCCCCTCTTTTACAAAAATGTAACATATAACTCTGTGCATTGCTTTTCTCACATAAACTATTCCTGGAGATCTTTCTATATCAGTGCATAAAGTGCTTTCCCAATCCTTTTCCCCTTACCATACAGTATAACATTTTATGGGTGTATCAGAATTTATTTGCCCTGTGTCCAAATGATGGACATTTAAGGTACTATTTTACCTTCAAAAAAAACAAAACAAATCCGAGCAAGTCTAAAAAATAAAAAATAAAAAGTCTTAGCAAGTCTTAAGATAGTAAGCAGTAAATAAATCCCTCTTGGATTGAGTTGAAATGAATCCACATTGAACCATATAAGGAAAGTCATTTCACTAGCTAGTGTAATAGTGTAAGATTAATGCAGTATGCCAGAAATACTTTGTTATGTGGACAGAACACTAATCTTAAAGTCAGAAATCTGAATTTTAAATTCTAGATATGCTTGTTACCAGTTTTTCTGAGCAAAATCACTTAATGGCTATGCATCTCAGTCTTCTCGTCTATAAAGTAAGTATAGAAATACTTACTTTATAAGGTAAAGTATCTTGTACCTTGTATAGTATAGTACCTTGTATCTACAATACAAGGTAGTTTATTGTTTCACAGGAAATGAATATGAAAGAATGTGTAAAATTTAAACCCCTAAAAACACAAGATATTTTCATAAATCTACTCTTACAAATCTTTAAAATATAGGCTTTCTACTTAGAGTAAATTTTGTTATGGAATGTATTAATTAAAGTAGACCTCTCTTGTGATATTGAGACTTACCTCGCCCTTTCACTCTGTCTACTAAAGGTAGAACAGGAGGACAGATAGAAATGTTTCTCATTTCTTGGGGCACCTGGATGGCTCAGTTGGTTGAGTTGAGCATCTGACTGGGTTTTGGCTCAGGTCATTATCTCTTGGGTCATAAGATCGAGCCCCACTTCTGCATTGAAAGAAGTTGGGCTCCAAACTCAATGGAGAGTCTGCCTGATGATTCTCTCCCTTTCCCCCTTCCCCACTCTGGGGACACTCCCTTCCCCACACTAGTGCACACTCTCTCTCTCAAATAAATAAATAAACAAATCTTAAAAGAAAAGGAAATGTTGGGCGCCTGGGTGGCTCAGTTGGTTGGGCGACTGCCTTTGGCTCAGGTCATGATCCCGGAGTGCCGGGATCGAGTCCCATATCGGACTCCCGGCTCTGCGGGAAGTCTGCTTCTCCCTCTGACCTTCTCCCCTCTCATTCTTAGTCTCTCTCTCTCTAATAAATAAATAAAAAAAAAAATCTTAAAAAAAAAAAAAAAGAAAAGGAAATGTTTCCCAGCTTACGAAGTTTCAAAAAAATACACATTATTTATAGTGTTTTAAGGGGCATCTTTCCCTTGTAAATTAAAAAAAAAAAAGTGTGCTTTAGTAAATTAAAAAAAAAAGTGTGCTTTAGTTTTTGAATTATATCAGTAGTTTATAATTACTTACAGGGACATTTTATCATTCCAAGTAGGGAGTGATATTTAATTGATCTTTAAATAAACAGATGTTCTTATAATTAAATAACTTTAATGATCTGAACCTTAAATGATCTGATGTCAAGCACTAAGACTAATCCAGTATTTTCATTTTTCAAAATTTTAGAATGAAATTTTGGAAATTGCTCTGGATCAAAAAGGACTTACCAATGATAGAAAAATTGCCTTCATTGATAAAAATAGAGATCTTTATATCACTTCAGTGAAACGATTTGGGAAGGAAGAACAAATTATCAAACTTGGTAAATAATTATAATACATTTAAAATTTGATTACTTTGAATTTTCTTAGATCTACTCTGTCATATTTATACTAAATGGGATATTGCTTGAATTAATTTGTGAATAATGCTTTGGTATAACCTTTCTTAACTACCACCACTTAAATAGCAAGTCTTTAGCTGCTACAGCTACACTAGCATTTAAAGAAAGATTTACAAATTGAAACATAATGGATCTAAGTAAATTACTCAATATTTCCATACATTTTTAAATGAGTTTTTGCATATTTTCACCTTTTGTGACCGGAAAATATAGTCATACCTACCGAAATTAGAAAGAGTCCTGTATGTCAGTTGATTTTTGAAGTATTTTTAATACTTATTATAGTGGAACTAATAGTACATTAACATCCTTTTTAAAATAAGGAACAATGGTGCATACTTTGGCCTGGAGTGATACATGTAATATCCTTTGTGGACTTCAAGATACTCGATTTACAGTGTGGTATTACCCCAATACGGTTTATGTGGACAGAGACATCTTGCCTAAAACATTATATGAAAGGGATGCAAGGTAACATTGTACTGCTGGAATTGTTTGTTGTGATAAATAACTCTAAAGTGTCATGTTTTTGCCTCTAATTTCAATGCTTCAAGATACCTTTCAATCTACTCAGTCAATGAAATTGCTTAGCTAATGCTAGCTTAATGAGATTTAAGTGTTGGGGTTAAGTTGAAAGTATTGTATAATACTATTATATTTATTTGTTCTTTCTTTGGATATAATTTTCCTTATATAATTTTCAGGCCTGAGGTTGTTTAATGTAACTCAGGTAGTTTTGTTCAATGTGCTTTTGTGATTTTAATATGGACATTGTTAAGATTTTCAGTGATATAAAACATGTGTCAGCCTTTATTATTCCTCAGATTATCATAAATTATATGATTATCATCATACTTACAGGACCGTATATATTTCTAGAATTGAATTTTTAAGTTAATATTAAAGATCGAAAAAATATAAAAGGCTACTGAAGAACTTTTTTTAATTTTAAAGGCTTTAGAAAATAATGTATATTCCTAAATTCTCTAAGAAATAACAAGATCTCTCACTCTTGACAAAATAAGAATACAAAACTTCTTACCTCCAAACCTTAGCTTAACTTTCAAATCTATTCTGAGTTCATTTTAATATTCAATTCATAACTTTAACAAAACCAGAGAGGATCATTTTAAAAGTATTTAAACTAATGAAGAGAAGTTTGTCTCTTAAAGTTCACCTCTTTTTATTAAGAGAAATAATCTTGGAATTATCTTAATTTTTTATTGGTTTCTGCTTTCAAAAGTGAATGCTGAGTTTTTTAAACATTTGTGTAATTTACCTGGACTTAGGGGGAAAAAGTTTATTTCTAATGCTTTTAGGCATAGCTCTCAAATACGTAATAATTTTTGCCACATTAAACTTTTATATTTTGCTCCAAGTGTATGGCAAGTTAGACTCGAATGTTTTGTTGTTGTTGTTTTTTTTAAAGATTTTATTTATTTATTTGCCAGAGAGAGAGATCACCAGTAGGCAGAGAGGCAGGCAGAGAGAGAGGGAGAAGCAGGCCCACCGCTGAACAGAGAGCCCGATGCGGGGCTCGACCCCAGGACCCTGAGATCATGACCTGAGATGAAGACAGAGGCCTTAACCCACTGAGCCACTAGATTCTAATGTTTATTTAAATATATACATTCTCCCTACAGTAAACTTTTTTGGGGGTGAATTTTGGAGATTTGGAGACTATATCTGTGTCAAGGGTCAAATCCCCAAATTTAGTATATATATGAAAGATTTTGCTCAGAACACAAATTATACTTTGCTTTTTTCCAACAGTGAATTTAGTAAAAATCCCCATATTGTGAGTTTTGTTGGAAATCAAGTAACTATAAGAAGAGCTGATGGCTCACTAGTTCACATCAGCATATCACCATATCCTGCTATTCTCCATGAATATGTAAGCAGTTCAAAATGGGAAGATGCTGTAAGACTTTGTCGCTTTGTTAAGGTACTTTACATTTTAGATCCTTAATTGTGTATATGTTGTGTATATACATATGTCTTTGTGCAAGAGAAGAAATGATAACAGCTAAGGGATGGAAAAACTGCAAATGAGGTCATGTGTCTTTTTAATAAGTGAAGACATAAGCAATACAAGGGGATAGGTACTGCTGTGTGATTTATTTTGGAAGAAGCTATAATTGAAATGAGTAGTTTCTCTATACTGGCACACATAAAAATCTTCTCTGAACTTTTTCTAAAAAGTGAGATTCCCAAGTTTTACCCCCACAGAGATTCTAATTTATTAGATCTGGGATGAATCCTAGGAATATTTTTTAAATTCCTCAGATAGTTTGTACACCGAAGGTAAAGAACTTCAACTTTAGATCAGCATTTCTCAGCTTGGTTGAATCCAGTTTTTTCCAAGCATATTTGGCTACAGAACTTTTTAATTTTACACAGCTTAGCAGCC
Organism: Nasua narica; assembly: GCA_028533885.1. Lineage (NCBI taxonomy): Eukaryota > Metazoa > Chordata > Mammalia > Carnivora > Procyonidae > Nasua > Nasua narica. The sequence continues at coordinate 102,211,174 of CM052799.1, read as the reverse complement.
TTAGAATGCACTTTTAAAATGACTTTAAGATGCTTTCCCTTACAATCAGTTGTTGATGGCAGTCTGCGACAATGGCCTTGTCCTGAGAACCTCACTATTTCTCTGGTTCCTTGTAAGTTACATTCTTTGACCTCATCAAAAAGACTGGAGGGTTTATAACCTTATTATCTTAAAAGTTTGTCAGAAGTTCAAAAATAAATCTTTGATAATTAGAAATGAAAATTTGCAGAAATTTTATTCCAAGGAAGCTCTTTATGTGTTATTAATATATTTCAACGAAGTAATCACATGAAATTTCCACATCGTTAATTAAATTAGTAGTTTTTTCAGTGCCATGCTCAGCAAAGTCTAATTTTTTCATTAAAAAGCAACTTTGATGTATTTTAAATCACTGCTTATTTTAAGCAATTCTGCTCGTCATTGAAATCATTGTTCTCCTATTTCACTTTAGGAGCAGACCATGTGGGCTTGCCTAGCTGCCATGGCAGTTGCTCACAGGGATATGACCACTGCAGAAATAGCCTATGCAGCAATTGGTGAAGTAAATAATGTTTACTTATCTGTATGTTTGCGGTTTTTCTTACCATAATTTGTTATATTGCTGTCACTATCTACTTCAAAAATTGTTTTCTTTTTTTAGATTGATAAAGTTCAGTACATTAATTCTATAAAAGAGCTTCCATCTAAAGAATCAAAAATGGCTCACATATTAATGTTTAGTGGGAACATACAGGAGGCTGAAATGGTACTTCTTCAGGCTGGCCTTGTTTATCAAGCGATCCAGATCAATATCAATCTCTATAACTGGGAAAGGTAATAAAAATGTTTTTCATCAATTCTAAAACCCAACTGATCTTAAAATATTCTATCTACCCTTGGTAAATTACATTTCCCATGGTATTTAATAGTTTCCTAACTTCACAGAAGAATTTATTCACATTTCTATTTGTGAGGAGTTTGCCATTGAAGATTTATGTCTTCTCTAAACTTGTGATTGATTAGAAGTTGAAATGTGAAGAAGAAAAGAGAGTCTAGGATGTCTCCCAAATTTCTGATTTCAATAACTGGATAGATGATGGTATTATTAGCAGATTTGGAAGGGAATATAGTGAATTCAGTGTTAGGCATGTTGGATTTGAAATATTTGTGAAGAGATAGATATGTGATAACAGTTGACTAATGAATCTGGAGCTCATGAGAAAGATTTGAACTGGGGATGTAGATTTAGGAGTCATCAGCAAATGGATGGCAATTAAAGCAGAAGAATGGACACAATTGCTTGGGAAATGTGTGGAGTGAGAAGACATCAACTACATTTGTGTGATGGGTGAAAGAAGAAAAATCTGCAAAAAGACTGGGATGAAGCAGTCAGACTGGCAGGGAGAAGTAGAGCCATGAGAGATTTGTGATGCTAAGGAAGGAAGACCGTAGGATTTGAAATGAGGAGTACTCAGTAGTAGCCTTCTCCTCTACATTAGATTCGACACAGATTGCTTCCTGAAACAGAGTGGCATGCTTCTTCCCTCTGACATATTGGGTCATATTCTCTCAGGTATGTGTCTCTCATTAGGTCATTCTCTCATTCTCTCAGGTATGTGTCTCTCGGTAAAAAAGGCCATAGGGCTTATACACACCTGAAATTACATTATAAAATTGGCATGCTGATTTTTCCAGGTTTGAAATGTTTTTCATCATCTTTGTCTCTCTCAACCCCTACCCTACCATTTTTTAAAAAGCCGGTCCCAGTCAGATCACTTTATCTATAAATATTTCAGTATGTATCTCAAGGTTTTTAAAAATCTAGCCACAGTACCATGGTCACATTTTAAAGAATTAACAATAATGCTATTCAGTGTTCTTATTTCTCTGATTGTCTCATAAACGTTTTGTTTTATTTTATGATTGTTTGGTTCAGGATCCAAAAAAGGTCCACACATTATGATTGATTGATATGTTCTCAAGTTTCTTTTCCTCTTAGTAGGTTTTCATCTTAGTAGGTTTTCTTGTGTTTTCTTATAATTTTCCCACTGCAGAAACTGGGCCAGTAGAGTTTCCCATAGTCTGGATTCTGTTGATTACATCTTTGTAGTGTCATTTGACGGGTTCCTTTGCCCCTTGAATTAGCCATAAATTTGTGTTGAGTCTAGAAACTTGATTAGATTCAAGTTTAACTTTTTTATTTCCTTTTGGTAAGGCTCAATCAGAGGTGGTGTTCAGTATATTTTCACAGTGATTGGTTGCCTGTCTTTTTCTGATGTTAGCAGCCATTAATGATCATTGCACAGATCCATTAATTAATTACAATTCTAGAAAGATAGAATTTAAGTATTGGATGAAAAATAAATGACGTTGCTTTTGCGATCCCTGAATTTCTATATTTGTTTAAGTCCTTTAGAAGAGAACAGATTTAATTTTGTTAATATATGTTATTCCATTTGAGAAGCACAGTCCTGCTGGTCTGTGTTTCTGTCATTCCTATTTGAATTTGAAAATTACCTGCAACCAGGATGGCTCAGACAGTTAAGCATCTGCCCTTGGCTCAGGTCATGATCCTGGGGTCCTGGGATTGGGCCCCACATCATGCTCCTGGCTCAGTGGGGAGTCTGCTTCTCCCTCTCCCTCTGTCTCTCCCCCTGCCCATGCTCTCTCTCTCTCTGTATCTCTCTGTCTCAAAAGAATAAATAAAATCTCTGAAAAAAGGAAAAAGAAAATGCAACCTAATAGATTACAGCTCTTAAAATATTGTAGGTAAGCAAGTCATCTATTTGATGTTCACTTTGGACATTTGGTGGTAGTCTGTTCTCAAAAATTGAAGTTAAGAGAGGTAGAAACTTTATGTAAGTATTAGCAGAAAATAATTTCTCTACTTCTACCAGTTATATAAAGTGATTTTGCTTCATTCAAGTTATGTAAAAGATCATATTTTGAAGTTATAAAATCTTTTTATATAACTTCCTTCTATTTAAAATCTGAGAGGCTACATGGATTTATTCCAGCCCCATAATCTAATGTCACATTTGTTTGGTTGCCAAATAACCATTTAAAACTAGAGACATGCTGTTCCCATAACCCTTATATAATTTGGAGTGAATTCCCTCCTCTGTGTGATAAAGGAACATTTTTTTACCCAGTGTATGCTTTTAGAGAACATTTAAAATAGCACATATAATTTGAATGCTCACCTTTAGCTATTGCTCTTCAATCAGATAATACATATTTTATAATAATAATGACTATCATATAGATAATACTTAACATTTAGTATCTCAATGCAGTATTAGGCCTCATATTCTATCATTTCTACATAATTAAATGTACTGATGTTCCATAACAAATTATCTCTTTGGAGAGAATTTTCTTTCTGAAAAGCCCCAACCCAGAATAGATGCTTACGTATTCCCCAGTTGGAATACTTCTGGCTTTGCACAACAAGAATTCCTTCCCCAATTTTGCTCAGTCATAAAAAAGGAGCAGGAAATGGCATATTTCAGGTGCCAAAGGGCTGGTTCACCAGAGTCTCCACTCACATCCACACTGGAGACAGAGCCTTAGGGATATATAGAGGGTGATATGGGACAGGATTAAAAGAATTAAAGCATCTTTACTTCTGTTGCTCATTTTTTGAGCCTCAGAATTGGTTTTTGCCTTCTTGCATTTCACTTTTGTTCCTCTATGTTGTAGTACTTCTATATTCTTTTCTGTGTATTTTCTTTTTCTCTGAAAGACTTAAAGTCACAGAAGAATGAGAGAACTTTGCGAGGAGTTTGTGATGGGTAGCAAATACTGATCCTTGGAGTTAGCCATATGGTTTATGTAAATATATTTTTTAAGAAATCATTGTGCTGAATATTGGCATTATCATTTATACTATACATGACTTATATTCATAATTTTTATATTAAGTCTTTAATATTTCTCTCAATTGTCTACCAATTGTCAGTTAATGCACAGGGCATATCTAAAATACTTTTTAGGGTGCCTGGGTGGCTCAGTGGGTTAAAGCCTCTGCCTTTGGCTCAGGTCATGATCTCAGGGTCCTGGAATCGAGCCCAGCAGGGAGCCTGCTTCCCCCTCTCTCTCTGCCTGCCTCTCTGCCTACTTGTGATCTCTCTCTCTCTGTCAAATAAATAAATAAAATCTTTAGAAAAATAAAAAAGTAAAATACTTTTTAAAGTGACTAGGTCAAACCAAAGCATGCTAAGAGTGAAACACATTTTCCTACTGAAGGGTCACATGTTGCAAAAAATCTGGTCAGTAGTCAGTATTGTCTAAAAGAACAGATTTATAATATTTGGGTCTGATAAATAAATCATGACTCGCCTATTCAGAAGTCACATGTCATGTTAGGAGACAAGGGAACTTGAAAAAGAATGTGCTTTAACATCGTACTTAAAAACAAGATTACAGGTTACCTGGGTGGCTTAGTCAGTTGAACATCTGCCTTCAGCTCAGGTCATGATCCTGGAATCCCAGGATTGAGCCCTACATCGGGCTCCCCACTCAGCGGAAGTCTGCTTCTCCCTCTGACTCTCCTCCCTCTCATGCTTTCTCTCACTCACTCACTCCCTCTCTAATAAATAAAATCTTTTTAAAAAAAAAACCAAGATTACAGTGAACAGTGTAGGACAGCTATACCGTTACCTTACAGTTGTATTGATACATATTAAATGAATTCTAAAATTTATGTATTTATTTTAAGATTTTATTTATTTATTTGACAGAGAGAGATCACAAGCAGTCAGAGAGGCAGGCAGAGAGAGAGAGAGGGAAACAGGCTCCCCGCTGAGCAGAGAGCTCGATGCGGGGCTCAATCCCAGGACCCCGAGATCATGACCTGAGCTGAAGGCAGAGGCTTTAACCCACTGAGCCACCCAGGCGCCCCTGGATTATAAAATTTAAATAGCTATTAACTTTTTCTAGGAATCAAATAGCAAAAAACATTTGTCAGATTTTATTATCCACAAATTTTAGTTTGTTTTTTTTTTTAAGATTTTATTTATTTATTTATTAGGAAAGAGAGAGAGTGAGAGAGAGCATGAGAGGGGAGAGTGTCAGAGTGAGAAGCGGACTCCCCATGGAGCTGGGAGCCCGATGTGGGACTCGATCCTGGGACTCCGGGACCATGACCTGAGCCGTAGGCAGTTGCCCAACCAACTGAGCCACCCAGGCACCCTCCACAAATTTTAGTTTTATAATATTTTAAATTTGCTGTATTATAACATAAAGGGTATCAGTATTTAATTGAATATTGAGCAGAATAAATTCTAGACTTTAGATAAACAAATCCTAGAACAATAAATTATAGACTTAAAAAATGGTCAAGATAGTTAAGCCACTTACATTGGGGGGAAGTTCATTCACTTGAATTTTATTATTTCAATGAATTTTTCAATGAACCTTGACCATACATATACTCTGGAGTACTCACCAAAGAGAAATTAAACCCAGATTCCCTTCAGTAAATGTATAGGTTATGGAAGAGACAGACTCATAAATAATTATACTATAAGCCGTGCTGTAGGAATAATAGTATGCATAAAATGTTATGGAACACATAAGAAAATGGTCATTTATTTCTGCAAAGGAAGTTGGTCAGGGAGAATAGATCATGTTTGATCTGAACCTTGAAGTATAAGTAGGAATTTGCAAGATGGGTGAGGTAGGGAATGGTGTTCCATATTGAGGGATGAGTGGAGAGGGATCAACATAGAACATTTTCCCACTCTCTTATCCCAAAACTCTAATGTGTATAGAGGCTAATACAGGCAATGCTGACAATCTGTTTTGTTTCTCATTATAGGGCACTGGAATTGGCTGTAAAATACAAAACACATGTTGATACAGTTCTTGCTTACCGTCAAAAGTTTTTGGAGACATTTGGTAAACAGGAAACTAATAAACGATACTTGCAGTATGCAGAAGGTGTAAGTATTACACAGTATTTTATGATAATGTGTATGCTTTATAAGTATATATACTATTTATCTTAATAAGACAAAATTGGAATAATTCATAACATAATCTCTAAAAAATAACTTTTTGCCTTACGATATTCTTATTTTGACTCTATAGTTATATTACTGAGTTTTTTCCGGAATCTTAAAGCCATGTGTTTTGTTTTGTTTCTTAAGATTTTATTTATTTATTTGAGAGAAAGAGACAGAGCACAAGCAGGGGTAGGGGCAGAGGAAGAAGCAGATTCCTTACTGAGCAGGGAGCCAGCCACGGGGCTTGATCCTGGGACTCCAGCATTAGGACCTGAGCTGAAGGCAGATGCTTAACCAACTGAGCCATTCAGGCACCCTGTAAAGCTATATTTTGATTAACTCAAGTCTGTTTTCATTTTATTTGTGTTAAAGTTGGGTGCTAATTGATATTTTTATATAAACAATATAAATGGCTGGGATAAAGGTTTCTGACTCCTGAATTTTGTCTTCCATGGGCTGCCCCTCTGCTCCAGGGGAAATACATAAACACACAGGGCATTGGCCATAAAATGGATACTTTGTCACTTTGCAAAATTCTAGAGAGCTAGTTTGCACCTGGAGAAGGGCCTAGCCCAGGGAAACTTCACTGCCTAAAAGGAAAGAAGGCTAAACCTTTGCCTTTCCAATCCCTGCCAGAATCTCAGGTTTCATCACTATAATTAGAAGAAAGTCATTCCAGTATATATCAGCCCACAAGGAGAGGTGGAACAGTTTGCCCCAGTGCCTGTAGCAAGACTGTTGTTAACCACCTGCTTAGATCCATCTAGGCTCAGACTACAGAATAAACAGTTCACCTTTAGCTGTACAGACCCAGGAGCCTTGTAATCCCAAGACAGGAGCAACCTTGCTCCCAGCTCTGTGAACAGGTTGATTTTCTTAGCCTTTTATTCATTCATTTATTCAAAAAATCTGTATGAGTGCTCATTCTGGCCAGGTACTATGCTGGATGCTGAGTCAGATATGACTTCTGTTTTTGTGGAGCTTATAGATGATGTGGGAATGCTGCTCCTTGGAGACAGAATAAAATGGAATGTTCTGACCTGTCTTAAAGGGCAGCATAAATTAGATGAATCCTGAGAAGAGCAAAGAAGGTAGGGAGAAGGTACCTACGATGTCTGCTAAAGCCAACATCATCTATTTGGGCAATTGGAAATATAATTGTGAAAATGGAATAATATTGACAAAGGATCAATCAGGACATAATAAGTTTATGGTCATAACCATGTAGGCATAGTTGAAGCTATGTGAGTTGATGTGATCTCCTAGGGAAAGTATAAAAAAGTTGTGGTTGGAACCCTGGTGAGTACTAACAGTTAAGAGGTTGTCTAGGGAAAAGATACAGGAAGAAAAAGAAGACTGGAAAGAACATTTAAAAAGGAGAGCACAAACCAGAAGAGAATGGTATACAGTCTGAGAGATTTTTCAAAGAACTGTGGTCAACAAAGTCCAGGGAAATCTTCTACATCAGGACCTTTTTCTTCCTTTTGTCTTCATTCTCTTCCCCAGATATACCCATGGACTCACTCGTCTCTTGTAGGTTTTCACATCCGCTTCTCAGGGGGGCCTTTTCTTACCACTCTGAAACATAACACCCATTCCCCCCAATTCCACCCCTGGCACTCACTGTTTCCCTTCCCTGTTTTCAGAACTCTTACCACATCTCACATTTTATATATTTTTATATCCTCCATTGTTACCTTTGCTTATCTTTCTATGAAGACTGTGATTTTTTATCTTTTTGTTCACTGCTGAATCCTTGCACCTAGAACAATCTTTGGCATATAGTAAGCACTAAGTATTTTTGCACTGCATAATTGAATCATATATAGGAGGAAGAATAAAAATACTTGATGGTGGCATTAGTGAAAAGTTTATGAAGTGTAGTAGGAACACAGTCACCTTATAGTGCTCTGGGGAGAAAATGAGAGGAATGAGAAGAATGAGAGTAGTAGTTGCAGGGAGACAGAATTGAGGGGTAAGGATGTTAAGGAGCAGCCAGTGAAGAGAAGGAAATTGAATATATAAGTGATAACTGAAGGCATATGTCCCAGTGGAGTGGAAGACGATGGGATCAGGGGACATATGTGAAGAGGTTGGCCTGAGACAGAAGGGAAAGAGCAGAGATGGATACAGATGTAGGTAAGTTTATGTGAAGAAGGAAATTAAGTGAATTCACGTCTGATGGCCACTGTATTCTCTGTAAAGAGGAAGCTGATTTTCAGCCAAGAGTAAGAGAGCTAGAGGATGGAAAGCCATTTAGTATTATTTTGAAATCACCTCTATGTGAATAAGAAGAACTTACCAGGGACTAGAATAAGAAGTGCCAAATAGTACTGACCCTCCCTATGGTAGAAAAGATGTGTCTTCGTGTAGAAGTCAGTCACTTGAAAGCTGTCATGAGTACATCCTTATCTAATACCCACTGATAAAAATATTCTATTCTAAGAACTAAATTGTCAGTAGAACACTATTCTAAAACTGGGTTAATGCCAGAGTGAGAGTGAAACACTTATTTCAGTAAGATAGCTACCCGCCAACACCCTCATCTGTACCATCACAAGTGACTAATATAGATGTCGTCAGTTTGCTCGATGGACTCCCCGTGCAGCAGAGCAATAGTCGTACAGCGCGCGGTCAATGTACGGTTAGATTGTGCTGGGTTCGAGAAACGGATGTAAGTCAGTTCAAGGCTGGAAGAAGGCCAAGGCATTTATCAAGTTCCGTCTCTCTCTTTGCAAATGTTTTGTTAGACATAGAAACGAGTGTTTTGCCATTTAAAAATATCAAGTTCTGGCCTGATTGAAAAATGAGTCTTTCAAATAATCTAACATTTGCTCTGCCTTTCAGTGAGCTGTCACTTGCATCTTACCACAGACATTCATCTTCTATGAGTAAGAAGGATTCTTTTAATTCATCCATTTTATATAATATAGATGAGTATACGGAATTATCTTTTTAAAAAATTGACCCAAAATATCCACAAATTGCAGAAATTCAGTTGAAGGATAGTGGAATGAAAAAGAACCACATACTTAGTAGTTCCATCAACTTCCAGCACAAAATAAAAGAGGTCTGAGGGCACCTGGGTGGCTCAGTTAAGCTCTGACTTTCGATTTTGATTCATGTCATGATCTCAGGGTTGAAGGATGGGCCTGCTTCTGGCTCCATGCTCAGCAGAAAGTCTGCTTGAGATTTTGTCTCTCTTTCTCTCTCCCTTTGGACCTCTCCCCTGCACGCTCGCTCTCTCTCTTTCTCTCCCCCCCTTCCTCCCTCTCAAATAAAACTTTAAAAAAAAAAAAAGTCCCAAAAGTTCATTTTTGCTTTTGTTTCCTTTGCCTTTGGAGACGTGTCCTGAAAGAAGTTGCTGTGGCTAATGTCGAAGAGGTTACTGCCTATGTTCTTCTCTATGGTTTTGATAGATTCCTGCCTCATGTTGAGGTCTTTTATCCATTTCGAGTTTATCTTTGTGTATGGTATAAGAGAATGGTCAAGTTTCATTCTTCTATATATAGCTATCCAATTTTCCCAGCACCATTTATTGAAGAGAGTGTATTTTTTTCCCCTGGATATTTTTTCCTGCTTTGTCAAAGATTATTTGACCATAGTTGCGGGTCCGTATCTGGGCTCTCTACTCTGTTCCACTGGTCTATGTGTCTGTTTTTGTGCCAGTACCATGCTGTCTTGGTGATCACAGCTTTGTAGTAAAGCTTGAAATCAGACAATGTGATGCCCCCAGCTTTGTTTTTCTTTTTCAACATTTCCTTAACAATTCGGGTTTTTTTCTGGTTCCATACAAATTTTAGGATTGTTTGTTCCAACCCTTTGAAAAATGCCGGTGGAATTTTGATCGGGATGCATTGGCATTGAAAGTATAGATTGCTCTGGGCAGTATAGACATTTTAACAATGTTTATTCTACCAATCCATGAGCATGGAATGCTTTTCCACCTTTTTGTGTCTTCTTCAATTTCTTTCTTGAGTGTTCTGTAGTTCCTCGAGTACAGATCCTTTACTTCTTTAGTTAGGTTTATCAAGATGAAAAGCTTCTGCACAGCAAAGGAAACAGTCAACAAACAAACCAGAAACCACAGAATGGGAGAAGATATTTGCAAATGACACGACAGACAAAGGTCTGATATCTAAGATCTATAAAGAACTCCTCAAACTCAACACTCAAAGAACAGAAAATCACGTCAAAAAATGGGCAGAGGACATGAACAGACACTTCTCCAGAGAAGACATACAAATGGCTAACAGACACATGAAAAAATATTCATCATCATTAGCCATCAGGGAGATTCAAATCAAAACCACATTGAGATATCACCTTACACCAGTTAAAATGGCCCAAATCACAAGACAGTAAACAACAAATGTTGGAGAAGATGTGGAGAAAGGGGAACCCTCTTATACTGTTGGTGGCAATGCAAGTTAGTGCAGCCATTTTGGAAAACAGTGTGGAGATTCCTTAAGAAATTAAAAATAGAGGGGCGTCTGGGTGGCTCAGTGGGTTAAGGCTTCTGCCTTCGACTCAGGTCATGATCTCAGGGTCCTGGGATCAAGCCCCACACTGGGCTCTCTGCTTGGCAGGGAACCTGCTTCCCACCCCCCCCTCTACCTGCCTCTCTGCCTACTTGTAAACTTTCTCTCTCTCTCTCTCTCTTTCTCTCTCTCTCTCTCTCTGTCAAATAAATAAATAAATACATACATACATAAAATCTTAAAAAAAAAATAAATTAAAAATAGAGCTACCCTGTGACCCTGCAATTGCACTACTGGGTATTTACCCGAAATACACAGATGTAGTGAAAAGAAGGGCCACACATACCCCAGTGTTCATAGCAGCAATGGCCATAATCGCCAAACTGTGGAAAGAGCCAAGATGCCCTTCAACAGATGAATGGATAAAGAAGATATGGTCCATATATACAATGGAATATTACGCCTCCATCAGAAAGGATGAATACCCAACTTTTGTATCAACATGAACGGGACTGGAGGAGACTATGCTGAATGAAATAAGTCAAGTGGAGAGAGTCAATTATCATATGGTTTCACTTATGTGTGGAGCATAAGGAAAAACATGGAGGACATTGTGAGAAGGAAAGGAAGGGTGAATAGGGGGAAATCAGAGAGGGAGATGAACCATGAGAGACTGGGGACTCTGAGCAACAAACTGAAGGTTTTGGAGGGGAGGAGGGTGGGGGGTTGGGCGAGCCTGGTGGTGGGTATTGAGGAGGGCACGTATTGCATGGAGCACTGGGTGAGGTTCATGAACAATGAATCTTGGAACACTGAAAAAATTAAATTTGGAAAAAAAGGAAGAAAAAGCATGAAGTCCTGATAAGGTTAAATTGATCTCCCAGTTACTTGAAAGAAATCTGCTCAGGCAGCATGTAGTACCTCAGTCTGGTTTAATGCTATTTATTTCACTCAGCTCTCCTATATGGAGGTGGTTTGGCTCAGTCGCAGCAGTTTGGGTTTATTTCATTATAAATCAGAGTTTAATCTAGGCCCCAATTTTTCTGTGTCTTTCCTGAGAGAATACACATTCCTAAAGTAGTGGTCTCCAAACTTTTATAAACAATAGAATGCTTTCGTACAACTCAGAGCAGAGTCCATTGCCAACACGAAGTATAATGAGCTTAGGGGAAAGACAGGGCAGAGGGCACTACATCATGGATCAAAGGAAAGGAATAGGGGTGCCTGGCTGACTCTTGATCTCTCAATTGTGAGTTTGAGCCCCATGTTGGGCATAGAGATCTTAAAAAAAAAAAAAAAAAGGAAAAAAGAGTGGTAGTACTTCTGGTGATTGTTTTTGTGTCCCCCAGCCTTGCTTACCCACTGTGCTTCCTTTAATATCGTTTTGTCATCGCCTAAACCATCACCATGTCAATCTTACTTCAAAAGTTGTTGCCAAGCAGCCACTTTTTCAGAGTATGCTCACGAGAAGCAAATGCTCCTCTATCCTTACTTATAGCTAGACTTCTAATGGAAACCTCAGTATATAAGAGGTGAAGTGCTAACCCCTTTGAAACATGGCTTCCTGGTGAGGACCCTGTCCATTTTTCCCCTTTTTTCACCTCCCTTTGTCCCTGAAACATCTGTGCAGAATCCTAAGACTTCATGGGACTCTTTAGATGTACCTTTTATAAATAGCTACAACTAGATTTTGTTCTTTTTAATCATAATGAAAGTCTTTGCCTTTTATTGTGGTAATTATTCTCTTTGGTCTTATTCTTAAAGGTATTTTTTTAGCATTATTTCATGAGTTGTCTTTCATGCTCTCTTTTTTTGCTGGTGATTTAGAAGCCATTCTATTTTCGTTTGCTCTTGGTTACCTTAAATTAAGCAAAAATATGTTATACTATATCAGTATGTTTCTTCTTTTCTTCTTTTGCAGCTCCAAATAGATTGGGAGAAAATCAGAGCCAAAATTGAGATGGAAATTACTAAAGAACTAGAGCGATCATCAAGCAGCCAGTCCAGCAAGAATATAGGTCTAAGGCACTAAGTTTCTTGCTTACCTCGAAGAAGTTTTACCTTTTGAAAATAATTCTGATTAATCAAAGATAATCGTATTTTCAATGCTAAAAAAAAGGCGGAATCTTTAAGTATAAGCACTTGCTGTACAATACTAAAAGTACATTCAAAAAGGTTATTCACAATTGATATAATTTCATCTTTTATATATTTTAACCCAATAATTAGCAAAATGTTCCTATATGTTTATGACACAACTATGCAGTGTTGCTTCCGTTCCAGTTTTTTGTCCATTATTTTATCCCTGAATCTTCAGCATGAACAAATATTAATTCTGATAATAAAACATTGGACTCTTTAAAATGTATGCTATCATTAATTTTTATTCAACCTCTAAATTATAAAACGTTCCAAAAGTTTATTTATACAAGAAAAATACATGAGGATGGATTTATGAAAATGTATGTATATTTGTACATCAATGTTCATAGCAGGATTATTCAAAACATGGACAAAAAAGATGTCTGTCACCAGATGAATGGATAAACAAAATGTGGTATAGACATACAGTGGAATATTATTCAGCCTTTAGAAGGAAGGATATTCTGACACATGCTACAGCTTGGGTGAACCTTGAAAATATTGTGCGAAGTGAAATAAACCAGACCATTGTATGCCCCACTTATATGAGGTGCCTACAGTAGGGAAGTTCACTGAGACAGAAGAAATAGTGGTTGCAGTCACTGAGGGGAGGTGGAAATGCACGGCGTTACTGTTCAATGAGTACAGAATTCCTGTTTGGGATGAATGAGTTCTGGAAATGGACAGTGGTGAGGGTTGCACAGCATCATGAATATACTTAATGCCACTGAGTCTTACACTTAAAAATGGTTAAAATGGTAAATTTTGTTCTTACCATGATTTTATTACCATTATTTTAGAAATATATCTAGAATGGGCAAGAAATATTTTCCTCTTTCCTTTCCTGACTTGAGAATGTTCAGGCACTAGGTCCTGGAGTCTGAATTTGTGAAAATCTTAAATGATAAACCTTTTTGGCTACGTTAATTCAGTATGTCCTAAAATTATTGCCACAAAAGCTTTTGAACATTAACACAAATACTCTTTAGAAAAAGTCCTCCATGAAGTAAGTTTTGGAAAGGTAGATTATAGACTGGGTATATGCATATGTATTAGAAAGTGATAACCTCTCTCACCCCCATTTTAATGAATATACCTAGATTTCTTTTATGTTTGTCTTTTCAGCATATTTCTTTTCTGAAATGTTGAAATGTTCTCTTCTTCATCCAGATGCCGGGTGTAAGAGTGAGTTCAGTTTGTGAAATGTGATTGAGCAGTTTACTTAGAAGTTGTACTTAATTATATGTTTTATATTATGTTATATTCCAATAAAAAGTTTAAAAAGAAAAATGGTCAAAAGGGTAAATTTTGTATCTTTTACTATAATTTAAAAAGTTAAAAAATATAAAGAAATATGTTTGCATTCTAACAATTCTGATACCAGCAAGGTGTTTTAAAATCCAATTCTAACACTACCTAGAGTTAGTGTCAGGTCCCACAAACTAGAGGACAGGATCCCCAACCAGAGTGCTCTTATTTCAGTTGCCAGCCATACATGGGGACCCCAGGATAGCCACACTTCTGACTTGGCTGCAAATTTGAGAATTCCTACCATACCCCCTTTAGGTTTGATAATTCACCATACTGACTCACCAAGCTCACTGAAATGCTTTACATTCAACTCCAGTTTTATTATAAAAGATACAACTCAGGAGCAGCCAAGTAAAAGAGATTCATAGAGCAAGGCCCAGGAGAAAGGAGAGATCTGGGGGGAAAGCAGGGCAGCAAGAGCTTCCATGGCCTCTCTTCATGGATTCCAGGACCATCATCCTCCCCATACATTGATGTGCTCACCCACCAGGAAGCTCTCATAAGCCTTGCTGTTCTGAAATTTTTATCAGGGTTTTATTACATAGATATAATTGATTAAATCACTGGCCACGTGATTGAACTCTTCCTCTCCTTGGAGGCTAGATGGCTGAAAGATTTAGCCCTCCAACCACGTGGTTTTTCTGCAGACCAGTCCTCATGTTGAAGCTGTCTAACCCCCATCACTCATTCACACACCACACCGCACACATGCCTCGTTAGCATAACAACAATATTCCTATCATAAGGAAATTCAAAGGGTTTTGAAAGTTCTGTACCAGCCACTCCCTACACACTTCACCTCAGACCAAATGTATTCTTTATTATATCACAGGCCATCCCCTGGTCTTTGACCATGGGATCTTTTATGGCAAGGTACATACTTGCCAGTGTAAAAGATACAGCAACATTTAGAAGAGTCAATGTGGGGTAAGGATAGGAAGCTATTAATCAACTTCCCAATACATTTGATTATCAATAACAGTATTATCTTTGCAACGATGCCGGTGTGTAATAACATACCACATTATTATAGACATAACCTGAAAAATAAGAGTCAAAAGATATTGATCGGCACATTACTAGAGTCCCATCCCGTCTCTGATAGTTAGTCCAATCATCATCATATCCTAGGACCAGACGTCTCTCAAGAGTGAGGGCACTTAGGTTGCAAGCTTCCTTCCATTTGTCAAGTTTCAAAAGCAGGAGTGGTCTCAGCTTCACACTTTCTGCATCTGGTATAATTGAGCTAAAAGACAATCTCATCTCTTGCTCTGAGTTTCTTTCCAAGCATTAATATTGGAATTTTCTCACTGCATAACAAATTGATTCATTCCTTTATTCTTAGCTACTATTCTTCCTCTCCGTTTATACCCAAACCTTTTCACCTTTGGAAGGTACCCAGGATCAGCCACTGTGCTGGTCTAGATTGCAAGCAACAATACAAGTCTAGCAAGTGCCTCCCCCTTAGTCTACTCCCATTTATGTAGGGCAGGGTTATACAGGCACAGACCTAGTGGGGTATCTCTATCCATCGGCAATATAGTTTATTTATCATTAGCCCCCAAAATTGCCAGATAGAGCGAAAGCACAGCCCACCCATCGGGCCCTTAGGAATTCTGACAAGCATTTTAGGACAGTTTGTTGCAGTTTGTTGCCCAGCCCACCCTGAGATACAGCTGCATGGTGCAGCGGGTGGTGCACGTGGCCCTGGGCGTCCGGGCAGCCTGGCTCAGTGTTCCCCCTGGTCATCAACCTGCTCTGTCCCTACTGGCTCTCAGACTTTGGAGGACACGGCGCCCCCAGGTGGGTCTGGGGGAGAGCACTACAGGCACAACCTCGGCTTCCTTAGAGGCAGGCACCCCGCCGCCACAGGCAAGTCGTGGGGTCCCCAAGAAGATCTGCCCCCACATCCCCTGCCCAACCTCCGAAACCTAGAGAACTACTTCCGGTCAGAGCCCCAGGCCTGTGCGCGGACCAATAAAGCAGGAAGGCCTGGCGGAGGTGGGGAATTCCTGCTTCTAGAACTGTAGTTGCAGCCTTGGCCCAGAGACCACCGCACCAGGTAGGAAAAAGAAAATTGAGGTGATGTGGGAAAGGAAAAAAAGTATAGTTGTTGTACCAGCGTCCTCCCCCACACGTTGACCCCAGATCCAGGATAGTGGGTACCCTCCCCTACCTCCTCATGTTGAGCGTGAGTGCACAAGTGAAGGCATGTAAAACCAGCCCTACTTGCCTCTATCTACCCCCCCCATTAGATCACCAATGTTTGATTGCCTGTTCTAATTCTTTACCAAAGTATTGCCCTGAGGAAGTTACAGGAGTCCCTCTTTATCTGCAGTGTTCATTTCCACAGTTTCAGCTACTGGTGGTCAACCATGGTCCAGAAACAGGTGTCCCTCCTTCTGACCGATTGTCAGAAGGTCAGTAGTCCCCAAACAGCATGTCACAGTGCCTACATCATTCTCCTCACTTTATCTCATCACATAGGCATTTATCGGATCATCACAGGAAGGGTGAGTACAACACAATAAGATATTTTGAGACAGAGAGGGAGAGAGACGGCATTCCCACAACTTTTATTGTAGTATATTGTTATAATTGTTTTATTAGTAGTTATTAATCTATTGCTGTGCTTAATATATAATTAAACTGTATCACAGGTATGTATGCATAGGAAAGGATGTAGTATATTTAGGGCTTGGTACTACCTGCAGGTTCAGATATGCATTGCGGGTCTCAGAACATATCCCCCTGTGGACAAAGAGGGCTACTGTGTTTCTCTGCCTATTGTCAGACATGATGGGCTGTAGAGTGTGTTCCTTGGTC
>CM052799.1:102143669-102193927 GCA_028533885.1 Nasua narica | reverse complement strand
TCCAAACTCGGTGTCTTGTGTTCATGTGGAAACTGCTGTCCATAAGCCAAGCAGCTGTTTGTTGGTCTGTTGAGAGCCGTTTCCAGGCACTGTCCACGTGATGCTAGAATTTTCCTGCAGCTCCTCGCATGGTTCCAGAGTCACTCCTGGGGAACAGAGTCTACCTGCTCATGGACATGCTGTGGAACTCTGTGCGTTGCCCTGGTGGTGTGTTTCTGCTCAGACCATTTCTGTTCTGTTACAGAACTCTCCTGGGCACTGCCTTCCTCTGAGAGCATTTCTCTGACATCACCCAAGACATCTTTATTTTATGTTTTTCAGTCAGAGGCAGTTTCAATTAATGTCTGGTGGTTAGCTAGTCGTTGCTCCTGCAAATGGAAATTGTCTTGTCCAGAGTTCCAGTAGCTGTCACTGGGAGGTGCTCCCAGACTTTGTCATAAGCCCCAGTCTATACTCCATGTGTGGCTATAGACAGAGGATTGGTCCATACCAGCAGTCTAGCCTTTGTTCTGTATTGCGTGGGCCTGAGCCGTCTTACTCATCCCCATTTAGCGTGTCTAATGACTCTGACTTGAAGGAAGGATTTACATGACTTCTGTTTTACAAGGCTAGGTTATGTTTCCCAGTCAGACACAATATCCATTCCCATAAGTCATTCAGGTAAGAGTCATAACCACTTCACATAAAGCTTGTTGAAATAGATCAGTTTTTGTCCAGACTGTCACTTTAATCCCATCAATTCTTGGATTCCTCTGCCCTCTCCTCTCCATCATTCTCCCGGCATATCACTGTGTTTACCAACCAGGAAGGTTCTCCCAGTCTCAATGTCCCAGGTTTTGTTGTTGTTGTTGTTGTTATTTTAAATCAGACTTTCATTACACAGGCACTCTTGATAAAATCACTGGCCTTGTGGTTCATCTCTAATCTTTGTCTTCTCCTTGGAAGCCAGGTGGCTAAAGGGTCTAGCTCTCTAATCACCTGGATGCTTTTTCTAGTAACTAGCACCCCCCCTAGAGCTACTAAGGGCTCCTGGAGTCACTTTATTAGCAAAATGCACTCCCTTCTCTCAAGAAATTCCGAGGGCTTTGGAAGTTCCGTGCCAAAAACTGGGGAAAAAGACCAGAGATATTCTTTATTACATCACAATATCACCTTCACAGTCATACTGAATGTGTATTTACGTTCTTTTGTCTTACACTTTAAAAAATATCTATTATAGAAACTTCCTAGTTGGTTTAAACTAATAATTTCATACATTTTAGGGAATTTGATCTAATTTAGTGGTTTTATGTATGTATACATATTTTGTATATTTCATAACCATCAAATAAAGAAGATTGTTTATATAGAATGCCTGGGGTCTGGCCCCATTACAGATGAGTGAGATTTTGGGGGCATGATAATCCCTCCAAAAATGCTTTGGCACAAAGACTGTGGTACATGGAACATTAAGTTGTAATAAGTGGAATATGGAACACAAGTTAAAATAAAAAATAAGAAAAAATAAGCAAGTTTTAAAGCAAAAGTATTTTAGAAAGTGGTTTACTATAGCAAACACCATGAGTATCAATGGAAGAATATCTTCAAATATCTGTCATTTTGTACTTATAGAAAATATATTCATTTCTGAAAACATATGGTACATAAATCCTGTTTAGATAAATACTTCAAACGTATTTTTCTTGTCAGTTCTTATACTGAAAAAAAATCAGAATTTACAAGGTACACAGTATAAAAAGGTAATATCCACAATAAAAATATATAGATTTTTATTTGTTTTGCAGATTTATTGATCTGCAGGTAGAACTGTGGCAAAATCACTTGTCACATTTCTTTAAACACCACCTGTAGAAGCCCAAAGAGAAGGTGATGAAGCAACTCTTTTTTTTGAAGAGACCCATCTTTACCTTCCCCTTGCCCATAGCCTGTATATTATCAGTATCTCCCGCTCAGTGGTCAATGACCTTTGGGCCAAAAAACGCATATAATTTTCACCACCTTATATTGCCTGTAACAAAGTCATTTTCTCATTCTGCCTGCTTTCCTCTAAAGCTACTCTGTCCCCACGTGGCCTAAGCGGCTGGACATCACTCTCTGGCCACCATATGCTCACAAAGCACTGTGTGTAATTTTTAAAATGTAGCGATTTCTAACATAGATGATTTCAAAACAGTTTAGAGCAATTCGACTTTTCAGAGGTTTCTAGATGTTCTCAATGATTGAAAAATGCTCTTTTATTCTAATAACTTGTACTATAAGGTAACATTCATATTAAATTGTTTAATTGGAGAAACACTTTATAGTTCTATGGAAATAAGGTGAGTATAAAGTGGCTGTAAGCTTATCTCCCACTTTAGAGCTAGCCAGAGGCGGCAAGGCCAGCTGCAGCTACAAAAACTAACCCCACATCCTTGTTATTAAAAGGATTTTGAATTCTGAAAAAAATAAAATAAAATAGGGTGTAATGGGGCGGTGTCACTGAGAAGGTACACTTTGAGCAAACACTTCAAGGAAGTAATGCTCAATTTAAATTTCTGCCAAACAACATATAGGAAAACCATCGAATAAAATTCCTATTCTATGAACTTATGTTATCCTTCTTTAACATAATTTAAAACGTGCTAATCCATAAAAGCAATTCTGCATGGTTTTGACATTAATGGCTTATCTGTGATAGAATTTATTTACATAGTCATAATAATTAAACACTGAATATTTGTCCAACCAAATTATAATTATTTGGGTCCATAATCCTGTATCTGAAACCCTTGGGCCAGATATGTTTCAGAATTCAATTTTGTGGGATACCTGGGCGGCTTAGTCAGTTAAGCCTCTGCCTTTGGCTCAGGTCATGAACTCAGGGTCCTGGAATCAAGTCCCGCATAAAGCTCCTTGTTCAGCGGGGAGCCTGCTTCTCCCTCTGCCTGCCTTTTCCCCTGCTTATTCTCTCTCTCTGACAAATAAATAAAATCTTTTAAAAATCAAATTCGTTTAAGAAACAAAATGGATGTTCAAAATTTTTTGTAACACAGCAAATAGTTTATTACAGAACATCCCTAGGAGGGTCTTAGCTATCACTCCCTAGTCAAACATATATTTCTGCAGCTCAATATGAATATATACATTAAGCAATAAAAATTAGAAGTAGTTTCTCATCCGTTTTGCTGCCAAATGAGTTCAGGTTGGGTGAATTATGGAACAATGTTTTGAATCTAGAATTGGGGATATGGGATTGTGGGTTTATTTTGGAGGAACTGAGTACATATGTTGGAGGGGAATAAATGGAAGGGTAATAAAAAGAAAAATTTTTCATTTTTTTTCATAGCTGAAAGGCAATAAATAATGCCAAAAACAAAAGGTCAGGAAATAATAAACATGCTATTTAGTGATGTGGCAGTAAACAGCAAGAGAACCAGCTAAAAGAGCTGGAAGTGGCTGCTTCTAGGCAGAGAGAAGGACATTGAGAAGAAGGAGCTTAGTCCTGCTGTTTTTCAAAGCAGGTCTCGTGGAACTATTTGTCTACTCAAATCTGTGCATGTATAATTTTGACAAAAATAGAAATGGACTCTTAAAAAGTGACTAAGTGTAAGTATGCAAACCCTGTATCTGACAAAGGACTTGCACCAGAATATCTAAAGAACTATCAAATCTGAATGTAAAAAAAACCCAAACGATTCAATTAGAAAATGGGCAAAAGACTTGAACAGACATTTTCCCAAGGAGGATATACAGATGGCAAATAATGCACATGAAAAGGTGTTCAACATCTTAGTCATTAGGGAAATGCAAACTGAAACTTCAACAATCAGAATGGCTAAAATAAAAACTGGTAATAACACGAAATGCTGGCAAGGATGCCGAGAAACTAGATCACTCATATATTGCTGGTAGGAACATAAAATGTTATAGCCACTAACAGAAGGAATATGGCAGTGTCTTGCAGACTAACCATGCACATACCACATAACCTAGCAATTACAGTCTTGGGCATTTATCTCAGAGAAACAAAAACTTATGTTCATGTAAAAAGCTGTACACAAATGTTCATAGTATCTCAATTCATAATAGCCAAGAACTGAAAACAATGCAAAGGAGATGTTTCAGTGGGTGAATTTTTAACGAATTGTGGTACATCCATATCATGAAATATTATTCAATAGTTAAAACTATTGCTACGCACAACAACTTGGGTAGATCTCTAGGGGATTATTTTGACCAATCTCAAAAGGTTATTTTCTGTACAATTCCATTTATATAATGTTCTTAAAATAACAAAATATAGAGATGGAAAACAAATTAGTGGATATCAGGAGTTAAGGATTAACTGGAGGGGGTGCCTGTGGCTATAAGGCTATAAAGGTTTGCATGAGGAGCTCTTTAAAAATGGAATGATTCTTGGGGTGCCTGTGTGGCTCAATGGGTTAAAGGTTCTGCCTTCGGCTCAGGTCATCATCTCAGGGTCCTGGAATTGAGCCCCGCATCAGGCTCTCTGCTCAGCAGGGAGCCTGCTTCCTCCTCTCCCTCTGGCTGCCTCTCTGCCTACTTGTGATCTCTCTTTGTCAAATAAATAAATAAAATCTTTAAAAAAAATGGAACGATTCTTTATCTTGATTTTGGTGGTGGTTACATGAAGCTACACATGTGATAAGATTGCATAGAAAAAAAACCTTCGGTGCAAAATAGTTTTATATATATTTACCATGAATACATCTCTATGTAATAAAAATATACAGAGAATATTCTGGAAGGATACTCACCGCACAGTGGTTAAAGCTCAAGTTGAAGGAGTGGGCAGGGATTGAGGGTGGGTGTGTTTGGGGGGGGTTTGTTGTAATGTTTTCTTTTTTAAAGGAAGAAGTACTTGTTATTAACTGAGTAATTAAAAATTTAAACAAAAAAAGTACTGGAAGACCAATACAATTGTTGGAATATCTCAGTGTAGTGGCATAAACTATGGGTTTTTAAACAGGATTTTCTTGTATCTGTGTGCATTTATTTGTAATATGATTTTATTACTGTTTTTTTCATTTAATGACATTATATCATGGACATTTTCCCATATTAATAGATGTCTTAGCACATCATTTTAAAAGCTGCAGAATTGGGGTTCCTGGGTGGCGCAATCAGTTAAGGGTCAGACTCTTGGTTTCAGCTCAGGTCTGATCTCAGGGTCATGAGACGGAGCCCATAGAGGGCTCTGCACTCAGTGTAGAGTCTGCTTGAGTTTCTCTCTCACTCTTCCTCTGCCCCTCCACCCTGAGCTCTCTACCTCTCTCACTGGCTGCAGAATGTCTCTTTGTATGATGGAGCAGAATTTATTTAATCAGTGTCCTACCTATTGGATAATTAGGGAGTTCTCAGTACTTCATCGTCAGAGCAATGCTTCAAAGGGTATCTTTTGCAATCAGATCTTTAATTAGGACCTTGATTATTTCCATTGGATAGATTCTCTGTGGAGGAACTGCTGAAGCAAGGCTATATATATTTTAAGGCTTTTGGTTACGTACTAAAGGGCTGCTTCTGACAGATTCTGGAATTCAGGGGCTCCTCAAAGCTCAATGCAGAAAACTCCTTCACGGCCTCAAAGTCAGCCTTGACCCTTCCTTTTTCACCTCATATATAGATTGTACTTGGTGCGAGACTCTAAGAGTTTTACTCTTTGATGTACTACGTCTAGCTTTCTTTTCGGAAGAAGAAATTGAGGCATGAAGAAGTTAAACAATTCAGATGAAATCACAGCCCTAATAAGCAGTGGATCTGGGGTCATGAGCCTCAACAACCTGGCCCACTGCTGCTTTGGAAGCGGGGTTTTTAAAAATTGATATATAATGGACATATAATATTGTATTAATTTTAGGTGTACAACATAATGATTTGGCATTTGTATATATTGTAAAATGATCACCACAATAGGTCTAGTTAACATCCATCACTGTATATAGTTATAAATTTTTTTTTCTCGCAGTGAGAATTTTTTAAGATCTCCTCTCTTAACAACTTTCAAATATACAAAGCATTATTATGAACTATAGTCACCATGCTGTACCTTAGATCTCCAGGACTTATTTATCTTATAACTGGGATTTTGTATCCTTTGACCACTTTCACCCATTTCATCTCCCCTCCCCAACTCTGGCCACCACCGATTTTTTCTCCATATTTATGAGTTTGTCTTTTTTAGGTTTGCATATAAGTGAGATCATACAGTATTCACCTTTGTCTCATCTATTTCATTTAGCACAATGCCCTAAGTGTCCATCCATATTATCACAAATGGCAGGATTTCCTTCTTCTTTATGGCCGAATAATATTCCATCACACTCACACACACACACACACACACACACACACACACTGCAACTTCCTTATCCATTCATCTGTTGTTTCTATGTCTTGGCTATTGTAAATAATGCTGCAATGAACATGGAAGGGCATATATTTTTTCAAGATAGTAATATCATTTCTTTTGGATAAATACTGTCAAGTGCAATTCCTTGATCATATGATAGTTCTTTTTTTTGAGGAGACTCCATACTGATTTCCACAGTGGCTGCACCAATTTACATTCCCAACAGTGCACAAGGCTTTCCTTTTCTCCATATCCTTACCAACTCTTGTTATTTCTTGTCATTCTGATAATAGCTATTCTAACAGGTGTGAGAACCACAAAACTCCTTGTGGTTTTGATTTGCATTTCCCTGATGATGAGCGATCTTGAGCACCTTTTCATGTACCTGTTGGCTATTTGTAAGTCTTCTTTGGAAAAATGACTATTCAGGTCCTCTGCCTATTCTTAAAATAGGTTTTGTTTTGTTTCTATTGACTAGTAGGAGTTCTTTTTATGTTTTGGATATTAACTCCTTAGCAGATATATTATTTGCCAAAATTTTTTCCCATTCTGTAGGCTGCCTTTTCATTTTGTTGATGACTTTCTTTGCTGTCCAGAAAGAAGCTTTTTAGTTTGATCTAGTCCTACTTACTGATTTTTGCTTTTGTTGACTTTGCTTTTGGTGTCAAATCCAAAAAATCATTGCCTAAACTTATGTCTAGATGCATAACTCCTATGTTTTCTTCTAAGAGTTTTATGGTCTCAGGTCTTATGTTCAAGTCTTTAATCCATTTGAGTTATATTTGTGTATGATCGAAGATAGTGGTCCAGTTTCATTCTTTTGCATGTAGCATGTGTTCAGTTTTCCCAACACCCTTTACTGAAGAGACTGTCCTTTCTCCATTGCACATTTTTGGCTCCTTTGTCATAAATTAATTGACCATATATATGTGGCTTTATTTCTGGGCTCTCCTTCTCTTGCATTGACCCATGTATCTGTTTTTATGTCAATACTATTTTGTTTTGATTATTTTAGCTTTATAATATAGCTTAAAATCAGGAAGAGTGATATCTCCAGCTTTGTTCTTTCTCAAGATTGCTTTTGCTATTTAGGTCTTTTGTGATTCCACACAAATTTTAGGATTTTTTGTTCTATTTCTGTGAAAAATGACATTGGAATTTTATAGGGATTGCATTGAATCATTGTTTTGAATAAAATTAACATTTTAACAATATATCAGTTCTTCCAATCTATGAGCATGGAATATCATTTCATTTATTTGTGTCTTTTTAAATTTCTTTCATCCAAGTCTTATAGTTTTCAGTGGACAGATCTTTCACCTCTTTGGTTAAATTTATTCCTAGATATTTTATTCTTTTTAATGTAGTTATGAGATTGTTGTCTTAATTTCTCTTTCTGATAGTTCATTATTAGTGTATATAACTTTTGTATACTGATTTTGTTTCCTTCAACTTTACTGTTTATTAGATCTACCAGGGTTTTTTTTTGATAGAGTCTTTAGGGTTGCTGTGTGTGTTTAAATATAATTTTTGTAATTTAAAAAGCAACAAAATGGCTTTTAAAACACTTGAGGGAAATAACATTCATGGTAAAATATTTGAAAGTTATATAGTCATCCATTCCTCTAGAATATAACCTATTTTAGGATTGAACCAAAGCAGTAGGAGTTGAGTTACTGTACTACATTATTTAGACCCCTTGAAAAATTGTACTGAGCTACAGTATTATGCCTATAGTGAGGATCTAATGTTTATAAGCCCTATGGAACATATTTAGTGTAAAAATGGTTGAATGTTATTCTTGACATTACAGTGTCTTTTTTTTTTTTAAGTAAGCTCTATGGACAATGTGAACTCACAACCCCCAAGATTAAGAGTCGTATATTCTGACTGAGCAGCTTAGGTGCCCCTATAGTGTCTTCTTTATGAGAACTCAGAGAAGAAACTTCTTCCAAATGTCAATACCAGGAAGATTTGTGCTGCTCTCAAGCACTCGCTCTGGTTTTACTTACAAACACTGAATCCTTCGTGAGCTTTTTCTTTGTATTTCGTGCCAAAAAGCTCAGAACCAAGGTATAACTTTATTTTTGCAGCTTTGCCTTTCTCCTTTGCCTTGGTTCCTTCATTTACTTTTGGAGGATCTTGTTTTGTGCGTCCTTTTTGCAGATGACCTCAAATATGTTTTTTGGTGGCTGGCTGAATGAATAGTGCATGGATGAGTGAATGGACAGATGGAAATATTGATGTATTTGTAGTTTTATTTTTTTAAAAGGTTTTATTTATTTATTTGACAGAGAGAGAGAGAGAGATCACAAGTAGGCAGAGAGGCCGGCAGAGGGAGAGGGGGAAGTAGGCTCCCTGCTAAGCAGAGAGCCGGATGCAAGGCTTGATCCCAGGACCCTGAGATTATGACCTGAGCTGAAAGCAGAGGCTTTAACCCACTGAGGCACCCAGGTGCCCCCTGATTTGTTTTGTTTTGTTTTGTTTTACCTTTAAGTTCCACCTGCTAGAGCCCTGTAAAAAAAAAAGGATTAATTCCACTTCTATAAGTCTACCTTTTAAATATTTCATGACAGTTATAGTCCCTTGGCTTTCTCTTTTTCAGGTTAAAAATTAGAAATGTCTACATAAATACTTTTCTATCAGATTCAGTTCTATCACACCTGAGGTGGGTTTCAATGTCCATCAGGCCATGCATTTGCTCTCATTGACTTGCTCTCCTCTACCTGTCCTCTTATCCTCCCAGAAACCTGTACCCTCCTCTATTTAAAGCCCTCATTTCCACTCTCCAGGACCTACTTCGAAAGCCCCTGTTTCCACTCTGTCCTTGCCCACAGCTTCTCTATGGGTGAAGTCTCAAGATCTAGTATCCCAATCTCCTACTCCACTGGCCTAGCTTTCTAGTGCTTCTTACCTGTCTCCCATTCCTCTTGCAGGAGCATCAAGCTCTCCACACTCTCAACCCTTCCCGTATGATTTTGTCTGCCACTCCTGGTCCTTCCTTGCCAGTCCCCATTTCTCTTCCTACCCAGGCTTTCCCCCACAGCGTATCACCTCAACCAAAATCAGTTGGTTTTTTTTAAGTAAAGATAATATGGTACCTATACATACCTTACTGTGACAGCCAGCTGAGGTAGGTACTCTCCCCACTTTGCAGAAGAGAAAATAAGTCTTAGAGAAATTAAGCAACTGGCTACGGTCACATAACTAGTAAATCCAACGTCTAGAG
The DNA here is from genome assembly GCA_028533885.1 of Nasua narica. Lineage (NCBI taxonomy): Eukaryota > Metazoa > Chordata > Mammalia > Carnivora > Procyonidae > Nasua > Nasua narica. Next base: position 102,184,349 of record CM052799.1, on the reverse strand, counting down.
ATTCACCTAGGCAGTCCAAATCATTATGTTATTCTATATAAAGTCTTAACAAACACTCATATTCTATGACAAGAATATAAAAAGAATCTTAATTTAGGAAGCTCTTTTGTTCTTGTTTCCATATTAGCTGGCACTGAGGATTTGGTGATAATGTTAGATTCTACGGTTCTTGTTTTTTATGCTGAGCATACAAAACCATTCTGGCTTTTTTTTTTTTTTTTGAAAGATATTAGACAAGATTTACAAGCTGTTTTAAAGACATGTTTTTCAATTTTTTAAAGTTAACAAAGTCAGACCAGGAAGGAGGCACACTTGGTGTTGAAGGACTTGGCTGAATGAAATGCAAAAAACCCCACAAGATCTGTGTTGTCATTGTTGACCATTTCAGGTTTTGCCCATAAAACATTTCTGCCATTTCCACAATTTTTGAGTCATTAAAGATTCCTGGCCTAGATTCTATTGTTTTTTTTTTTTAATAATAGTTCCTTTAAACAGCAAGTGACAAATAATAGCTACCTTATTTCACTTGTGAAAAAATAAAAAGTGATTCTAATGTGATGCTATGCAGCTACAGCCACAGCTCCAATGATAAGATATTCTGTGAGGTTAAATTAATTGCATGGTGAGAGTTTAGTGGTTCAGAGTACCAGCTCCGGAGTCTAACAGGCTGAATCGGCTTCCTGGATCTTCTGCTTATCACCCATGTGACTTTGGGCATACTACTCTGGCTTTCTGTCTGCACTTTTCTCATCTGTAAAATGGGGCTTATAATCCTTATTATTCACCTTTGGGGGCACCTGGGTGACTCAATCGGTTGAGCATCTGACTCTTAATTTTGGCTCTGGTCATGACCTCAGGGTCATGATATTGAGCTCCAGGTCGGGCTCCACACTGAGTGGAATCTGCTTAAGGATTCTCTCTCTCCCTCTCCCTCTGCCCCTCCCCCCAATGTGTGCTCAAACTCAATAAAGAAAATCTTTAAAAAAAAATCCTTAGCTCCTCTTGTCATGCATTTTAAATGAGATAATATATGTAAGATACCTAGCCCAGTGCCTGGCATGTGTAAGCATCCATTGAATTATAGTTATCATTATTATAATTATCTTGGTAGGAAGTGAAGAGTGCCACCTCCCACAGCAAATGCCAAGTTTATGTCTAAAAACGTGCACATTTATATTTTACTCTTTGGAAAAAGATTTTTTGGAAAAAAATTTACAATGTAAATTGTTACCAAATTTTAAATCAGAGCTAGAAAAGCTAGAAATTATATTTAAGTTATCAAAGTGAATTTCCAGAACTCACACACAATACTCTAAGTTTCAGGAATTGACTTATGAAATTATTAACTTTAAACAGATCAAAATAAAATTAGGTGTCCACAAAAAGCTTCAGAGCATCCCAAAACAGAATCCAGGACGTGTAGAAACGCTTGGGCTCCTCAAGAGATTGCTGAAAACACCTGAGGAAAAGGCAGAACTTGTGGAACACTTGACAGGTATCAGAGAGCTCCCGCAAACAAACACCAAAAGAAACAGGAACAAATAAATGGTAATCAGTTTCACTGAAATCTTAGGAGTGTGCCAAAGCACAAGGCAGACTCAGTAAAAACTAAGAATTCTCAGAGCAATGGTGAGGGCACCTAAAATAAAACCGGAACCCATGGAAGACCTGGCAGCCATCAGAGAGCTCCTACAAACCCAGAGGAACAAACAAATGATGATAACGTACACAGACCACTTAGGAACACTTGAAAGCAGAATCCAGAACCAGTAGAAATTCTAACAGGCATCATCAGGAGGCTGCTGAAAACACCTAAGGTAAAATCAGAGCCCTCGGAAGAACGGGCAGGTATCAAAGAAATTTGGACAAACACCAACAGAACCAGAGAAATACATAAATGGTTGTGATGTCCACAAAAGGCTTAGAACAGTCCAAAACACAGACCAGAATGATGAGGAAATCTAAGAATATTCAGGAGATGGCTGGGGATGAATGAGGAAAATGCAGACTCCGTGGAAAATCTGAAGGCATCAAAGAGCTTCTAAAAACACCAAAGCAAGCACTGCAACCAGAGAGTGGAAGCAACAAGAACCCCTCATCTCCCAAGTGGAAATGTAGAAAAGGTGAAAACCTCATTCACAGGCGTCAAGAGACCCAGTGGAAGACTCAATAGGAGCCAAGGACCTTAGGAAAACTACACAGCAAATGGTGGGCCCCAGAATATAAGACAATCAAGAAGCAGCCCAGGACAGTTCCTAGGGAGAAATGTGAATCCGCTGAACTGACAACAATCAGGAAACTTCTGAAAATAACTGTGGGAAAGACTGAACCCAGAAAAGACCCAACAGGCACCAACAGTCAAAACTCGTAAAGACAAGAACCAAGTAGAAGGCTTGACAGGTGTCAAAACCCTGCAAAACGGAGTTAGTCAAAGAACCAGATCTACCCTGAAAAACAAAAAAGAGTTTCTAGAATCTAAACATTTGCCTAGACCAACGGATAATGTGCAGAGATGAATGGAAGAAATAGGAACTTAAATTTCAAGCAGAGCTAAGTCAGCATTATCCCCCTATCACAGATGGAGATATGGAACTAACATAGAACTTGGGAGTCTCATTGCTTCTAGCAACAGAAACATTGCTAAACATAAAGGAAAATGAATTCTGTGAAGAGCTTCCAAGAGACAAACTCAGAAGATGGAGCTATGGAAAAAAGATAGATACTGTAACATAAGAGGAAGAAGTAAATTGGTATAAATTGATAGGAATCTGATCACTTGGCTAGTTCAACAGGGGTTATGCACATGGAGAAATGTGACAAACCAACGAACAGCTTGCAAGAAGAGAGTCAAACCTACAGACAAAGAGAAGATACTTTTAAGACCCAGGAAAATAATAAAAATTAATTTTGGTCTGGTAAAATCTTTGGTCAATACATGAGAAAATTCCCACAAACCAATACAGAACAGGTATAAAACTGAAGGATTCTAATCCTTTCTATGATGAAACAAATGTAGCCAACGAGAGGAAGAAGATAAAACTATCGACAGTTCCTCAGATAAAATCTTAAACAAGGGGCGCCTAGGTGGCTCAGTGGGTTAAAGCCTCTGCCTTCAGCTCGGGTCATGATCTCGGGGTCCTGAGATCGAGCCCCATATGGGGCTCTCTGCTCGGCGGGGAGCCTGCTTCCTCCTCTCTCTCTATCTGCCTCTCTGCCTACTTGTGATCTCTCTCTGTCAAATAAATAAATAAAATCTTTAAAAAAAAATCTTAAACAATACACTAGGGATTCTTTGAGATCACCTAGAAGCAAGAATAAAAGAAATATAAAGTTAGAGGTACCGTCTAGTCTACCCAGTAAAATAGTGGTACCATATATAGAAGTTGAAGAGGACCCGCACAGAAATCCATAAGAATGTCAAAGATAGGAGCGCCTGGGTGGCTCAGTGGGTTGGGGCCTCTGCCTTCGGCTCAGGTAGTGATCTTGGGGTCCTGGGATTGAGCCCCGCATCGGGCTCCCTGCTCCCCTCTCCCTCTGCCTGCCTCTCTGCCTACTTGTGATCTATAAATAAATAAATTTATTTTTTAAAAAAGAATTATTGAGATCTAGAAAAATGAAAATTCTTGCTAGAGAGCTACAAAGATTTGATCATTTGCTCAGTGACAGAGAAAATCTCTATAGATAAGAATAACAAGAAATATGTTTACAGTCCTTTAGTGGATAAAAAGGAAAAACCACCTAGCTCAAAACCGGAAACCAAGAGAAGTAGAGGCAAATACAACACAAAGAATATGCGGGAAGGGGATGGGGGGGGGGTGGAGAATGCCTGGGTAGCTCAGTCAGTTAAGCAGCTGCCTTGTCTCAGGTCATGATCCCAAGTGACTCAGGTCGTGATCTCAGGGTCCTTGGATTGAGCCCTGCATAGGGCTTCTTGCTCAGCGAGGAGCCTGCTTCTCTCTCTGCCTGCTGCCCACCCCCAACCCCGACTTGTGCTCTGACAAATAAATAAAATCTTAAAAAAAAAAAAGAACACTTTGGAAAATAATGTTTGCCAAAAGAAGAAACTTTGTGCAAAAGACTGAGCCATAGCCAGAGTAATATTAAATGAGAGAAAAGAGCAACCTGGAGTCCTAGGAGATGTGTTTTAGTGAAAACAAATACTGAAAATTCAAAGCAAGATAACATACAAAGAAAGAAAGAACTAGAAGAGATCAAGACAATGAAGGTGCTTAGCTAAGAAGTTGAAGAGGAAAAAAAAGTGATAAACTTTAATTGGATGGCAAGCATAAATGTCCTCTATAGTAAAATTTTTGTTATTAAAAGTGAATTCTGTGAGTAAAAGAAAATAAATGAAATTAGGTTCTATATGTATTTAAATGTAATCAAAGTATTGGTTTTATTTGACATTTGATTATTTTCTACGCAAAAATTTTTTTAAAAAAGAAGACATTCTTTCATCTCTATGGAAGAAAGGATGTCTTAATTCCTTACAATTAGCTGGTTGCTGATACATTCTTTGTTGATAAAATACCTTCCCTTAGCCTACTATCTTTTCCCCATGGATGAAAAGTGAATGAAAAAGTAAATTGTAAACTAGTGATACAAACTTGCCAAATATTCCATTAGTGATTGGTTGTCTGCAAAGTAGTTTTGGAGAGATGATTAATGCTGGGCTACTCAAAATAAAACAACTCCTCACTTTTCTTTCAATCTGGAAATCCTAAGTAATTATGTTCATGACATTCTTACAGAAATCAATGCAGAACATTGTTTAATCTGAACACCATATAATTCATGTTTATAACATAATAAGTTACAGCTGTGAACTGTTTCCTTTATTAATTCCACTTGAGAGAAACTGTATGCATAAAGTACAATATTGAGGTACTTAGCATATTGCCTTTTAAACTGTTGAGGCCATTTCCTTAATATTCCCTTCAGACTTTACAGTTCAGTCTTGTTTTCCTTATATAGTATACCTCATGTCCTTTGGCATAATTGCTAAAGTCATTTTCCATGGTTGAATTAATGGCCTCTTAAAACTATCATTCTATTTCAAGAAGACATTTCCCCCTTGTTTATGATACTGAACACCAACAACAAATTGCTTTTAAGCAACAGATTTCATGTGTGTGTGTGTATATATATATATGAAATTATATAATACACATAATAGAAAAAACATGAATAGAAAACAGTCATGCTTTTAAGCAACTGATGATTTTATATATACATAAATATGTGCATATATATACATATATATCTGTGCCCTCACCTATATAAAAAAATATTGAAAATAAGTAAAATCAGCATCTCATCACAAATTTCTTTCAGGTGAGAGAACAACTTTTCTGTATTAATGTTTTCTACATTTCTATTTTCTACTAGTTCTAGATAATAAATAACTTCCAGGTGAAATCTATAAAATTGATACACCTAGATACCACCCTTAGTGCTTTAAAAATGTTTCTATCCAGGCATTCTAGCATTGTGAATACATAGGTTCTGTGTGCATTAACAGCATATGTTATATATGTGCGTGTGTGTAACCATGAAACATGTTCATTTATCACTAATAAAAATAGTTTTTAAGAATTCTCCCTCCCCAGGGGTGCCTGGGTGGCTCAGAGGGTTAAAGCCTCTGCCTTCGGCTCAGGTCATGATCTCAGGGTCCTGGGATCGAGCCCCGCATCGGGCTTTCTGCTCAGCAGGGAGCCTGCTTCCTCCTCTCTCTCTGCCTGCCTCTCTGCCTACTTGTGATCTCTCTCTCTCTGTCAAATAAATACATAAAATTAAAAAAAAAAAAAAATTCTCCCTCCCCAAAATTGTGCTTGGTAAATCAATGAAGTGCAAGAAAAAAACCAGTCAAATTCATTTTTATTAACGGAGAGATGTGCATAAAAGCTTGTGTGCTGTGTAGGAAAAAAACAACCGTAAAATTTGTTGTAATTTAAAATTCAGTGGAACCTCACTGCGTGACTAGTATTACATCATTGACATTCTAAATTTTAGGGAGAGAAATGTTCCATAGTTGATATAAGGGAAATACACTTGATTGATACTATAAGTGTATTTTTACAAGATTTTGTTGCAAAGCTCAAGATGCTAGTAACAGCCACATATAGGATATACTTCATATACTGGTACTTGGATATTCATGTTGCTGTTTTGGATAAGGGTGAATTTTAAGTTGTGTCTGAAACAGAATACACTCAAAGGATAAATAATTTAAAAGATTATGGCAACTTTCCTGTTTGTTTGAATGGTGGGTGGTATTGATAGCCACATGTAACTAAAATTTATAGTGTTTGAATAACATTAACATGTGCAATTACTCAATATGATGTGATTTCATTAAATCTTGTACCATTCTCAATTTAAATAGTCTCAACTCATTGTTTTGCCAAACACAGCTTAAAATTGCTTTTAAGTAACAAAGATATACATTTCATATTTTAATACATTGCCATATAGTCACACATCTGATACAATTTGCACAGAGAATGATTTTAATGTTTTTCTGTGTTTTAATAACACTTCAAATGATTTTAATGACAGGGTCATTAGCTTTTAGCAGTTTAGAGTAAACCATTCTCTTCTATTACAATTCAGACTTCTTAGAACTGTTGGACTTTTTCTATTACTTAAAAGTTTAAATCATTTTCTCAAATTAATTTCACAATTAAATCACTTCTCAAATTAATCAAATCAGTTTCTTCTAATACAATCTCAGGATTGTCAAACTTTTTTTAATCATAAGAACAATGTTTCTAGATACATATGTGAGGTTCACATGTAAAATCTTTCTTAATATAACATTCACCCTTCCCCAAGCAGAGAAACCTTTTGTTTTCCCTCTTTTCCTTTCATGGCAGTCATAAACTATAGTAATTATATGGTATACAATATGTATATTGTACATAGATTATGTGTATATGTACATTATACATAACACATTTTAATATATTATTTTATATTACCATTTGCTTAAAGGACATTTCATAGAATGGTAGAACTGATACAATGACATTTATTTTTTTCTTAGGATGTGTTGACTAAATCCTTCTGTAGTACACTACTTGCACAATTATGGCTTTGAAGAGAAGTCCCAAGTTCTTATGTTTTGTGTCGTGTTGTGGAATGTACTTCAAAATAAAGGGAAAAGCACATGACGTCATGCTTCATGGTATGGCATATTATGTATCAATCATTTCTACATATAACTATGTGGTGAATGATACAATTAAGACCTAGACTACACAATCTATGCTTATTACAAAAAGTTGTATATTATGCCACAGTACTAAAAATAAAATATATTCTTCTTAAATAGTGAAAATAAGATATCCTTCATGTGTTTTAGGTCACATCTGTTTTCTCCTTTGACCATACCTCTTTTTTCCCCCGTTGTAAATGAAATCATGTCCAGTATTTTATTAAACAATAATGACAGACAATTCCCGGGCCATTAAGGCCCAAAAAGAGGAAAAGACGATTATCTTGTCATTAATTTCACAAATACACGCCTGATACGTTCAATACATGGCAAAAATACAAAAATAAAAGACAAATAAATATAAATATCTTCTCAGTTATTGAGAAATCAAAAGTCCAACTGTACCTTATTAAGAATACGATCTTCGATATACCTAATTGCTGTGTCTTCAATAGGTACAGCACCTAACTGGATATCACAGGTATCCCTCCCCGTATTGTGAGCCACAGCTGTGACTACGCTTGGCCCGGAAGATACCGAGGGGGGGTTTGGGGTTCTCCGCAAGGGAGGGAGGGATTCAGTCATACCTAGGTGCTGCTCTTCCCGACCGCGCGCAGCAGTCTCCAGTCGCCGCTCGCCCCTACGGCTCCTCGCCCTCCGCCCATCTTGGGAGACCGTGACCTGTCCGGGCGAGAGGCAGAGGTATGGAACTGCGTCCCTTTCCCCGCGTCCCCAAAGGTTACTGCCTTTCTCCCGACGCACTAAAGGGCTCACGTGTTCTCTTTGATTCGGAAAGCAGGCACTTACGAGTGAACACAGGTCGGAGGAGAGGCTGAGGGCGGGGACGTCCTTCGAAGTTGCGCTCCAGCCCTCGTCTGCTGCTGTCGCCCTAGCCGCGCGCGCCTAACGTTTCCTTGGACCGAATGAAACGTAGGGAAACTTAAGATACCGGGAGCAAGCGGGAGTGGGGGTGACTCCAAACCAGGCGACAGGCGATTCGGCCCCGGTGCCAGGCGGGGTCTGAGGCAGTCGGCGGTGGCGGCGGCCACCTCGGTCGTTGCGTCCCACCCGCAGCCCCCCTAGCCCCGTTGGGTCCGCGCGGTCCTCGAGCGGCCACAGACGCTCAGATGAGCGGGAAGCGGCCCTCTCCGCCGTCGGACTCCCCGGCGCCGCCGCCTCGCGGGCGGCCGAGCACGGACACGGGCAGCACGACCTCCCCGGGACTGAGCTGCTGCAGCCGCATGGACTCCTCGTAGGTGGGCAGGTATTTGACCTCCTCGTAACTGGGCAGCTGCAGGAAGACCGGCGAGACTACGCGAAGCTCGTGCTCCGAGGCGCAGGAGGGGGCCGAGCGCCCGCCGCCTCCCCGGCCTCGGCCCCCGCCGCCACTGTCCAGCAGCGAGTCCTGAGAGCCGGCGGCCGCCTCGTCTCGCATTAGCGCGGGCGAGTCTTCGTCGTCGTCGGGCGGCCCAGCGGCCCCCGGCGGCCCCGCGCCCCCCGGCGGCCCCGGCCGTGCCTGCCCGGGCCGCGCTTGGCCGCGCGGGTACCTGCGTGGGCTGGGGCAGATGATGCGCTGCAGGAAGTAGCCGATGGCGAAGAGCACTAGCAGGATGAGCAGCCCAGAGAGCTTGCGGACGAACCAGCCCACGTTGTCGAGGAAGGCGTGCAGCGGCAGCTTGCAGCAGCGCACCGCTGTGGCGTTGGCCGCGTCGCAGCAGCGCTCCCGCTCGCCACACGCCAGCTCCGCGCAGCCCCCGCCGCCCCGCGAGGGCGCCACCAGCGCCAGCGCCAGCAGTAGCAGCAGCGGCAGCAGCGGCGGCGGTGCCGGCGCCACCGACAGGCTCTCCGCGGTGACCCCGGGTCCCCACATGGCCGGCGCAGACCGTCGCTAATGTCCGGGGAGGGGGGTGGGGGATCCGTCTGTCCGCGTGTCCGTCGGCCCCTCCCCGGGCGCTGCGCTGGGTCCCGCGCGCCGCCTCCCGCGCCTCCGCTACCTGCGGCCGGAGCCGTCCTCACTTGGCCACGCTTGGGCGGAAGGAGGAGCCCAAGGCGCGCCGAGGCCGCGGGAGGCGGCCGCTCCTCGCAGCGGGAGCTGCCTCCTGAGCTTCTGACCTTAACCCCGCGCGCCCAGCCGCCCGGGCGGGCCTCAGGGCGCTCGGAGCCGCCCAAGATGGCAGAGGCAGCCTGTCCGTGGCTGCCGTGGGCATTTTCGCCCCGCCGGCCGCGCTCTTCCAAGCCCCCTTGTCACCCTCCGGGGCTGGAGGGGTTAACGCTCCGCGCTGAGCTCGGGAGCCCCTTGATCTTGATTAATTCAGCCAGCCGTCGCGCTCTTCCCCCGCCAGTTGGGCGGGGGGCTCTTGCTCGCGTAGGTGTCTCAGTTTTAAGTGATTGGATTTCCCCGGGAATGTTATTTAAATTGACTTGCTACTGGGATTCGATTACCATCTTTCTTGTGATCTTTCTAATTAAAAATGGATGATGGCCCTTAATGGCTAGCGCAGCCCCACAGCCGTCCCAGAGCTTGGGGGTTGGGGACCGCTGGATGTTTCTGGGCAGATCCTTGGGGCTGAGAATTTGGAACTCCACGAGACCTCCAGAACAGATAGAGAATTCCCCGGTGAGACTCCAGTCGAGGCACCACAGAAGTATCCCCCGGAGGCAGGGGAGCCCTCTGCCAAGGTGACTCTAGTAGACCAAGGAGAGAGCCGGGGGCCCATATTTCCCCAGCGGCTCATCCGATAAGCCCCCACTGCACCCGAGGCACAAAGCAGGGATTTGGGTTTCGGGGTAGAAAGAGAGGCCTCTTCTCCAGCCTGAAAACACATCTGTGAAATGTCAAAGGGGAGTTGTAAGTGGTTGGCACCGTTCCGGAGCATTGATCTGCATAGAAAGGGTCTTTCTCAAGGTTATTCTTGTTTGCAAAGTTTGCTTTTAAAGGGAGTCTATGCTCTCTCACTTAGCACAGGGGACAGAGTATACTGGTCCTGGAAGTCACTACTCCTTGGGGATGGCCCTTAGGGCACTTGGGAGGGAAGGCAGTTACCAGCGGTTTCTGACCAGCAGGTACATCTGCTGCGTGGTGGCCTTCAGCCACCTCTTAGAACGACACCGTGGAGAAACCAGGAGTTTGTGCTTTTATGAAAGAAGATTGAAACAGTTATCTTTTTAGGATTAAGATTTATTAATTTCTTCACCCCTTAACTATTAGGACCCCTATAGAGAAATCAAACAGGAAACCCCATAGTCATTGAGAGAAAAAAGTAAAAGCAAAGGAAAAATATAGAGACAAGCAGGATTCAAATGTAGGCCGGATAAAAGCAGACTTCGCTCAGACCAAGTCACACTGTATCTCCCTAATAGCCTTATAGACCAAGGTTAGGGGTGGTGGTTTGATTTAAACAGGTCATTACCCTGCCTGAATGAAAACATTTAAAATATTTCCGCTCTTGGGAACACTTTACTTTGCCTCATACTCCAAAACAATCCTTTCTCCTTCTGGAAAATCTTGGAAATGTCACTCAGACAAGTTACTTCATGTGAAACTTGGTTGAGCACAGGTCCTTCTTTCTAAGCTCTCCTGAAGCCACGACATTTCTCTGTGCCACGGTCTATTACTCTGGAGGAAGACCTTAAACCAATTTTGTAAAGCTTGATTGTCAAGGGATTTCAAATTGTAGTCATATAAAGGAATGGAAATGATTCATCTTTAAACAATGGGTATTGCATTATTCTCTAACTTACCCATTCTTTTGTCAAATTTACATTGAACATTTTCTATATTCGAAGAACTCTGTTAGGTGTTCACCATTATGGGGAGGAAAAAAAAAGATTCTTCCTCTAGCATGGAATAAACCCATGTCTGCCCTCCCAGCTGCCACTAAATGCAGTAAAGAAGAGATTCCTCAAAGGGCAACAAGTGGCAGTTTTCTGTTTGGTCCTGATTCATTCTTACCTTCCCAAAGAAAAAATAAATTAATAAGTTTCAAACAATCTCGAGGCTGAAGGCAATCCATAGCTTGCGATGGGCTTTGACTATGAAGTTGAAGAAAATATAAAGACCTCTGGGTTTTTATTATCTGCTCTCTTGGGATTTTTGCTAGTAGTAGTAGGAGCAATTGGAAAAAAAAAAAGGAGGAATAGCATGGTTGGTGAGACACAGGTGAAAGTGCGGGGCGCCTGGGTGGCTCTGTCAGTTAAACATCTGCCTTCTACTCAGGTCAGGATCCCAGGGTCCTGGGACTGAGCCCAGAATCAGGCTCCTTGCTCAGCGGGGAACCTGCTGCTCTCTCTCTCTCTCTCTGTCTGCCACTCCCACTGCTTGTGCTCTCTCTCTTTCGTTCTCAAATAAATAAAATTAAAAAAAAAAACACATAAGCAAAAGTGCCTTGCTTATTGTTATTTTGAAATTACTAAACAAACACCAGTTGAATGGTTTAATTTCTGTCTGTCTTTAAGGAGTTAGAATTTGTTTGCATAATATTAGAACAGAGTAGAAGAACAACATAGATCTTATATAAAATAAGACATTGCCAGAGTTATTTATATGAAAACAAAGAAAAGGATGAGGTCTGCAAAATGAGTACGAAATGGATTTTCAGTTGATTTTTTTCTTTCCAAATTAAGAGCCTCAAAGTATCATCCATTAAAGACCCTCTACAGGGCGCCTGGGTGGCTCAGTTGGTTAAGCGACTGCCTTTGGCTCGGGTCATGATCCCGGAGTTCCAGGATCGAGTCCCATATCGGACTCCTGGCTCTGCGGGAGGTCTGCTTCTCCCTCTGACCTTCTCCCCTCTCATTCTCAGTCTCTCTATCTAATAAATAAATAAAAAATCTTTAAAAAAAAAAAGACCCTCTACAGAAACTGGCGCCTCTGTTTTTCTTCTCTGACCTCTCAATCTCACTTAATTCATTTTTATTTGTAATGTAATTTATAGTGTACAACCTTTCAAAGGAAAGAAAAGAAACACTATAGCTTTAAAAGCTCCAGAAAAGACCCCATCTGTATTACTCAGCATCCTTATTCTTTATATTTGTTTAACACACGAATGGAGTAGACTTTAGCTCAGAGAAAGTCATAAATCCACTTAGGAAGTTAGAACGTAATTATATGTTCCATAGAATAATTGAAAGATAAAGGAAGATCACAATGTAAAAATTTAAAAGAAACCTTATTTTGTTGAAAATTGGCACTAAATTGTGTGTAAATAAGTGTGTACAAGAAATAAAAACAGATGGAGGGGGGATGGGGACTGCCTTTTATTCAAAAAACATGGTGTCTTAGAGTATAGCTTGATAGAAATTAAGAATATTAATTTCAGGCTGCCTGGGTGACTCAGTCAGTTAAGCATCTGCCTTCCACTTAGGTCATGATCCCAGGACCCTGGGATTGAGCCCCATGTGGGGCTCCCTGCAGGCCTCCCTCCCCCCACCCGTGCTCTCTCTCAAATAAATAAATAAGATCTTTTTTTTAAAAAAAAGAAGAATATTAATTGCTTTATCTTGCCATAGTGCTTGAATAATATTTTTTGAAAATTTTACCTTCCTCATTTATTTACGCTCATATGAATAAACACCAAATTAGCTACACTCTTCAACTTTTCAGAACAGAAGAAAGTAAACAGAATGCAACAGAACTGGCCGCTGTTTTCCTGGAGTGGTCCTGATAACTTGAGTAAGACTGGGTGGCCTCATCATGCAACTTTTTGTTCTATCACATGATACCTGGTCCAGAAGGGAATTTTTCTCTGAGGTCCACTGATTGTGAGCTGTGCCTTCAAGCCTACGAAGCAATAGTTCTGCCCTTTTCACATCCCTTCTTCAAAATGTGTAAGCATGGGCAGTTGGGACCTTGTAAACCATCCAGTCTATAAGAACTCTTTATTCAGGGTGTGTAGCGTATTTCCTTCCTACTGACTTGTTATTAAAATTGATTTATTAACCTCATTTTATGGTTTCCCTCCATTTGCAATATGTCCTCCCTGAGCAACAATAAATTAAGGGCTTTATTGTTAATAGCATATATTTGCATAAATGTGCCTATATAGAAATAATTTGTGATCTGAAATAATCTACTTTGAAGTTCTCTTCAGATTGTATTTCTTTCGTCACTTATTTAATAAATACTTCATGAGGACTCACTTTGAGCTAGGGGATCCTATATTCTGTTCTGGGGATTCTGTACAAACCAAACTCTTCCCTGTTCTCAGGGAGCTTCCTAACAGACACTAACCAGTTAAATTAATGAATTACTACTTCCAACAATGATCAGCGATTATAAAGGAGAAGTTGAGCTTACTCACGTTTTTTTATACTAGTTATGATCTGGAATGGGGTGTGGTGGGGAGTGTCAGCCCCAGAGTCTTCCCTAAGAAATAGTTCCTTAAGAAAAAACACGGTGAAGGGGAAAGGTGTGTCCCAGGCAGAGGAAACTGCATGGGGACAAGTTCCCAAGGTGGGAAGACCCTTCCCTCATCATCTCTTATGCTTGGGGCAAAGCCTATGTCATTTCTACCTCAACAGTTGAGAGTCTCTCCAGATAAGCTTCAAGTAAAGTCAAGCCATCTCCCCCTGTCGTGCAATTTTTGAACAAATCTGGTTCTTTGCAGGGTCTGTAACAGGTTGTATGATTATAGTTACCTCTGCAGTCCTGTTTAATTTCTTCTTGGAGACCAGGAAAGTTCCAGCAATGTTTCCTGTTCTCTCCATTTCTACACCCCTGACTTGTAGTGGAGTTTGGATCTCCTCTCAACTCTATTAGTTGGCAGCTTGCTAACAAAAGCCTTCTTCAAGCCAAATGCTTGAAGTAGGAGGAAAGTGAAAGTGAGATATTTGTATCTTCTGTTCAAATTAGGTGCAAAAGGAAATGAAAATCTTTCTCCCCTGCTTGAAATAAAAGGATGAGTACACTCAGGACCTTATGAAAATAATAATATCTACATTTGTATTTGATTTTTCGGCTTTTCAGGGCACTTCTGCATGCATTCTTTGGTTTTCTCCTCACTATATTACCGTGAGATGGGCTGAAGTTTTTCTTACCCTTTTTCCAGGTGAAGAGAGGTTAAAATGCACCTGAATTCCAGAGCAAATGGGTGGCAATGCTGAAACTGGAATCCAAGGCCACTTCAAAAGTGTGAGTACGCATCTTACTCCCTCTCGGACTTGGGCATGGCTCAAGGGACCCCCATGGGGGAGGCACATGTCTTCTCTCTGGCAATTTCCGATGTCTTGAGAGACCAGCCAAACTATGAGGAAAATGAGAGTCAAGCTGGACTGTGTTCTAGACCAGGAATACGAGATTCTTCCGAGGAAATAATTTCTGTCACTTTTGTGGCCATTTTCAGTAACACATTGATTATGGTTTAGATAAAAATACAACAGGGCAGCTATTTTCGTACGCATTTCTGTAAACAAAAAACAGAAGTCCCCTCCATTATGTTCCATTCTTTATCTATGAACTAAGCCATCCAGTGCTCATCAGTATGCTAAGTTATATGCTGGAGAAAACAAGGATATATTGGGCTCTGAAACACAGTATATATGAGTGACCTAACCTTCTCTGTTTAAAGTTTGCTTTATACCAATTTATCAGTTAATTTCTCATGGCAAACTTTCTCTTCTTCGCTGGAGATATAAAAACTAAACCATAAATATTATGAGATATATTTAGTGAAGCCAAGAAGATCTGAAATTAGAATTCCAGTTATGTCAGCTGAATGAATTCATTCTCACTCATTCTTTTTTTAAATGGTCAGATTGTTGAAGTTAGAATATATTTGTCAGTAGGCTGATGTACCAGTCGAACGCTCACACTGGCAGGAAAATCACATAGCGTGAAATGAACAAGGTGAAACATTTCTACGTTCCATTATTTTAACTTGAAACTAGTAATATACCGTTTGCCTCCCTTTCATTACAAGGAAAAATTGGTGGTTAATACTGTCTTCTGAATGCTCTCTGTACACCTGGATGGAGTGTGAAGTGACTGGTCTTGCTCAGTACTCTGCCTCTGACTTCAGAGTTATGGGGCAGCTGGACGAGTAGCACGGACTCCGAGCCGGCCATTCGTCCCAGGACAGGGCTTCCTGCTTCTAACATTAATGGACCTGGATAACCATCTTGCAAGACACTTGTGAAAATAGACCAAATATCCAAATTTTGGATTAACAATTTCCACTGTAGATTTACCCAACTATGAATTTTAAAAGAGCCTTTTGAGTACAATCTTAATCTTCCTTTTTTTTTTTAAAGAATTTTTATGTATTTATTTTTGAGAGAGAGAGGAAGTGTGAGCACAAATGGGGGAAGGGGCAGAGGGAGAAGCAGGCTCCCCGCTAAGCAAGGAGCATGATGCTGGGACTCAATCCCCTGACCCTGGGATCATGACCTGAGCCCAAAGCAGATGCTTAAACAACTGAGCCATCCAGGTGCCCTTAATCTTCCTTTTCGTTTTTATTTCCCACTCCTTCCTTTCCTGCACTCTTTGCTTCAATAAATGACTACCTGACATAGTCTTCAACTCCCTGCTTTAGAGACGTTGTCCCTTCCCTTCAGCTGTGCCCTCCATCAGGGCACAATTCCCTTTTCCCATCTCTGCAAGTCAAAACCACAGAAGATGTAGCTCCAATGTCACCTACCCTCCATAATTCATACTACTCACCCCCAAAGCCACTGTCCTCATTTAGAACTTGTCTCTTTCTTCTAAGAGTCTCCTTAACACTGTCTCGCGTTTGTGGCAATTCTGATTTTCTAACTCTACTTCGGGAGGTTGTGTACCTATCTTAACCTTCAGGCTTCTAGAAATCAGTTCACAGCTGTAGGCTTTGTATCTGTGCCTCTCTAAAACAGTGGTTTTCCATTTTTCTGTGTACTGACCCCCTTTGGAGAACTTTAGGAGGCACACCTGAAGGGTTCTCCTGCACTCACATTACCTCCTCACCCATTGCTACACTGTTGTTGGAATGCAGCTTCTCCCTGCCTGCCTGTGCTCTCTTAGAAATTCATGAGGCAAATTTCTCAAATGTTGCTGACAGCGCGCCATCTTTCTACGGTCCTGATTTGCTGTTAGGTCACTCAGCAAAGTTTATCCTGCCACACACGAGTCACAGGCCCCACTCCATTCATCTTTCCATGGGACAGGCCTCCCCGTATGTGTTGGGCTCACATGGGACAGCACAAACTGCTTAGCGTTGAGGAACACAACCATGAAGAGCTTCTGAAGCTCCAGAAAGCCATGGCCGCACCATGCAGGAAACTCTGCCTTGGCAACTTGTACACAGTAGATGCTGAATGCATTTTTACGGAATTAATTTACCTAAGTTTATGAATCTGCTTATATTTTCAGCATGTACCCCTCTCCTGAGTAACTATTGCGTGGTTTTGCTACCTGCAGGATAAAGTATCTTACCTTATAAAATAAGCCATTATTTACTGGCAACTTGCCTACTGTTAGCACCGGGACCCATCCGGGATGGTTTTGCCTTTAGATCTGCTTCTCAACCTTCGCAGCTTTGTCCTGTATCCCCTCAAGGGATCAGGATTCTGGCAGGGTTCAGCCAGGGGGAGATTGGAGGCGGATAGAGGGAGAAGCTGGGGTGGGAGCCCTGGAATCCTGGGCAGTTTCATGGCTCCCATGGAGAGGTTCGCTGTGAGTAACCCCCGCCCCCAGGCTCTTGTAAAACCACTCCTTCCCTCCCATTATTGCTAATCTCTGGGCTGCTTCACATTCTCCTGGGGGTTTCTTAGCTCTTTCTGTGTAACCAGTTTCTTGTATTTAATCTAATTCCCTCTGTTTTAAATACCCAGGATGATTTCTTTTTCTGGTTGGACCTTGACTGTTACAGTGGCCCTAAACCCCCTTTTACAGCTCTAGGGATGCAGCCATAACAAATGACACAATTCCTCTGATTCTATAGCTTGAAGAAAGTGGTATTTTCTCCTCTGTTGCCTAAGACTAGTCTCATTTCTCCCACCCATCTGCATGGAAAGGTTGACCTCGATTGCTAGACAGTGTTAGCACAGCTCTGCGACCTTGACCACTGAATTTCTGAGTCTGTATTTCCTCATCTGTAAAGTGAAGGATATAATACCTACCTTATGGAGTGGCTATCAAGATTAAATGAATGGATACATATAAAGTGCTTACAACACTGCTTGTCACATAGCGAGGTCTATATAAGTGTCAGCTATTATTATTATCTTTTCTTGCCTGTTATTTTGATTCTGAAAATGGTGAAGTACAAAGATAATTTGTCTTAGGGCTATCATGATTTTATTAGATTTGTAACTTGTCTTCCTGAATCAGCCAAAGACAAATGGAGCCCATTAACTTTGTAGAATTTAATATTTGGCCCTGAGCTTTATCATTGGCAATGCTATAAGACTTAGCCACATAAATTTGTTACTGCATTTGGAAAATGGCTGGAGGCATTATGTCTCCTATGAAATTTTCCCTTTGAATGATTACTTTTAGAATTCTGTCCAAAAAAGCCTTGTTTTCCTTATAGGCTGGAACTGTTAAAATTTTATTCTTTTTCATCATGGTAATTATGTAAATGGCCACAAATCCCTTTTTGCTTTGGTTGCTGGGGAGCTCAGAACTAAATTTAAAGTTTAAGGACATGTGTGCTGGTCCCTCTTTTTCTCCTTCCATATTTATGTTCCTTCTTTAATACAGCCTTGGTTTTCTGATTCAGTTCATTTTTTGTTTAGGTCTTATTCATATTTTGTCATTTCTATTTATGTAATAAATTACAGCAAATCTTCCTGGAATAAGTTTGTGATGTAAATAAATAATGTTAAATGCGTAGGATTTTAGAGCATGTTGTGAGCTTTCCAGTGTTACTCTGCATCACCAAATTCCTTTAGAATATAATCTCAGTGTAAAAAATTATACTCTTAACTACAATATGTCTTGGGACAATCAAGTGGTTGGTCACATGCCTCAGACCTTTTTATCTCAGAACCAATTATAATAGCCTTTACCAAAGTCTCACAGAGGAGGAGTTCTTTGTGATGCTATTGTTATTTGGAAAAATAGTTTGATGACCAAGTAAGCTTGGAAAATGTCCAGTTACAGAAAGTTAAGTGAACTTCACTACTTCAGGATTTTTCAGAGCCTTTAATTTGTTAAGGTACATTGTGATTCTCTGAGGGGGAGCAGTATAAGGTAATATTTTTCTAATGTATGTGACCAAGGAACTCTGTGAAACATTTAACTCATATTTTTACCACTACTTTGCATTAAAATTTCTAAGGTCACTCTACTGCCACTTTTTTTCTTAACTGAAACTCCAGTTAATATTTTAAGAAATGAGGGCTCTTTAATATAGGCCAACGCCCCATAGACTGGGTTTTGCCAGGCCAACAAAGCAAGTACCATTTTTTCAGTAAGTCTACAAGAAAATCTGAAAGGGCTGTCCACCATCAATTAAGAGCACTCCTTAGAATCATGAATCTTGAAGATTTCTTTATTTTAAAAAAGTTCATCTTATTTTAATCATAAAATCAGATTACTTGGAAGGAAACGCACATTTTTAGTGCTTGATCCTCACTGTTTTCTGCTTCAAGTCTACTAGTCTGGACAGAAATATAAAATCAATGACTATGTCACTGATGTAACATTTAAGTTGTTCCATATCACGGGGCCATAATTTAGTTCTAGACAAAATGAGTCTAAGAATAGAGTTAAGGGGATCAAGCTGTGAATATGAGAATTTTTAAAATGACATACTTGGGAAATAAAAGTAATTGCTTTAGAGCACTTTTCCATATATAAACCTCAAACATGAGGCACAATTTTATTAAGATTGACAAGGCTAATCTATAATTAAAGCAGTTTGGAAAGACATTTACAGTGATTTACTTTTTCTTAAAGCTGCACAACAGTGGATCCTGCTAAGTGGAACTGTCTAATAATACAGCATTCTGGCTGCCGGTCTATGTTTGGTTCCAGAGAGCACTGGCTCCAGAATTCCAGATTTCTCTGTTTATGTAGACATTTATTCCCCCTTACAGCACAGGTTTCCTATCATAACCAGAACTGGAACAGCTAACCCTTGTTTCATACTCAACATTTACAAAATGCTTGCATATATATCATCATGTTTGTTACAACAAGATGGATGAGGAAAGGGAGAGTAGGGACAATTATGCTGGGTGGTTGGGAGTTCAAGCCATGGAGTCAGATGGACCTGGGGTTACCTGGCTCTACCATTAGTTCCACAGTCTTGGGGAGGTAACCTAACCTCAGTTTCCTCCTCTATAAATGGGAGTAATAATAGAATCTAATTTATAAGCTTATGTGAGGATTAAATGAGATAATTCAAAGTCCTGGATGCATAGTAAATGCCCAACAAATAAATTATTTTAAGGAAGAAAGGGGCACCTGGGTGACTCAGTTGGTTGAGCCTCTGCCTTCGGCTCAGGTCATGATCTCAGGGTCCTGGGATCAAGCCCCGCATTGGGCTCTCTGCTCAGCGGGGAGCCTGTTTCTCCTTCTCTCTGCCTGCCTACTTGTGATCTCTCTCTCTCAAATGAATAAATGGAATCTTTAAAAAAAAAAAAGATGTAGAAGAAAATGACACTCAAGAGTGATTTGTTCAAGGTTGCAGAAAAAGGAAGAGCTAAGATGTGAACTCTGACCTTAATTTTTCCAGTAGGGCTTGGGGATCCCTTCCCGCCTGGTAAACTTGCTGCTGACCCCACCTGACAAAGCTCCAGCATGTAACCTAAGTGGCATCAATAGAGAGGGTTTGCGAGGTGGTCTAATGTACAGAGCTTTAGAATTAGGCAGGCTTGAGTTCATAGCCAAGTGGTGCCATTTATTAGCTCTGTGAAATTGGGATAATGGTACCTTTTCAGGATCATTGTGAGCATTCAATGAGTTGATGTACTTGAAGTGGCTGGTACATGATAAGTTCTCGATAGAAGCTGGTCATTGTTGAGAAGTGACATGGGGTTAGGGGGCCTCTGTCTCCATCTGGAGAGAACAGGAATTGCCCTAGTTCTTGCCCAGTGGGGTGCAGAGTTAGACTTGTATTTTATTGCCTCTACCCAGATATAAAGAAAGAGATAGAAAGGCTTTCTCACCCCCATTATTTTTTAACAACCTTGTTCATAAACTTTATCTGCATAATCCAAAATAAAATATTAAAGCTCCTTAATAGGCTCTAAAAAGTAACATTTTGGCAAGGTCTTCTGAGCATGTTTACTGCATCTTGGGTTTGTAGTTACAGTGAGTCAATATATGCTTCTAGATATAATTGGAAATTTACACTTAAGTATCAGATGCTTAAAAGAACATCAGAGAATGGAATAGTCAGATAATGCCCCACCAAGGTTTAATATTAACTACTGTTGATTGGGAGCCATATAAGCGTTTAGTTGTTACCAAAATGATATCTTGAATTCTGTGAGCCTGGCGAAGACGGCGAGGAGCAGAAGCAGGAGGTGCTCCCCTAGGAAGTGGGGGGCAGTTCTACCAAAGAAGGGAAATGTGAGCTGTAGCTCGAAGGAGGAGTTGGGACAGGAAAAGACACTGAGGACTGTGGGTCATAATAATGTAAAGCGTGTACAACAGATCTTACAGTCTAAAGATTGAAGCAAATGCACGTGAAATGGATTAAATGTGTCACCCGAAAATTAATATTTTGAAGTCCTAATCCCAAATGTGAAAATATTAGGAGATGGGGCCTTTGGGAGGTGATTAGTTTGTGAGGGTGGACCCCTCATAAGTGGGATAAATGCTTTCATAAAAGGGACCCCAGAGAGCTCACTTACTCCTTCCATCACATGAGGGTAAAATACGAAGTTGGCAGTCCCCAACCCCACAGAGGGTCCTCATCAAAACCCGACTGTGTTGGCACCCTGATCTTGGATTTTCCAGCCTCTCGAACTATGAGAAATAAGTTTCTGTTGTTTATAGGTGACCCAGTCTATGGTACTCTGTTATAACAGCCTGAGCTGACTAAGATAGCAAGGGCCTGGGAATACATGTAACTCTAAAATTGAATCAGTAACTCAGTTCTCCCCTGGTTTATGGCAATAACCATATATCCCTGCCTCTCGCCTCTCCTCTCCAACCCCTAACCCCCAGGGTAAAAGTAGGACATCCAAATTCCTTCAACATTGTGGCAGATTGTATTTTCCAAAGATAACTGTACTGGTGTGTGTGTGTGTGTGTGTGTGTGTGTGTGTGTGTGTGTGTGTATTCTATCTCATGTGTTCTTACAATGTGACATTAATATGCCTCCCTCCAGAGCTGGAGTTTGTGGTCCCTTCCCTTGAACCAATAGAACGCAGCAGAAGTGACTCAAGATGACTTCCAAGGCTAGGTCCTGAAAGGTAACATGGTGCTTTCTCTTGGGACACTTGCCCTTAGCACCGTGTCATGAGGAAACTCAGGCCACATGGAGATGCTTCATGTGGATACTCCAGCTGACAGCCCAACCTAGGCCCCCAGCCAACAGCCAGCGTCAACCACTAGACATGTGAATGAATGAGTCTTCTAAGGTCTGACTACCAGTAACAGAAAACCTGAGGAAATGGTGGCTTAAACAAATGCGTGTCTTATTTTTTTCTCATGTAAAAGAATTCCAGAGGGAGGCAGCACAGAGCTGGGATGCAGTTCTGTGAGGTCATTTGGTTGCCTTATGGTTACAGTACATCACCTCCACCTCCAGATGTGATGACATCTGAGTTTCAGGCAGAAAAAAAGAACAAAATATTTTTTTAAAAAATGCAAGTAAAGAAAAAAAATTATACTCTAGCTTTCTGCTACTGCCTTAAGGAACTTTCCCAGAAGCTCTACGTAAACAATTCTCTTGACACCATATTGGCAAGGATGAGTTGTGTACCCACCTCCTAGTTGCAAGGCATCTAGGGTACGGAGTTTAGTACTGGATACATTCTAAACCTAACTAAATCACACTGGGGATCTGCTGGTAAAAAAGTAGTGTCTGTCACAAGGGGTATGGTCCCCTTGTGTGTGTGACATATTTTAGAGAGGGTACATGCTATGCTAGAAAACACACTAGTTTTGGAGTCAGAAGGACTCAGGTGAGGCACTATTGTGTGATGTGGGTGAAAGACTCCCTTTTTCTGTGCCTCATTATCCTCAACTACAAGAGTTATACTCTGCTAATTAAAAATGCACATAAAATGTCCAGTGCAACACCTGGACATAGGACACTTGCAAAAAAAGTAGTTCCCCTGCTTTACAAGGGTCTCCCAGGGATCTTAGCTAGGACCTTCAGAGTTGGGACCAATTGGTCTCTGCCGAGTTCCTGGACTCTTTTGAACAAGCAGGGAGTAAACCTTCCAACCATGTTCTCAGTCAGACTGAGGGGCCCAAGGGATCTGAACCCCTGAGTGCCAGGGGAGAGAAATAAAACTCATGCAGCAGGATCGCAGACCTCAGGACGCGGACCTCTCTGTAACTCCTCTCCCAAAGAAGTCTAGGACTGTGTAGGCATATTAGGTATGCCTAATGAACAGTTCTGTGTTCAAAGAGGTGCTTATCTTAGATAGTTAGACTCTCTCCTTAGCCGTAGGATGTGAACTAAATGGAATACAGGGTAAGAGTTGTCAACTGGTGGCAGGCTTAAAGGCCTTGATGAGTTTCTTGTTATGACAATGGAAACCATTTACATTAAGACACAATGAGATGGGGCCACCTGGGAGGCTCAGTCATTAAGCCTCTGCCTTTGGCTCAGGTCCAGAGTCCTGGGATCAAGCCCCATGTCGCATCATCAGGCTCCCTGCTCTGTGGGAGCCCTTCTTCTTCCTCTCCCACTCCCCCGCTTGTGTTCCCTCTCTTGCTGTGTCTCTCTCTGTCAAATAAATAAATAAAATCTTAAAAAAAAAAGACACAATGAAATGGATGCTTATGGAGGAGGAGGAGGGAGAGAGTCAGAAACAAGAAGACCCCACAGGTGCCATTTCCACAGTCTAGGCTTTCACACCTGTGAAATAAGAGCTGTGGCTATGGAATTACTTAAGGGTAGGACTCCGAAATCTCACTGGACTTGTAGAATAGAAGTTTACCTTTAGCCTTCAGAAAGTTTGAAGCAGGTCCTGAATGAAGCAAGCCTCCTTCAAGCCTGATTTGGGAGCCCAGGCTGCGTTCACCTTAGGGTCCTTCATCATTGGTTTATCTGTTAAGCTGCCTACAGCTAGTAGAGGGGGAAGAACATGGAGGATCCGGTGTGGGTGGTTCTTGTGGGTCAGTCCTGGAAGTGATGCACATCCATTGACTGGAAACCAGTCACATGGCTATGTCTTACTAGAGGAGAGTCTGGAAAGGGTAATCCAGCTATGCACACTAGCTTGACAGGGGGAAATGGAGTTAGTGGACAGCTCACTGGTGCCTGCCATGGAAATGAGAACAAATACCAGGTTGAAGAGGTAACCTTTGAATAATTAAACCTTAGAGTTAGAGTGGATTTTTAAAGTGATTTAGTCTAGCTCCCTTATCTTGAATTTAGTTCCATCGCAAATCAAGGCAACATGTTTTATAGGTACTATGATAGACTTTGTGAGAGACGCAAAAAAGAACTCAATCTTCTTTGCCCTTTGCCTTGCCCCTGCCCTGAAGTGTGTGGTGGAGTGGGGTGGGAAGGGAGCAAGAAGAAGGGGCAGATGTGTATATAATGGAAGGTAAGGCAGACAAGCGATGATTGCCTTCGATGATTGCCAAGCGATGGGCAATTTCAGAGGTATTTAATTCAAATGTTAGTGGTATACATAAGTGTGAAGATGGTACTGTAAAGCATGTAGCAGTTGATAATCATTAGCTTGCAGACATGTGGTTCTTAAAGTGTGGTCCCTGGATCAGCAGCAGCAGGCTCATTTGGAAACGTGTTAAAGCTGCACGTTTCTCTCTGTATCAGATCTACCGAATGAGAACCTCCAGGGAAGGGCTCAGCAATCTGTGTTTTATCGAATCCTCCAGGTGATTCTAACATATAAAGTTTGAGAACCTTTGTTTTCGAGTATGTCAGTTCTTCACATTTTTTGTTTGCTTGTTTATTCTTTGTTTGTTTCTTTTGATGTTCAGACAGTAAGATATCCTACATCTAGTAAGATATCTACATCTGTAGATATCCCCTACATGGGGGCACTTGGCTGGTTTAGTTGGTAGAGCATGTAAGTCTTGATCTCGGGGTTGTAAATTTGAGCCCTACATTGGGCGTAGAGATTACTCAAAATCTTTGTAAAAAAAAAAAAAGATACTCTAGGGAATGAAGGTTTCACCTGTTCTTCTCATGTTTGTTCTAATGTTGTAAGGTTATTTCATAATCAAATATCAAGAACATCTGAAACCTAATGAAGTCATCTGAAGTTATATGGATTGTATTTTTAAGTTTCCAAACTATTATTGGTTAATGGTCTGCTATTCACTGGGATCACGAAAGCATTTAAATCTAAAGACCCATCCTTCATTGCATGGTTGGTTCTTGACGGTGTTGTAAACTTGCTTTCATTTTGAAACTGGAATTTTTCTAAGCCGTGGCTCATAGATTCCTCACTATACTTAAAATCAGTGGTACCAGGGGAAATAACCAACCATCCATCATTGTCAGTCACTGTTTGAGGTCAGAAAGTTTCATTTGTCCATTGGATCTCACAGCACATCACACCCTCATCCAAATCTCTTGCCAGAGCAGAGGTCAGAGGGCAATACCATGAGGAGATGTTAAGCCTTCAGGAGGAGGTACTAACGGTGACGCCAGGGAAGAGAAAATAGTGGCTTTCCTAAGACGTAGGAGGTTTAGGACGCCTGAGAACCTTGCTTCTCAATTCTACCTCTGCCACCACTGACTCTGAGACCTTTTTGGTTTCTAGTTTTGTAAAATGAAAAAGCTGAGTTTGTTCTGTAAGTCTTAATGTCTTTGGAGCCACGGTCCCCTTGGGAATCTCTGGAAACTCCCTGGGGTACATCCACTCCCAGGTCCACAAGCAAGACCTGGATGAGATGGTCTCTCTGAGTCATTCCAGCCCCGGTCTTGTTCAAAGTTCTGATGCTTCTGTGAAACCTGCAGAAAGGGAAAGCTCATTTCTTAAATTCTGGAGAAGGACTTAAGAAAGATTACCATCCCTCACAACTCTGTGGCTGCTTAAGGCACACGCTTGTAAAGATCACCTTTAATCTAGTTTAACTAATCTAGTTGATGAAATAACCATAGTCTGGTAAAAGTGGTTGGTCTCAGGATAGAGAAATGAGAAGCTCATCATCAGCCTCTAGATGGGAAAAAAAGGTCAAGAGTTCATACTTTATGTATGAAGTAAAAATAAAAGTTTTATATTTTCTTTAAGTTTATTTTGATTTTTTATTTTCAACAATGTTAGACAGGAGGCAGCCAATCAGAACTGTGGAGCTCTTTGGTAGTAATTATCCTTCATCTGCTAATTTCTAAGCAGGAAAAATATGATTAAAATGAGTTTCCGCACAGCTGTTGATTAGGCATAATGGCAAAGTAATCATCATAAAGCTAATAATCAGAGAGGAGCTAACATTTGGAAAGTTATTGTTGAGTAACCAGAAGGCCCAAAAAGCCAAAACAACATCCAACTAACTAGAAAATGACACCTCTCTCCCACGAACACTTTTTTTTGCCTACAATTCAACATCAATTAAACAGAGCAAATGAAAACCAGTTAATTACATCAATTTTGAGGTCGACTTTCAACAGCTCAAACCTCCATGATAAACAAACCACAATATTGAAAGCTCTTTTGAAAAATCAATAAATAAACAGCCATCATACTAGGAAAAGCTGCAACACATTTAACAGCACGTCAATAAATTCTAAACAAGCCTTGTACTTTGATTAGCTCAAACCCCCTGTTGCCTGCCCTGCCTGCCCCTGATATGCATTCCTGGTCCACTCAGGCAAGTGTGCCTGTGGCCTGCTGGTACTGCAGCTGGACAGCTGTTACCGACCTCCACTGAGTAGTTCTCTGTGAATGTACAGCTCCCCCTGGAAAACAGGGGTTAATGAGCTCACGAGTAGGACAACACATAACGTCAGATCTTGGTGATGATAACAATGAGCTATTTAAGATGCTTGATAACAGAACCACTTTCTTATATTCATTATCTAGAAGCCCAAAGTCAGTGGCATTAATGGAAAATTGAGCTAATGTAGAGATATTCCAAACTGAGTAAGAGCAAATGGAGTTCTTGGCTTATCTTTCATTGTGATCCTGATTGAAGACCACTGGACAAGGTCTGTTAGGATTCTAACCACAATCCACTGGAAATCACTGGAGAGCCAAGGGTGAATGAGGGTGAATATAAATGAGAGAGGGGTGGTTAGATACCAAATGGCAGAGAAAATTGTGATCCAAGGGCATATATATTTGGGGTCTCAACATTCTTTGTTGTTTTCTCTCTACTTTTGCCTTCTTGTACTTTTTCTTTTTATACATTTAAATTCCTCAGAATTATCTCCTACCACTCTGGGTGGAAGCACTAGATTTCTTCTGCCAAATGAACTGGGATGTTTCTCATGATGTCTAGTCATTCCAGGCAGATTTTCTGAGTATAACCAACCCTACACTCCAACATTCTTCTTTTTTACTTTTCCTTTAAAAATAAATGTGCACTTCCAAAAGCCACTGAGTCCCAGACTCAGGCCAACCACTGCTTTGAAACCATCCAGATGCTCTGCCATGTGATTTTATATTTTAATAGAAGGCTGTATATGGATTTCAAAATTATCTAACTCCTTTCCCATCATAAAAGCATGTCAACTCATTAATCTTAATTCCTCTAATAGCGGTCTTTTTTTTTAATGTAACTTTTTTAAGATTTTATTTATTTATTTGATAGAGAGATCACAAGCGGGCAAAGTAGCAGGCAGAGAGAGAGGGGGAAGCAGGCTCCCCTCTGAGCAGAGAGCCCGATGCGGGGCTCGATCCCAGGATGCTGAGATCATGACCTGAGCCGAAGGCAGAGGCTTTAACCCATTGAGCCACCCAGGCGCCCCGCAGTCTTTTCAAGTTGATAAAATTCCACGATGTTTAAGTCAGTGCTTTACAAAGGGATGCAGCCCAAGACTCTATTTCCACGGAAACTCCAAATTTCTAGTGTTATGAGTGTTGGTCACTTTGCCAGGAGAAGAGGCATGGTCAAATATTTGAAACTTATGAGGGAAATACAAATCAAAACCACAATGAGATACTACCTCACACTGATCAGAATGGCTAAAATGAGCAACTGAGAAAACAACAGCTGCTGGCAAGGATGTGGAGAAAGGGGAACCTTCTTAAACACTCTTGGTGGGAATGCAAACTGATGCAGCCACTCTGGGAAACGGTATGGAGGTTCCTCAAAAAGTTAGAAATAGAACTGCCCTATGATCCAGCAATCGCATTACTAGGTATTTATCCAAGGGATACAAACATAGTGATTCGAAGGGACACATGCACCTCAATGTTTGTAACAGCAATGTCCATAGTAGCCAGACTATGGAAACAGCCCAAGTGCCTACTGACAGATGAATGGATAAAGAAGATGTGTTATATATATACAATGGACAAACCATCAAAAAGAATGAAATCTTGCCATTTTCAAAGACATGGATGGAACTAGAGTGTATTATGCTAAGTGAAATAAGTCAGCCAGAGAAAGACAAGTACCAAATTATTTCACTCATATGTGGAATTTAAGGAACAAAACAGGTGAACATAGGGGAGGGGAAGGGAAAATAAAATAAGATAAAAACAGAGAGGGAGAAAAACCATAAGAAACTCTTAACTATAGGGAATAAACTGAGGGTTGCTGGAGGGAGGTGGATGGGTGGATGGGGTAACTGGTTGTTGGGCATTAAGGAGAGCACTAGATGTAATGAGCACTGGGGGTTATATGCAACCGATGAGTCACAAAATTCTACTCCTAAAACTAGTAATACACTATATGTTAATTAACTTGAATTTAAATGAATTAAATAAAATCTTTCTAAAAATATTTAAACTTGTGTTGAGATTAAGGAGTTTTCTAGGTTTTTTTTCCCCCTGGGATCACTTTGAGAAAAGGGAAGAAGCTGTAGAAGTTCTGACTGGGAGAAGCACAGACAAAGGAGAAAGAGTATGGGAATTACAGTAGCTGCTGAATTAGTGGGAGACAGGCATGGGACTCTGTTGAATAATATCGGTCAATATTTTTCCTTAGTTCTGCACACAAGTTGTGGGCCTGATACCCTTCTCTCTGTGTTCAAGTGAGGCTAAGAATCATGTTTCCCCAGGACCAGATGTGGATTCAGGTCCCTTCCCATTCTTGGTTCTGGGCCAGAACCAATTCCTACCTACCCCCTTTTTGGAGGGGATCTTCTTCCCTGTCCGGTGAGGGATTCCTAGCAGTGTGCCAGAATGTATTCTTAGAGAATGTTGTGGGGTCTAAACAAGGGAAACTACCCCATAGTTTCTTCCCTACCTCCTATACTCCTACTCCCGTGTTTTAGGACATCTCTATTAATGTCATTGAGCAGAATGGCTTGGGGTCAATTAAGGTAAAGTTACTATAATCTTGGGATGTTAAGATTATTGTTTCTACTATAAGTCTCTATTTCTATAAGCATTGGAGAGCTTTGCCAAGGGGTGTCTAGAGTTGTCAGAACTACTTATTAAATCTTTGCTTCTTTCAATGACCATGTTTTAGATTCTAGGGGGCCTCATTTTAACCTCACTGAATTTCCCGAATTTCACCTGCTGTAGCATAAATTAGACTCTCTGCCTCTCCTTCCTTTGCCATTACCAGGAAAGGGTAGGGATGGGTGATGCTGAAGTATAGGGGAGAGATTTCAGAAACTTATTTTGATCTAGTGTGAGAAAATAACTCCATGCCTATTCTCTGCATGAGTTGGTATTAGATAATTAATACAGTTTGATGGGCTGATTGGATTGATTGGATCCCCAAAACTAGCTCTTCTTTCTCAACATTCTATACCCTTACTGCTACTGGTATTCTCAGCCAAGAGAAAGAGAAAAGCATGAGCAGGGGAGGGAGAAAGAGAGGGAAAGGGAGAGGGAGAGAATCCCAAGCAGGCTCTATGCCCAGCACAGAGCCCGATGCAGAGCTTGATCCCATGACCCTGAGATCATGACCTCAGTCGGATGCTCAATCATAAAATATTCTGTTTTATTAGGAAAATAGAAGTCAGACTTACAAGTCTACTGACATAAGCCTGCCTTCTCTCCTGTTTCAGTAGAGGAAGTGCCCCCTCCTCACCTCCCACTTGTGCCCTGACTCAAGTCTACTTTCACCTTCTCAAGGACCTTGGCCCTTTATTTCTCCTCTCTGTCTCCTGCATCTTCAACCAGTCCTGCTCTACTAGATTACTACCATCAGCACATACACATATCCTTAAAAATAAAAAATCACCGGGGCACCTGGGTGACTCAGTGGGTTAAAGCCTCTGCCTTCAGCTCAGGTCATGATCTCAGGGTCCTGGGATCGAGCCCCGCATCGGGCTCTCTGCTCAGCAGGGAGCCTGCTTCTCTCTCTCTCTCTCTCTCCCTACCTCTCTGCCTACTTGTGATCTCTCTATCTGTCAAATAAATAAATAAAATCTTTAAATAAATAAATAAATAAATAAATAACCTCCTTCAACCTGTAAGTCCCTCCTGTTGCTTCCTTAATTCTTTTTCTTAATATCAGCATCAAAGGTAAGAATGGAAGTCGGGTCACCTGGACAAGGTAGTTAGGGAAGAAAAAAAGTTAGTAACTAGAACAAGTTAGATTTGTCACTGCCCAGGCAAGGGGAGTAGTGGTGGGTACATGTAGATGAGTGTGAGCCAAGTGTGAGGATAAGTGTATGTTCATTCATTTAATGAACATTTAGTGAGCACCTACCATCTGCCAAATTCTCTGCTGAGGGCAGGGGACATAAGGACGGCTGACTCTTCGTCTCTCGCCTGTAAGGAGGGGGAGCGTAGGTGTAGAAAGGAGGCTTAGAGGACAAGAGAGGAAGTCAAGGCTGCAAAAGAAGTAACTGCCCCACCCCCACCCCAGCAACATAGATTCTGGACTAGTTATTAATGATTGCTAGAATTATGGCCTCTGAGATCTTATCTTTTAAGAAAGCTCCTGAGGTTTTTTTGAACCTCTTCTGTACAACTCTGCTCTCAACTTTCTACCCTGGTAGTCTAGAGCACCCTAGGCCTTATACCTAGCCAACGTTGGTGAGGCAGGTTGGGATCTCGTTGGTAGTTATAAATATTAGCACAGTTTTCCAAGATCCATAACCTGAAGCAAGTAGTTAGGCTCTAGGTGATTCTGTCGAAGTGTGAGCCCTATGGGGAAACTTACAGTTTCAAACAACAACGTGACTTCTTGCTTAAGAATAAAAGTGTGGTTTACATATAATGGCCATTTTTAAATGAATCTTTGAACACTGAAAAAATAAAAGTTTAAATGGCAAAAAAATAAATAAAGTATATATTGGTAAAATAAATAAATAAATAAATAAATAAATAAATAAATAAATAAAGCAAATTGTCTCTCGCTCTGTGTCCGTGCTATAAGACTGAGACCTTAAGAAGGTGGAGCACTTTTTGTTAAGACCTTTCATGTTCTAGGGGCATCTAGGTGGCTCAGTGGGTTGAAGCCTCTGCCTTTGGCTTAGGTCATGATCTCAGGGATCAAGCCCCGCATCGGGCTCTCTGCTCAGCAGGGAGCCTGCTTCTCCCTCTCTCTCTCTCTCTGCTTGCCTCTCTGCCTACTTGTGATCTCTCCCTCTCTGTCAAATAAATAAATTTTTAAAAATCTTAAAAAAAAAAGACCTTTCATGTCCTGTATCATTCAAGAATGGTGTTGGGCTGCGGGCAAGAGGAGACATGACGGGTAGTGGCTGAAAGAAGCCAGGGGGTTAATTTATTGCCTGCATCAAGCAGTTCTGGGGTAGGAGGACAGGTACCACAGGTCATGAACACCCCAAGGATCCAGGCCCCTTTTCATTTCCTTCTCTGCCATCTTTACATTCGCGTCTGGCTCTTGACTACTTGGTTACAATATGGCTGCCACAGGTCCAGGGAGGACATCCAGATGATAGGAAGGAAGAAAAAGAGAAAGCAATGGGCAAGATGCCAAAGTGTATGCCAGCCAAGTCAGGGTCCTTTAAAAGCATTCCTGGGATCTCCACCCAGGGAATTCCATTTATATCTCATTGGGCAGAACTGTGTCTTGTGGGTGTCTTAGCTGCAAGGGAGTCTAGAGGGGAAAGCATTTTAGTTTTCTAGCCTTTTTATGAGGAGAAGACAAGGGAAAATTGATCTATGAATGACTTTTGTGTAGCTAGCAGTGTCTGCCACACACACCCCATGTGGTTTTCTCCGTGGAGCGGGGGTTCTCAGCCTCAAGGTGCATTAGTATCCCTGGGGAGCTTTTAAAATTAAAGCCCAGGCCACCCTCAGGCTAGTTAAATTAGAATCTCTGGGTGGGACCCAACATCAGTGATTGTCAAAGCTCCTCAGGTGATTTCAATGTGCAGCCAATGTCTGGAATCACTGCTACATTTTTACCTTGACGGCTTGAAAGGATGTCCGAAGCCTCAGTTTTGACGTGATTCTCATTAGAAACAGTGGTAGATTGTAAAATGTTAGAAGTGGGCAGGACCTTAGTGATCACAGAACAGAGTTTTCTCAAGGTCAAATATGTAGTCAGTAAATACCCCATCCCCAACCCCTGCAACTAATAGTATCACCTCCACCACCCCGAGTTTCTCACTACACCTAAACAAATGCAGTGTGAACTATGTGGCAGTTTGGGAAAATTTAACCTTGATCCAATTAGCACCGAAGGTTGAGGAGAACAGGTGACCTTGGGCTGCAGCTGTCTCTTCTCCACTTCAGTAATGACACTCAGCCTGAAATCTAATTCGGGACGAGTGTGTAATTCCAATGTGTGTTTAATCCAGAGCCACTTCTCAGTAAAGAGGCTGCTTAGGGGCTTGAATTATTAAGGTTTTCTCTGTGCAAGCCTCCCTTACTAATCTGCTGTCAGCACGGTTCACTGGGTATACAACGGCCAAAAAGCCCAAAGTAATCGCCGCTTGTTCATCTGGAGGTTCTGTCTTCCAGAGCCCAACAGTTGATCTGTCTGAAACTCTGGTGATGTTGATTGAAACGGGGTTTTCTGGACTGTTAGTGTGGAGACAGCCTTACAGACCATCCATCCATGCCGAAGCTTGGGGAGATGGAATGACTCATATCGGGAAAATAGCATCGGCCTTTAACCGATTGATTGGATGTTTGTATAGAGCAGAAACCTCACAAAGGTGACCAAAGATCCGTTGAGGTCTAATTACGGCCCTCCAACTTTTCAGCAGAAATCTTTGAGGAATTCAGGACCCCCAGCGAGCCCATCTTGCAAGAATAACTCAGCTAGTGGAGGGAAAAGCAAACCCGTGTTTCTAGATGCATTTCCCAGCTGGGTGCTGGTGCTGCTCAACGACATGGGAAGCCCCTGTCAGAACCCAGCACCTGCCTGCCCCGTCTAGGTTTGCTCTACCCGTTTGTTGGTTTGCACTGATCCCCACAAGTCCTTCACTTTGCCACCCATTACTTAGAACTCCTGTGCAGAACTACATTATTACTAGCTATTACATTGAGAGCAAAGCAATAAGAAATCAACTGTCTTTGGGATTTATGTGAAAAAGAGTTGTAGTAGCTGGAAGTCATACATAGACTGATGAGTGTTTTACGGTAATGTGCTCTCGAGTTCAAGTTCTTAAGTTCTCTAGGTGACGCAAAATGATTGATTCTGAAAATGAACACCGAAGAAATAAATTGATTCCTTTGAAGTAAGCGGACCATTAATTCTTGACCTTAATATCTCTAAAATGTTTTAAAAGGAGTTGACTTAGCAGTTACTGCATTTTATGGGATTAACTCTTTTTTCTTCTTTTGTTAATATATGATCTTACTGGG
This sequence comes from Nasua narica, assembly GCA_028533885.1. Taxonomy (NCBI): domain Eukaryota; kingdom Metazoa; phylum Chordata; class Mammalia; order Carnivora; family Procyonidae; genus Nasua; species Nasua narica. The sequence goes on along the minus strand of CM052799.1, from coordinate 102,151,207 downwards.
GGTTATCCACAAGCTTCAGAGTTTCTAGAAAAACAAGATGGTGCTGGCTATATGCCACGGATGCAGTCAGAGGTTGAAGGAAGGCATAGTGGGGGGAATTAAATCCACAGAAAAACTCAAAGCTGCCTTCTAGATAACCTTAGAAATTGGCTGGTTATTTTGACCACGGTTCTAATTTGATCTCATTAGTGAGGCTGACTCTGTCCTCCAGCAATCCCCAAGGCAAACTGATCTGACCCACCATGGCACAAGCTCCTTGTTTGGGTTGTGCATCTCCAGACTGACTGAGAGGGCCGGCTTCGTTCTTTCTGGAAACGTCTCCCAGCTGCCACTGTAGAAGCTCTGGTGTAGGGGCCTAAACTTTATTCACTCACTTGGTCGTTCATTTTTACGTTTAGTTAGCTAATGTTTAATGGTTGCTTGCTGTATGTTAGCGGGCCTGCCCCTAACCTCTCTGTCAGGCACGGGTTGACAGAATAATTGAAGGTCCCTGTACCACATGTCTAAATTTTAAGTTATAAATCAGAATAATACACTGTTGTATAATATACCCTTGTAGAGACCAGGAAGACCAGGTTCAAATATATAGTTCTAGGGCTTCTTGGAGTTGTGCATTGAAACTTGGTGGCACGGAGAGCTTCCTCGCCATCTCCAGACCTCTAGCTCTTGGCTGGAAATCCCTCCTTTTCCCCGCCACTTTGCCTTCTTTGCCTAGGGGTCTGAGGAGCCTCAGCTGCACAGGCTTCCGCTTGGCCACCCCTCGGGCTCCAAGGTCTCATCCCAGCGGTGATCTGCCCTCAGGAAGATGAGGCTCACACAAGCCCTGACGTGGTTTAGGACCATGTGGCCAGGGAATTCACAGCTCTGGAGTCCCCACAGTGTCGTCTAGAAGGGGAGGCAGTCGCTCTGGGTGGGCTGGGCACTGAGGACTCCTTACCCCACAGGGAGTCCCAGCTTCAAGAGCCCGATGCAGGTCCGCTGGGGCCCAGGGCATCTCAGGGCCCAGGACAGCTAAGGGTCTTACCTGTGGAGTCTGAGGCTGGCGCTGTGTGCCAAGTGCTGGGAGCCAGTAGCAAACACAATTCCTGAGGCTCTTGCCTAAGCGAGGGAAACGAAAATAAACAAAATGACTGGGGTAAGGAACGTGAAGGCACTGAGCTGGGTGATGAGAGAGTGACTAGTGAATGATCCGTTAGAGTAACCAGGGAAGGCTTCTTAAAGACAGTGGTGTATACACTGAAGTAACATCTTTCTCAGCCAAGGGAGCCCAGGGAGTGCAAAGCCCTGAGGCAGGAGAGCGCTAGTCTGTCTGAAGCCCAGGGAGGTGGCCAGGACTGGCAGCAGTGGGAGGTAAGCTGTGTCTGGCGAGGTCAGCAGCGGCCGTGCCACACCTACGAGGAGAGACACATGGGCTGAGACTTAGAAAAACAGCTGGAGGCTTGGGTTCTCTGCCTAATCATTGGCTGTCCCTGAGCAAAGCCTGTCCCCTGGCCTCTGTCACCTTACCTGTAAACTCAAGATGGCTTATAACTATCCCCTCTCCCTCAGAGCCTTGCAGGAGGACCAGAAGGGATGCTGCTGCTCCAGATATTAGACACTAACTAAGCAGTGCTGAGCAGGGAGGAGCTCGCCCGAGCTGTTTCAGGGGCTGCTGCTGGGAAAGGTTTGATAGTCACAGGCACTATCTTGCTGTGCTTTCAATGGAGGACTGTTTTTCAGGCAGACTCAAGGCCACCCCCCTGCCTCCTCTCTTGGATGGGCTTTGAAGCCCGCCTCATGTACTGTGTATCCTGGCAGAGAGCAGAGGCCTGGAGCCGACACCGTCTGGACCAAGCGGCTCTTCCGCAGTCCTTCCTCTCGTGTTGACGAGTAAAACCCGACCTCCCTCAGAACGTTCGCCGGCCGGGAGCCTAAGCAATGTGTGAGACTCAGCTCCGGATGTTGGCACGAGGGCAGTGTGGGCCCACCACTGACTGGCCAGGACCAGCCCTGAGACTATTAGCCCAGCCGCTCCTGGCTAGAGAAGCTGCTGAATAAGAGGAACCAGAGATCGACATTAGATCCTCGTGTTTCTTTTGTAGGTCATTAGTCTATACTTTACGTCACGAGTTATCTATTATCAGTTCGGACTGTGAGCTCAGACATTTCCAAATGTCCTTCTGCCCTCTCTCTACAAGGCCTCAAGCTAAAGACTCCGTTGAGGTGCTGTGTAATGGGAACGACTTCAGCGATGACCACAGCTACCATTTGTTGCCCACTCACTGCGTGCCAGGACCCGCGCTGAACCCGAATCTCATAACCACCCTCCCAGGGAAGCACTCATTATGATCCCACTTTCCAGATTTAGTATACCATTTTATAGAGGAAATGGGAACTTAAAGATATGGAGGGCCCCGAAGTATCCTCCAGAGACCGAGGATGAGGGGGGGAGAGGAAAGCCCAGGAGCCGAGTGACCAACAAGCTGGATAATTAGACTAATTCAGAATGGTCACTACTTGAGAACTACATTGCAAGAGCCTCCTGCCGATGCCAATATCACAACTAACTGATAGTTGAATCTGAAGGTTAAATAGCTAATTTTAACTCAGTTCCAGTGCTCAGGCAAAATCATCTTGAAAAATAATTGTTTTCAAAAAAAAATAATAATTGTTTTCCAATGGGAGGAGACAAACCTAGCAATTTTGTTCCCCAGCAAATTCGTACAATTGAAACCACATAACTGAAGATTTTGCTCCATTAATGATAGTAATGCTAATGATGTTCCACTTTACCTTAAGGTGATAGTTACCTGAAGGCGTGGGGGTGAATAAAGACCATTTGTTCCCTTGCTTAATGCTGTAGGTTTAGATTAAGTGTGTATGATGTGTCAACCCTTGAGTTAGGCAGTGGAAACCCATGTCCAAATGTGGTTTATGTTCCTGCTGTGGGGATTGGGGGGGTAGATGTCAACCATGTGCCACACAAGTAATTCCAAAAGTTTCAGAGTCGGGGCATCTGGGTGGGCATCTGGCTCATCTTGTTAAGGCAGTTGGTTAAGCAACTGCCTTCAGCTCAGGTCATGATACCAGGGTCCTGGGATGGAGTCCCCGCATGGGGCTTCCTGCTCAGTGGGGACTCTGCCTCTTCCTCTGCCTCTGCCTGCTGTTCCTCCTGCTTGTGCTCTCTCTCTCTCGCTCTCTCACTCTGTTTCTCTCAAATAAATAAAATATTTTTTTAAAAAGTTCAAGAGTCATAAGAGCTAGGCAGGACACCTGTGTCTCTGAGGGGTCCTACAGTCTCTGAGGGGGACCTTCCGTAAAATGGAGGACCAGGAATAACAGTCTGCTGAGATGAAGGAATAAAGGGAATTGGCAAGAAGTGGGAAGTAGGAAAAGGGTGCAAGTAGGTTGGGGCCATGTTTGCAGAGGCTTTGAGACAAGAACTTGGAGTGTAGAGGGCAGAGAGAAATGGCTGGAGTGGCCAGGATGAAGGAAGCAGGGGGGCAAAGGCCTGGAGATAAGTAAGGCCCACCTAGGGCAGGTCAAGGATCTTTAATTTGAGCCTTGCAATAATGCCAGAAGAGTAGAGAAGTATTACCAGCAGGACCAATCACGTGGCAAGGCAAACCAGGTGAGATTTTGGGAGATTGGGATATCTCTATTGCTCTTTCCTCAACTCCCCCTCCTCCCAATATCTGAAATTTCACCATTAATTGCAGTCATTTTACTCTCCTATAATCCCCTGTTGAGGTACAGGAAGCACTCCACCACTCCTGGGAGCAGGGGAGGGCTGCCGATTCTAAAGTGGTCGCAGTAGCGAAGGCCAAGTGAAGTTTTAAGAGACCCCACAGTGCTTGGAGATAGCAAGATGGCACTGGGAGGGGGGGGTGTCTCAGCACGGGGTGGAAGCTGGAACAGCAAGAAAGGGGCCGGACTCTGGGCCTACTGTTTTCCCCAAAGCAGTCTTGACCGACAGCTGCACTAATTGTGGATTCCATTGCGGATATATTATTGTATGGCTGAATTGATAATGCTTTGGCAGCTAAATGTTTTATGACTAAAGACTCCCACGGTGAAGGCAACCAATTAGGGACCATGACGGGGAATCCGTGGAAGGGTACTATACCACTCTCCTTGTGGGCCCAGCCGTGGGTGAGTCCTGTGTCCGTCCTGGGCCCACGCTCTTAGCACCAAGGGGAAGCCCCTGCCAGCCTCCATCTCACCCCAGCTCTGACCTGCCCCTCCCAAGGGGTCTTCATGCAGTCCCTCTCCCTTCTTGCCCTCTGAAGCCTCACATTCCTTCCCAAAACCATTATCAGCCCAAAGGACTTTAATTACAAGAAACCCCTCTCTACCCCAAACTCATACATTCCTATATTAGTACCTGAGAGCAGCGGCACTGAAGTGCCATCCATTCATTACCTCGTTTCTTCTAAGAGATTCGCATTCATTAAATGTCCACTCTATCTATTTGAGCTCAACGTACACCCGCTCCATTACTCAGTACGTCCCCTCTTGGGGTTTACTCCAGAGAAGGGAGTCCGTATGTCCACGAAAACATGTTGGGTGCATGACTAAGGCAGCTTTATTCATTACTGCCCCAGACCAAAATCAAACTCAAATAAATGACCATCAAGGTGAACAGATACTCGAATTGTAGTATCTTCATACAATGGAATATCACTCGGCAGTGAAAAGGAACAGACTACGGATACATGCAGCAGCATGCATGAATTGGAGAGGCGTGCTGAGCAAAGTCAGAGAGTCGAGCCTACACACAGTATGATTATACGTAGAAGTTCAACCCCAGGTGGAACAAATTTGTGGCTTAAAGGTCAGAATGCTGGTTGTCTCTGGCAGAGGAGGGGATTGACTGGGAAGGAACAGGGGAAGCCTTCCAGGGGGATCAACTTTTCAAAAACCTTGACCCAAGGAGTGCTTTTACGGGCATATGCATCCTTAAGAATTCATCAAGCTGTACATTAAGATCTGGACACTTTACCATAGATAAGTTACGCCTTCATTTTTTAAAAAATGTCCATCAGCAAGGCGCTGTGCCATGAGCTGGGCCCCGCTCTTCCAGGCTGACATTGCTGAGAAGAGTCAGTGTCTCGCAGCGCCTCTCAGAGGGAAATGGGCCGTCCCCGGGGTGCAGCGCTGGCTCTGGGGCCCCAGGTTCTCGAAGGGACCCAGGAGAGTTGTTGAGACCGAAAGAAGATGCTTCTGGTGGTCACTGCTGAGGGTATGCAAGGGACAGCTCTCTGGCATGGAAGGGAGGGGGATCTGAGAGGACCTCTGGGCAAGAAAGAACCTTACTTCACTAGCGGTCAGTGACATGGGAGCGGGAAAAGCTGCTCGGCCACGGACGGGCGAGGAGCAGCGACCCACAGAGCTGAGAGGAAAGAGGCCACCTTACCAGGGAGATGACACATGGAGGAGCAACCAGAGAGCAAAAAGCAACTCCTTTTTTATTTTCGGATATGTACAGACATTATTGCACTTAAATCTCCTAACTCTGGGACGTAGGATTTCTTAGCTCTCCACAAATGGGAAACTGAGACTCGGGGACTTCTCTTGATGTGCTGGAGGGCACCCAGCTGGTAAGTGCCACATTCACCCCAGGCTGTGGGACCCCAGACTCGCGCCCCACCCACTGCAGTCCCTGCCCGCGAGTTAATTAAGTGTGTAACCGGTTTGATTGCTGATTACACAACCGGTGGGGGTGCATAGATAAAATAGCTTTATTTTTTCCGGATTTCTGTCCCCAACTGTGCTCTGTGGCTAGATGGAGGACTCTCTTTAATGTCATCTCAGTCCACTTCTGGAACTCTGCATTATTTCAGTTATTAAAATAGTGAGACCCAGCTGTTAAAATTCAGTTCTGTTTTAGAACATCAACCTCATATTTGATTCAAATCTTTCCTCCTTTCCTAAAATTCAGGCTAAGCTTGTGGCTCCAGGGGCCTGGAGTTGAGGGGGGGGGAGCAGTCTGCTCCCTTTGCTGCCCACCTCCTCTCGCCATGCTTCTGCACAGAAGGAAGGCCCTGTCTCCTTAAGCAAGGGCCTGCCTTGAAGTCTGGTCCCCTTCCTGATTGTTGTCGCATGGATCCAGTTTCACTGCTGGCGGCCTCGCACCCCCATGGCACTCGATCGGTGGCTTTGGTGGCCCCTCCAAGACAGGCCTTTCCCCAAACTTCTCAGCTCTGCAGGTCTCTATTCCAGACTCAGCCATCTGGTAATCCTGTAGCCCCACTCTCCTCTTCCTTGCCTAGACTCCAAAACTGGCATCTGAAGGCTGATCAGTGCCCTTTTGTATCTGAGACCTGGGAATGTGAGAGGTATCCTTGCACCCCTCCCACCAGCCTGTCTACCGTGCCAGCTCCCCGCCCCCTCCCCAGGGCACCTTTCCCAATTTGTAAGCACTTGGGTAGGAGTTCAGTGGCCAAGCAAATAGCCAAACAAAGGACAAGACAAGTCTTCTTTTCTGGAATAAAACCCAAACTTCACGAGCAAGTCTTTTGGGACCTCCTTTCTAAACTTCAGTTTTTAATGAGGAATCCCTAAGGAACAAAACAGCGCCCACTCCCTCTCCCCTCTAGGGTGGGGAGGAAAGCGACTTACGCTCATGAATACTGTTCTCCCTCCAAAGGCCTCCTCCTCCTTCTTACTCCCAATCCTCCTCTCCATGATGAAAACCCAAGCCAGTTCAACTATGGGGTATCTCTTGCCTGGAAGGGAGCCTTCTTTGAGCTAAGTCCTGGAGAATTTAGTCATTTTATCAATGAGGCCTCTACCTGAGGGGTTATCTCTGAAGTACTGGGTAAGCTCCAGGGGCAGGAAAACATTTCAGTCTGAATTCTCACTAGCTCATAGTCACAGGTTTGCCACTGAAAGCCCTCTCTGTGGGAGCCTATGTCCCTGAGGTGGTAAAGTGGTTTTCTTCCTTTAATACACTGCCCATCATGCTGCATGGCTTAAGAAAGGTCAACCGGCCAGGGGATTTTTCCTGTCAGAGAAGTCCTTCCCGACCCACTCTACCTTGCTCAGGGCAGTGGCTGACAGAGTTAGTCAGGGTAGGGGAGAAGAGTGCTTTGTGTTCAGGAGCTGCTGGTGGGAAGGTAGGGATTGGTGGTTTGTTATTCATTTCTTGGGACTTATAGAACCATTGTGGGTATTATTGCCCCAGATTTAGTGGCATAAAACAACAACCATTTTGTTATGCTCGCAGATTCTGTGGGCCAAGAATGTGAAATGGGCACAACGCAGATGGATTTTTTTTCTGCTCCACATGTCTGGGGCCTCAGCTGGGGAGATTGGAAGGCTAGGGCAATCTGAAGCTCCCACTCACACATCTGATGCCTGGGGGGTGACTTGAAGACTAACTGCCAGTGGGGCATCTGCAGGCCCCTTCTCCATTGGCTTGTGCATCCTCTTGGCGTGGCAGCCTCACAAAAGCTGGAATTCTTACAAGGTGGATTAGAGCTTGTTGGGCTCTAATCCACCTTGGGTCAGTCACTCGTCTTCCTAAGTGACAAGCCTTCCCGGATTCAAGGGGAGAC
>CM052799.1:102091954-102143169 GCA_028533885.1 Nasua narica | reverse complement strand
CATGTTGATACAAAAGTTGGGTGTTCATCCTTTCTGATGGAGGCATAATATTCCATTGTATAGATGTAGCACATCTTCCTTATCCACTCATCTGTTGAAGGGCATTTTGGTTCTTTCCACAGTTTGCCGACTGTGGCCATTGCTGCTATGAATATTGGGGTACATGTGGCCCTTCTTTGTACTGCATCTACTTCTTTGGGGTGAATACTGAGTAGTGCAATTGCAGGGTCATAGGGTAGCTCTATTTTTAATTTCTTGAGGAATCTCCATACTGTTTTCCAAAGTGTCTGCACTAACTTGCATTCCCACCAACAGTGGAGGAGGGTTCTCCTTTCTCCACATCCTCTTCAGCATTTGTTGTTTACTGTCTTGTTGATTTTTATTCCACGTCTTTTTTGACTTAACAACGCATCTTGGAGGGGTACCTGGGTGGCTTAGTTGTTAAGCAACTGCCTTCTGCTCAGGTCACCATCCCAGGGTTCTGGGATGGAGCTCTGCATCAGGCTCTCTGCTCAGCAGGAAGCCTGTTTCTCCCTCTCCCACTCCCCTGCTTGTGTTCCCTCTCTCCCTGTGTGTCTCTCTCTGTCAAATAAATAAATAAAATCTTAAAAATATATATATTTTAGAGGTAGTTCCACACCACTTCCTATAGATTTTGCTCCATATTTTTAATATGGAGTAATTGTTCCATGTTTGCATGTATAATATTTTACCTAGTTCCCTATTTATGAACAATATTTTGCTGCTACCAACAAGACTGAAATCCTGTATTTACACCCATTTGCATAATATTTTAAAAGGAAAGAATGAATTGATATTCTCAGATTTCATGAAATACAAATATAAGTAAAATAAAAATAAAGAATTATCCATAAACTTTTTAAGACTGGAAAAACCTCTAAGTTGCTTTTTAGCCAAATGAGAAAAACGGGATTGAATGTCAGTTTAAATAAATTTGACCCCATGCTGACTAACATCCAAAGGTTTGGGTGATCAAACATTTGATCACCCCAAATTCAATTATTCTGCAGCCAAGTTCAAGTGAAACTAGTGTTCAGACAACAGTAAACTTCTCATAAAAAGTAAGCAAACCAAAGCCATCTGCAGCAGGCAGAGGGAAAACATGAAGAAGATAATCGTCAGCTTTGCTAAATGAAAAAAACTTTGGGATTGTATTGTTTGAACTTGCTTCTGGGTTTCTTCTGTGGCCAAGTCTCAGAACATAGTACAATTTTACAAAAATGATTTGTGTGCCATTTTATGGTTCAAACACTAGCAGGAATGTGAAGTTAAATCTGGCAACCTGAGACTTGCAGGAAACTCTTGCATTTTTAAAGCAACTTTATTGAGATGTAATGTACATGCTGTAACACTTATCCATTTAAAATGTGCATTGTAATGCCTGTTAGTGTGTGGCCATCACCATAATCCAGTTTTAGACCATTTTCATCACCTCAGCAAGATTTCTTATGCCTGCTTACCATTCACTTCCATTCTGCCTCAGGCCCAGGCAGCCATTAATCTGCCTCTTGTCTCTAGAACTCTGTTTATTTTAGACATTTAATATAAATGGAATCATAACGTGGTGTGGTCTTTTGCGACTATCTTCTTTCACCTAACATAATGCTTTTGAGGTTCATTCGTGTTGTAGCATTATTAGTACTTGGATTCCTTTTATTGCTGAATAGTATTCTATTGTATAAATGTACATGCCCATTTTGTTGATCCATGGTTCTTGCATGGTTAAGGGAAGAATGATGGAATTTGCCTATTGTGGTATCTGGTCCTCATTTGTAAAGATAGCATGTCTCTGCATGTCTGTTTTCAGGCTGTGTCATTTGCTAATGGAAAGAAAGCATTAAGAAAACCTGGGTTCACTTTGGGGAAGTAGATTCAGGATATTTTTTATTTTCATTTCCAAATGGCCTGCACATTTATTAAAGCCTTACTTGGGAATGTAGACAAGGGAGAGGCTTTCCTTCATAGAGGGCCTGCTGAAGACTGAGAAGAAAGCATATTCTTGTAGATTTTCTTTTATTCTTTTAATTTTTAAAGACTAGTTTTGTATCTATAATACAGCATCGAAATAATTAGAACAGGCTACCTTAAAATATGATACCTAGCCATTTTAGAAACTATTTATTTGAGAGAGACACTGTGCACACAGTGGGAAGGGGCAGAGGGAATGGGAGAAAGTCCCAAGCAGACTTCACGCTGAGCGTGGAGCCCAACGCAGGACTTGATCTCATGATCCTGAGATCACAACCTGAGCTGAAACCAAGAAGTGGATGTTTAACCGACTTAGCCACCCAGACGCCCCTAGAAACTATTTAAATCATCTCTTTATCTACCTTACTTTATCAATCTATTCCTTCTCCCGTCTTTGGCTTAATAGAGTTATGAACTCAGCTCAGTGTGAGAGCACTAAGGAAGCAAGAATGACCAATAAGAAAAAGAACAATAGGGAGGCCTGGGTGGCTCAGTTGGTTGAGCAGCTGCCTTTGGCTCAGGTCATGATCCCAGCGTCTTGGGATCGAGTCCCGCATCGGGCTCCTTGCTCTGCAGGGAGCCTGCTCCTCTCTCTGCCTCTGCCTGCCTCTCTGCCTGCTTGTGTTCTCTCTCTGTTAAATGAATAAATAAAATCTTAAAAAAAAAAAAAAAGAACAATAATTAATTAAAAAAAAAGAAAAAAGAACAATGTGCTTATATATACAATGAGAATTAAAATGAGGTGTGGGTTGGACTCAGGTCCTCATATCTCTCCATTCTGAGGTCTGGCACTGAAGTTGGAGTTGAGAAAATGTCAGTTTTATTCTCGTTTTTGTTACTCAATCACCTTGAGGAATTTGTGTGATGATTTTGCACCTCAGTTTTTGCCTTTGTGAAACAAACACTGGCCATCCCAGAGGCCCCAGGGGAGGAAGGTGCAGCCCTCAGATGAGTCAGGGGAGGGGCTGCTTTCCCTGGGTCCCCATTCACTTCACTGCATATTGCGACCACTTTGGTGGTGACAGAATGGAGAGGGGATCATACCATATGCCTGCAGGGCCGAGACCCTCCTGAACAGTGTCGCTGCACCCAAATGTACTCTACACTCCTCTCTAAGGTCTGGGGAAAGCCGGGCTGACCAGTGAGTCTCCTCATCTATGGCTTCATTCAGAGTCTTGGTTTCCCTTACATTTTCTGCATTGTTTACCTGCTATCAATCTTCCCTCTTTGATGGATGCATTGTTTTTCTGGCTGTTTGGGAAGAACGTATTTACCTAAAAATGAATTGTACTCATTATTATTCCAGTTCATCCTAAGGATGACCCTTTTTGCTAGTGGGCATGAGACATTCTGAGGTCTGGTCCTGCTATGTCTCTTACTAAGCAACTCCTCTCCCAGAGTTTCTGGATGGGACAGACACACAATGGGGCATAAAATGGATGTGAAAGGCTGAAATTTGTGGCTCACTGTAAAAATGCCAGCTATTTTAGTGATTATTTATCTTTGTTGCTGTTATGGCTATGTAGGTCCCGAGGCCTGATGGGAAGGAGGGAGATCTCTAAAGATGAATTGCACTTAACGTCTCTCATTTTCTCCATAGCCAACCCGGTGTGATTTCATCCTGATCCTAATTCCTTTCATTAGCTTAATGGCCACATTTCCTACCATGGAGAGAGACTGGGGGCAATGGATGTTCTTTATGGATTTTTTTCCCTTTGGCCATATTTCCAGGTTGTAATGCCTCTTATGCTTGTGTTAGAGTTCGCTCAAAGAAGATTTCTAACGACTCTGCTCGCCAGTGTCCTGTTGGCCAAAGGACAGGCTGAGAGCCAGCCAGTTATAAAACTCTGCTGCCAGGAAATGAGGCAGCAGTTACCAGGCTGAGAGATTAGAGCCCCCCTTCAGGCTCTAGTCTTTCCTGCTCCATTTCCATTCCTGACGGGCTTTGCCTCTTCTGCCTACTTAAACGTATATTGTTTTCTTCTGATACCAGAAGTGAATAGGTGCTTGTAAATAATTCAAACAATCCAGAAACGTATAACGTAGGAAGTCAAAAGTCATCTGTTATCCCTTCCTCATAACTACGGTTAAGGGTGTGTAAATTATTTCTCTAGATTTTTAAAATGGCATATACCAACATATGCATTAGTTTTCAAAAGTAGGATCAAATTAGACACACAGTTCTGTACCTTGCGTTTTCACGTCACATTACGTAGGAGAATTTTTTATCTTTAAATTTATTTCAGTCTTATTAAAAGCTGTGGATGTGGGCACCTGGGTGGCTCAGTTGCTTATGCATCTGCCTTCGGCTCAGATCATGATCCCAGAGTCCTGGGATCGAGCCCCATGTTGGGCTTGCAGCTCAGCAGGGAGTCTGCTTCTCCTGCTTTCCCTCCTCCCCCTCCCCCTGTGCCCTGTCTCTCACTTTATCTCTCTCACTCTCAAATAAATAAATAAAAGCTTTAAAAAAAAAAAAAGTTGTAGATGTACCACACTTTAATTAGACCCCTGTGAAGGATATTTGGGTGGCTTCTAATATTTCACTGTTATAAAATGTACAGCAATGAATATTTTTGTTTATATTTTTTTACTGGCTTGTGTGTTTTAGCTGGATAAGTCCCTAGACATTTCAGCCTATTCTTTTTTTTTAAAGATTTTATTTATTTATTTGACAGAGAGAGAGAGATCACAAGCAGGCAGAGAGGCAGGCGGAGAGAAAGAGAGGGAAGCAGGCTCCCTGCTGAGCAGAGAGCCCGATGCGGGGCTTGATCCCAGGACCCTAAGATCATGACCTGAGCTAAAGGCAGAGGCCTTAACCCACTGAGCCACCCAGGCGCCCCCATTTCAGCCTATTCTTGAACAATGTTAAATTTTTAACTACAAAATAAAACAAACTACGTTGCATTTTACTATTGGAGTAATAACTGCCGAGTGAAGGCAGTTGGTCAAACTAAAGCATGTGAATAAAATCTGTAGTTTGTTTTATTTACTTTTAAAGATTTTATTTATTTGACAGAAAGACCCCACGAGAGAGGGAACACAAGCAGGAGGAGTGGGAGAGGAAGAAGCAAGCTTCCCATCGAGCAGGGAACCTGATGCGAGACTTGATCCCAGGATCTGAGATCATGACCTGATCCAAAGACAGATGCTTAACCAACTGAGCCACCCAGTCATCCCTACTGCCATTATTCTTTTTGATGCTCCTATTGTCAGATTTGGGCTTTGGGACCCCCTTCATGCTGTGCTTTTTGACATGACCCCATTAGCCTCTGAGCATTTTCTTACTTTCTGATACAACAGAATTTTCTAGGCTTCTGTTGTATTTTCTCTGTCCTTGACATGGAATCACTCATTTCCCCAAGGTATCCTGTTTCTTTTTAGAGAGGAATGGTATTCAGAAATCATGATCTGAGCTCTAGGTGTGCTCATTTCTACAAGGGCGTGTCCTTGTTTCTAGGTTTTTTCAGTGTACATACTAGAAGACACACACTCACATTTATTCAATATCTTCTATTCAAATCCAATAGCACAGGGTTTTCCCTTAGCCTTCCCTCATTCCATGTTCGTATCTCTCTCTTTACCCATGGCGAAAACTCTGGTTCATGAAAACATTAATATATTCATTAATTATTTTTTTAAGTAAGCTTTTATGCCAACATGGGGCTTGGATTTACCATCCTCAGATCAAGAACTGCTTGCCCTACTGAGTGAACCAGCCAGCCACTCCTGTACATTAATTTGATCTAACCCATAATATACACAAAATTTAAAATTTTAAAATTGCATCACCAATACCACTACTTATCACAAACCTACTGTAAGTCCAAAATTTCTTTGCCATTCTTTGTGTTCTCAGAATATACTCCACTAAAAATATGAAGAGTGCTGTGCTGTGTTCAAGAGTTAATTGAATTTTTTTTCCAAGTTATCGATTTGTTATACACTTATATTCATTTGTTTCTCTTTTTATCTACTCTTAGGGTTTACTATACACTTAAGTTTATTTTTTGAATGTGTAAAACGTTTAGGAAGTTCAAAAGCTCAAACTATGAAAAGGTATACTTAGAGAAATCCTTCCTTATCCATTTTCCCTCTATTCTATTTGCTCCTACACCTTAGATGGAATAATTCTAAACAATTTCTGGCCAATTCATCTATTTTTAAAAATACATCTGCACTAGTAATTCCATATAAATTCATACTAGACATTGTTTTCTAGGACCAAAGATAATGTAAAAATGAATGAGATGTGAACTGTGGGAGAGCAGGAAACTATAGTGAAAAGATGTGAAAAATCTTTTTTTCTTTTTTTATAAAAGAAAAAAATTTTCTTTTATAAAAATTAAAACTTTCTTTTTCTTTTTTAAAAAATATTTATTTATTTTATTGCAATTAAGTTTTATTACAATTGCAAGAGCAAAGTCTTGAATGTACGGGATGGGGATAGGATATAGTGCACAAATGAACTAGCATTTAGTAGAAGCGTAATAAAAATGTGTTGGATGAAAAAGAAATGGTAAGTAATGGCCCCTTTCCTCAAGTTGATCAAGTCAAGAGATGGAAGACAGATGAGTGAAGCACATACCAGAGGGTTTGTGCTGCATGGACTGCATGGACTGTTGCTTCATGAGAATGCAAGAACTTTGAGGCAGAAGCAGCACCTTCTTTTTTTTTTTTTTAAGATTTTATTTATTTATTGGACAGAGAGGAGAGAGATCACAAGTAGGCAGAAAGGCAGGCAGAGAGAGAAGGGGGAAGCAGGCTCCCTTCTGAGCAGAGAGCCCAATGTGGGGCTCAGCAGGGAGCCTGCTTCTCCCTCTTCTTTTGGTCTGCAACTCCCCCTGCTTGTGCTCTCTCTCTCTCCCTCTCTCTGTGTGTCAAATAAATAAATAAAATCTTAACCAAACAATCAAATAATAATGCAGTAGTGGATGGTAGTTACTGAATACAGAAATTTATGAGGGCATTATGATAATAAATAAGAAAGAGAAAGGGGGAAAAGAAGAGAAAGGTTTCTTTATGGTAGAATGCCAGATAATAAATTTAAAACCAATTATAAAATCATTTTGTAACCTCTGATTTAATATTTCTGTGAAAGGGTGTTGGGAAACAATATTCACATGGTCTCAACAGTATCACCATAGATTACTTATTAATTCTGAAGGGGAAAAGTATCTTTATGAGAGATCTGGCCAACAACCTTAACCAAATGATCAAACTTAGTACTGTGAATAGTGAAGAACCCAGCACAAACCCGGCATTATGTTCTTCCTGATATGATGCAAGAAGAAGTACATGATGTTACCTACGGAGTGTTCTTGCCAAAAATGTTTAGTCTGGATGTAATCATAAGGAAATAATCAGGCTAATCTAGAACATGAAACCTTCCACAAGAAAACTGGACTCTTGAAGAAAATCATTATCTTAAACAGCAAAAATAAGGCAGGGAGACTGTTCTCAATAAAGGAGTCTGAAGAGGGCGCCTGGGTGGCTGAGTTGGCTAAGCAACTGCCTTCAGCTCAGGTCGTGATCCTGGAGTCCCAGAATCGAATCTCCCATTGGGCTCCCAGCTCCATGGGGAGTCTGCTTCTCCCCTCTCATACTCTCTCTCTCTCTCAAATAAATAAGAAATAAAATTTAAAAAAAAAAAGGACTCTGAAGAGACATGGGAGTTAAAGAGACTGGTGTAAAAATTTTTTTCAAAGACGTTTGGGGAAATTTGAATATGGACTACATATTAGATATATTATTGAATTAAAATTAATTTTCTGTGAGGAAGGGGAAATTAAGAATTTGTTTCATTTTGCAAAATGAAAAAGTTTTGAAGATCTGTTTTTTACAAGAGTGTGCATATAGTGAACACTACTCAACACTTAGAAATGATTAAGATGGTAAATTTTATTTTATTATTTTTATTTTTAAAAGATTTTATTTATTTATTTGAGAGAGAGAGAGAAGGCTAGAGAGAGCCTAAACAAAGGGAAGGACAGAGAGAGGCTCCGTGGGAGAAGGAGGGAGAAGGAGGGAGAAGGAGGCTCTGTGCTGAGCGGGGAGCCCAGTGCGGGACTTGATCCCAGGACCCTTGGATTAGGACCCGAACCAAGGGCAGAGCACTTAACTGACTGAGCCACCCAGGCCTCCCTAAATTTACCTCCCCAGGTAAATTTTATGTTATGTGTTTTCTATTACAATTTTAAAAAAATTTTAAATCCTGAAATGGCCTATATAAGGATATTTATAAGGAAATACATGTTGAAATATTTAGGGATCAAATGTGAAACTATCTGCAACTTCCTTTCAAGTGGTTCAGTGGAAAAAAAAATGAGTGGTTCAGTGGAAAAAAAAATGAGTGTATGAGTGTTGAAATAAAGATGAGTAAGCAGCAAAATGTTAACAAATGTTAAATCTAGATGATGCCTGTGCAGATGTTTATCATTCTCCTCTGTACACTCTTCTATATAAATCTGAAAACTGTCCAACTAAATATTTGTAAAAAGTAAAGCAATTACTCAAAACTGTATCCTGTTTTAATTTTCATTTCTTTATAAGTCAGGTTGAATATTTTTCCTCATGTTGATTTACTAATTCTCATTTCACTTTTGTGACGGGTCTGATATGACTCTTTATTCTTCAGCGAGGTCTTAATTATTTCTTACCTGCTTACATAAGCGCTTTGTGGATATAGACATTAAAACGCTGAGCCATATTACTACAAATATCTTTTTCTCAAACTATTTTCCTTTAATGTTGGAGATCTTGGGTCTAGTCTGCACCCTTTCCCTCTGCACTTTTCCCTGAGTAATCTTACTTAGAGCCACGGCTATATAGATTATCTATATGCTAACAACATCTATTTTGGATCTATAACCATGACCTCTCTGGTGTTTTCCGGCAACACCCCAGGGAACATACCAGACATCGGCTTCTAAATACCACTTCCAACTAAAAGAAACCAAGGTTCCTTGGAGAAATGGCTGATTCTATGGAAAAAGTAGGGAAAACCTAGAAAATCTTGTATCAGAAAGCAAGGAAGGGTTCAAAGAACAATGGAAACCTCTCAAAAAGACAGAGGAGCCAGTTTGAAGGGGCTTCTAATGGCCAATTTTAGGACAATCAGAGCCCCAAATAAATAATGATAGTAATGGAATAAAATAAGAATGCATGAGTCTACATGATATAAATCAGAAATTGGCTTTTCTGATAAAGGGCCTGATAGTAAATATTTTAGGTTTGATGAGTCATGCAGTCTCTAATACAGCTGTTCAATTCTGCAACTGTAGCACAAAAGGAGCCATAGACAATACATAAATGAATGGCTGTGTTCCAATAAACTTTATTTACAAAAATAGACAGCAGGCTCTCTATGGCCCATGGGTCACAGTTTGCCTACCTCTGCATCTAAATAAACAAACGAATAAATAAACAAACATGAGAGACCTATCATTTTATTTATTTATTTATTTGTTTGTTTGTTTTTTTATTTATGAGTCTCATGGCTCATCATCTCATGATGAGAGAAATCTCTCCATCACAATAGAATGCAAACTAATAAACACAGAAGGAATAATGGAGTTAAAAATCTCAATGTGGCAACCATCACAGTAATTATTAATTTAGGCAAGAAACATCAATAGATGCTAAAGATAGTGCCTGAAAGAAAGATAAGGAATAGATTATTTATATAGTTGCAAAGTAGTTCCATATAAATTAATTAGAGAGGTGGGGGGAGTATCTTTACAGTGAGAAACCTGCAGACACAAGTAATGGGACACATGGACGTCATTTGCCAGCTGACAGGATGCACTGAGGAAAACATAGCATCACTCCTGTGATATTCCTGCTGAAGATTTAGAATTAGGGTCTAAACATGAGGAAACATTAGGGAAACCTACGAGAAGGATCCCAAGAGTGAGTTTGAGTGACTTGTGGGTTGATAAGGAAAAAGATATGCTCCCAGGGTGGTGTAGCACACCAAGATACATTGGATAACACTTTAACAGATTTTCAGGTGGGGAAGTCCGTCACAGAACCATGATACCCACAGGCTACCTGTGGGGGCCCCTGTCTGGAAGGGGAGGAGGACAAGGAAGGGGCGCTTTGGAGGGGGGCTTAGTGTCTAGGTGACGTTGCATGATTGGGTGTCTCTGGGTCAAAGCACTCTGAAGAACAACAGTGGCCTGGGGTCTTTTGTATCTACAGAGTTTAAATTATTTATGGCTGGCAGATGTTGGATGTAATTTCCCAGACTATGCAAAGTAGGCAGTCTGAATAGCTAAAACTCTGCTTCTTTGGGGCTATGTTGAAAACAGCTGGAAGTGTAAAAATTTGAGTTTGGCATCAGTGGGCTTTTGAAGTTCCAGGCTGCTACGTCCTTGAAATATAGGACATATGGTGGGAGGTTTTGGGAATTGTGCCAGGACCAATCTTGGAGATGGACGCTGCTTTTAGAGTGGAGTAGGATTAGAGTGGTGGAAACATTTTGGTCAGAAAAAAACAAACTTCCTTACAGAGAGCATGGATACAATAGATTCTTGTGTGACAAAGTATTTTCCAATAGAACATGTATATTCTTGCTTCTCTTCAAGTTCTGATTTTTAGTCACAAAAGTGGGCTTATGATTTAGTGTGGGTTGCAGCTGTTGCTCATAGTAGCTGAAGACTTTTTCAATTTAATATAATTCATATTACTCTTAAATTTGTATACATATATGCATATTTGTGTGTGTATATGTGTATTTGTATGCATGTATATAAAACTTTAGATCTAGGGCATCTGGATGGCTCAGTGGGTTAAAGCCTTTGCCTTGGGCTCAGGTCGTGATCTCGGTCCCTGGATCGAGCCTCCCTGCTCAGTGGGGAGCCTGCTTCCCCCTCTCTCTCTGCCTGCCTCTCTGCCTACTTGTGATCTCTTTCTCTGTCAAATAAATGAATAAAAGCTTTAAGTAAATAAATAAGTAAATAAATAAATTCATGAAACATGATTTTGATTCCCTACATTGGCAGCTAGACATATTTGAATGCTAGCATTGCCAATTAGGATTTAAAAAATATTAAATAGGGGCGCCTGGGTGGCTCAGTGGGTTAAAGCCTCGGCCTTCGGCTCGGGTCATGATCTCAGGGTCCTGGGATTGAGCCCCCATCCGGCTCTCTGTTCTGCGGGGAGTCTGCTTCCCCACCTCTCTCTGCCTGTCTCTCTGCCTACTTGTGATCTCTCTCCTCTCTGTCAAATAAAGAAATAAAATCTTTAAAAAATATACATATAATAATATTTCATTGGTTCTTCGAGAAATTAAATAAAATTTAGTTTCATTTAAATTTGATTATTTGAAAATTGATATTTGTTAACTGCAATTTGCCTGTAGCCTTCTAATTTAATAGGTAATTAATGAGAATAATGTACTTGCATTAATATGAAAAGTAATTTTGATTTTTTGCATTTTATACTTACTTTATATTTTGATGAAAATATATTCAAATTTTGACTACTTTGAATATGCTTATATTTTATTTTTAATCCATTAAATCTTTACTATTTATGGAAAATGAATTATGAGAACTCTTGGGTATTAAACATAATTAGTGATTTTGCTAAAATAAAAGCATGAATACTTTCTGGAATAAACATATAATACTTTATGACTTCGCTCTTTAATTTTATTCATCCAAATATTTCTGGCACATCCACAGAAACATCCAGACTTATGCAATAATCAGTAAATTCAGTTGTCTTTGATACTTTACCAGTTTAGGTCATATTAAAAACATACCTTTACATATGTAATTTTTTATTCTGTCATGATGGCATTTTATTTGTCAAGGTCAGTAGACAGGATATATTTTATTTTATAGTTTCTCATCTTGAATTATAAATTCTAATTATTTAGACAGTGACATATGAGATGCCATTTGTAATATCGATCCATGCTCCACAATTGTTAGGGTCTGGCCTGGGTTGAGGAACACTTTGTATCCCATTGACTTTAGGAAAACAAAGAATAAAGAACATTATCCCAGTGGGGCAATAATTTACTTAAGGTTAGATCTGTGTATGTTCTGTCTCTTGTTATAATAAATTATAATTTTGGCCTCTAATATCTTCTGAGAAGGCTAAGAAAATCTTTGAGGTATTCAACTACACTACAAAAGGTTTTTGTGAATCTCCCCGCACTGTAACCTTTAACCATGAGCCTATAGTATCCACAGAGCTTGTAAAATGTGCTTGTTAGAGAAGATGGTATTTATTAGAGTATATCTCAACACTGAGTTGCTCTCTTGAGCGGTACACAAACTCACTACTGGGGTGTCATTACCTGAAAAAGAAAACAGAAGAGGAAGTGTTGGTCTGGGGAGGGAGGACTGGTTAAGGTGAAATAAATTCATTTTGTACTTTTTGAGTGTTGGGACATATGAAAGCTCAGTAGGTGGTTGCTTATCCTAAGCTTATGAAGGAAGTCTGAGCTGGAGGTTTAGACTTAGGACTCAAGTGTATTCAAGAGGTGAGGACTAGGGGTTTGTGCAGGGCGAGACCATAGAGTGAAAAGAGGAGAGGTCCAAGGCTCCAGCCCCAAGGGCGACTCTAAGAGGTAAAGGAACGGATAGGAGAAGAGGACCCGACAAACTAGGCCAAAAAAACACCGTCAGAGAAAGAAACCCAGGGAAATGGTGTCGCAGAAGCCAAAGAAGAGGAGTTTCATGAGAGTGACCCATCATTTTGGCTGTGAATATGTGCCAAGGGGAATGGGGACTGAAAATAAGCCACCGCATGTGGTCAGTGGGAGGGATTGAGAGGGCTTGGGGAAATGGTAGCTTCAAAGGGTTGGTGGAAACAGAAGCAAGATTGCAATGGGTTGAAGGGTGAAGGTGTTAATAAGTGTGTAAATCACTGTGTAAGAGGGTGACAATGACATGGAGGAAGACTGAGTGGGGACCATGACTCAGGAAGGTGTCCTTCTCTCCCTCCCTCCCTTCTTTTCCTTCTTAGGGTGAGGATGTTTTAGGCTAGTTTGTAGACCACAGAGTGGAGAAGAAAAGGACTAAAGGTACCAGAGGGAATATAATCAATGCCTGGAAGTTCTCAGAGAGGAAGGAGGGATGAGATCCAAAAAGCTAGGGGAGTTATTTAACCTGACAAAGGAATTGAGCAATGTCTTCTTCTGAGGCAGAAAGCAGAAGCAGAAAGGATGATGAAAGATATGTTTGGAGATGTAGAGGATGAAAGCAGAAACTCGTTCCCAAGGGGTGGTTTCCGCTTCATGAGAGATGTTAGAAGCGGAAAATGCCAGATGCCTATTTCCTAGCCCCTCCTGCAGCCAGGATATCGGGGCGTGCCGTGGCTACTGCCCATTGGACACACCTCTTGCCTCTTCCCTTAGACCCAGGCCCTGGCACCACCCCCCTCTCCCAGCCGTGTGCCTTACTCAAAATATTCCAAGTCCCTGTGACTGGTCAGAGCCGGCAGTGCTGTTCAGGAGTGGTATCCTGAGACTGGACTTGGACCTACATGGGTTCTGTCTCTGTTTCTTTCCCTTGGAGGGAAACTGATCTCTCTCCTTTCCCGTCACGATCCTGGTTGATGAGATTCGGTTAGGTGCCACTAGCAGCAGGAGCAGTGGTTCTCCGGGAAGAATGTCGGTGGGGTCGGTGGCAGAGGCTGCGGAGTCGTTCTCAGCACCAAGGCAGTGGGGTCTTTGGACTTAGCCTGGCTCTGGCTGTTGCAGAGCCGGCTTCATGCGCACGTGGGCTATAGGGTCCCCGAGTGCCCTGCACTTCAAAGGACCCCGCACTCGGTTTGACAAATGCTTGGCCATCGCCGTCTTAAAATTCTTACTGATTTTGAACAGGGGACCTGCAAATTATGTAACGGCTCCTGCCGCATTGATCTCACTGCAGACTTGCCTGTTGATCCTGACTGAGTAATCTAAACCAATTCTTTTAGCCCAATCTGGAAGTTTGGTGAGTTGCTTAATACTAATGGTGTGCCAGTAAACGTTTAACAACCAGCTCTTCGATCGGAAACAGACAGACAAACCACCTGCCTTGTAGTGTTTGCCAGTTCTCATGGCATGAATGTACTCACCATTGCTGAGTTCAAGCTACCAACACGATATCCCAGAACACGGAGCTGGGAAGAGATATACAAAAGCACCATATGATATTTCTGTCCTACAGATGTAATTCCTGTAATGACTTCAATAATATTGATGTTAATAAAATGTAAAATAATTAGGAGGTGTTGTATTTTGAGTTGCGTTTTGACCTTTGTTCTTGATATAATTTATTTAATTGTAAGTTTCTATAATCTAATTTTTAAATAATAGCCGTGCTTAGTAACTAGCCCACAAAATTCCTGAAATTCTCCTTTTATTGAATTACTTTTCAGTTTAAGTCAACCAAAGTTGGTTTCTGCTGCTTGCAACTAAGAACCTTGAGTGACAGGAGCAAGAATCATTAAATTCTTGTGCCGGGGATAGGAGGGCGTCACCTCATTTGAAACAGAAAGCAGGAGGCTGACATCTTGAACCATGAGATCACATAGTTCTTGGCCTGCTTGTGATCCCATAGAGACAGGACTAGCCCAAGGAGAGTGAGAAAGAGTTATAAGCGAGTGAGGGCACTCCCAATGCCATGTGGTATGTGGTTATGTGTTAAATTCCAGGCTTCACACTGTAACTGCTTCAGAACCTTAGAGATGGGTGAAGCCAGTTCTCAACAATCAAGGAAAGTTTAAGAGAAGAAATTGAATTTGAGCTGGTGTTGAAAGAGAGGCAAGGTTTGCTAAATCTTGGCTCCCAATTATAAATGTGGGAACATCTTGAAACCCAGCTGTCCTGAAAAAGCATACTCTTGTTAACTAATAAGCAGAGTTCTTTTTTTTTTTTTTATTTTGTTTTTTGTTTGTTTGTTTTTTGGGTTTTTTTGTTTGGTTGGTTTTTGGTTTTTTGGCATTTTATATTACTCAGGAATATAAAAATATGTGTGAGGGAAGTTGGAGAAATCCAAATGTATTCTTTCCCATCAAGTCCCTGTTATATCAGCCAAATAATCTCAGTTAAGAATTTCTGATCCCAAAGGATGAATTCTCCTCATGCAGCCGTGCTATGAGGTAGGGTCTGTGTTATTCAGATGAGTTAGGGTATATGAAAGCGCTGAAGAAGGCCATGAACAGACAAAAGACATGGTCACAATCATCAATGTTAAATTCTAATGACCATGGACTGATTGTGCCCCCCCTGCACCTGCCTGCCCCATTCCTATATTGAAGCTTTAATTCCCAAGGTGACTGTATTTGGAGATAGGGCTTTTAGGAGGTAATTAGGGTTAAATGAGGTCAGAAGGATGGGGTCCTAATCCAATAATAGTGGTGGCTTTATAAGAAGACGAAGAGAAGGGTATCTCCCTCCCACCGAACATATGTACTGAGGAAAGGCCATGTGAGCCCACAGAGAGGAGACAGCAGTCTGCAAGCCAGGAAGAGAGCCCTTACCAGAACCCAACCATGCTGGCACCCTGATCTTAGATGTTCCGACTCCAGACTGTGAGATAACATTTCTGTTGTTTCAACCACCTAGTCTGTGGTATGTTGTTAGGATACCCCCGGGCCAACTAAGGCACTAACAGAAGGAAAAGCAGCAGACATTTTGTTATTCTGTTTATAACTTTCATTCTGCTATAATATTTGACCAAATACCTGAGCAATGTGCCTCCTGCGAGTTTACATTTCTTCTCTGCTGGGGCATGGCATATGTTTTCACACATTAAAACGCAACTTAAATTTTAACTTGCCAATTAAGAAATTTGTGGTCTCTCCCACTTAAAAGAATCTCCTTTAGAAGACCCTGTCTCCTTCAGGTATAAGTGCATGATTTTCCTGATTACCTCCTGTTTTAAAATATACCTGGGGTTTATTTTAATCAGGTACAGTAAGGTGCTAGACACAGAGACAACTTCCTTGACAGAATAGTTTATTTTCTTACAATTCCCAGGAGGAGGAGGCATGACACAGTACTCAGGCCAGATGGGGGGAAGCACCAGGGCTGGTCAGGAGGCAGGAAGAGTGAGAGGAATGCACAGGCCAGAGGATTTACTTTGGTCTTCATGGGAAGGAATGGGCAAGGGAAGGTAGGTTCACTGAGCAGGATTAGGATTGGATAGTTTGAATAATTATGGCAGGTCCTGGGCTATAGAGGTTGTCCCTAGTTGTCTGGTACCTGGCCTGGGGTGGTGGGGCAGGGGATTTGGTTGGGGTGTGAAAATTAGACAAAAAAGATGCTCAGGGATATGGGCTCTGGGTTGTTTGGTTTGTATAGGAAAGGTACACTGGGAGACAAGTTGCTTACTATCTCTGGGAATTCACTAGTCCTGGGAGGGGCAGTCTCTCCAAGATTAGCAAGACACCCCACAAGATGTCAAAGCATTTAAATAAATAAATAAATGTATGTGATGGTTAGTTTTATGTGATAAATTGATTGCAACATAAGATCCCAGATATTTGGCCAAACATTATTTTGGGTATGTCTACATTTGACTAGGTAGACTGAGTAGAGCAGATTGACCTTCCTAACATGTGTGGGCCTCGTTCAATCAGTTGAAGGCCTAACAAGAACAAAAAGCTCAACTCTCCTGCAAGTGAAAGGAAATTTCTCCTGTGTGACTGCCTCTGAGCTGGGATATTGCTTTCTTCCTGCCTTCAGATTCAGACGGAAACATTAGCTCTCCATGGGTCTCGAGCCTGCTGGCTTTGGGACTGGAACTAAACCATCAGTTCTTCCGTGTCTCCACCTTGTGGACTGCAGATCTTGGAACTTGTTAGCTTCCATCATCATGTGACCCAATTCTTTATAAAAAATTCTTTCCTCTGCATCTTTGGTCGTCTCTGTTGCTGGTTGTCTGCTTGGGACAAGCTCTAAGCTGATGCATGTGGAGAAGCAACTAACGCCATTGAGTCTTCTGGGCATCATGCTGGCACATGCTTGAAGCCTGTGGCTTAGCCATTTGCCTGTGGTTCTGCAGTCCCAAAATACTGTGGCTTTTGTTCCAAGCCCAGCTTCTGCCAGGGATTATGGAAAAACTCTGTGCTCCGATTCCATCAGATGTGATATGTAGGTATGAGCAAGAATGAGAATGTATTGGCTTAATATCCTAGCATAGTGTTTGTCTTTGATTTCTTTCTCCTTCAGCTAAGGGTATGTTGTAGGGTAGGCACACGCAGTCAAAAGGGTAAGCTGGGCTTCTAAATGACTTGTTGCTTCATTTTGCAAAAGGCAGGTACTTATATGGATATTACCTGTGAAAAAGCATTGTCTGAAGTCTCTGGAGGGATAAATGTCTAAAATATGAACAGATACATTACCTGAGACTGTTCTTAATGGAGCAAGGTATTTATTTGGTCCAATTGGAGTGCTTAAAGTCAAAATAAAATTATGGCCAGACCACACTGATTGGCCTCTTGCCAAATCACACCTCAGGCAGAGATCCTGCCTTTCCGGAAGATGCCAATTTGCTAAGGTCACCTGTTTCAGTAGAAAGCAGGAAAAGGATGTGGTAGCAGCATACAAGAACTTTAACTTATGAGGTTCAACTTTAAATCCCTGATGGGGAAGGAAAAATATGTATTGTTCCTATAGCTGTAGGATTTTCAAAAGAAATAAGTGGGAAAGGAATGATTTATTTTCTGTCTATAGTTTGTGTAATGAACATCTGTTTTTATCTACTCACTCAGGTTCCATTTCCTCCCATTCGCCTTCATTTCTTCCTGGGGTTTCCATTGAATGGGTCCTCAGAGAGATGGCTAATGAGGTCCCCTGTTCTTCCCAGCCAAGGATGGGGTTGGGGGGCAGTTGATCAGGCAGACTCTACTCTATCCATGCTCTGAAAAATGCAGCAGGGTGGGAGATGGGGTACAACCTAAAATAGGGTGGTCAAGAGTGGCCTCCCTAGGTGGGAGGGATGGGGTGGCTGGGAGATGGACATTGGGGAGAGTATGTGCTATGGGGAGTGCTGTGAATTTTGTAAGACTGATGATTCACAGACCTGTACCCCTGGGGCAAATAATACATTATACGTTAAAAAAAAAAAAAAAAAAGAAGGGCCTCCCTGAGATTTAAGATTTGTCTGATGCTCTCTCCCAAAATAAACCCTGTTCCACCCATCCAGTCTTTCCCATCTCAGTTGATGGCATTTCCATCCTTTCAGCTGTGCAGGCAAAAAGCAAACAAACAAATAAAAATGAACAATAGCTTGGAATAATTCCTCCCATTTGCTCATATCCCACATCTAATCAGTTACCATACCCTGTTTACCTTTGAAATATATCTAGAATCAGACCATTCTTCAGCATCTGCACAGTCACCAGCCTGACCCAAACCACCAGCGTCTCTTGCTTCTATTATTATAATAGCCTCTCCCTGCTGTTGCCCTTGCTCTCTTTAGTCTGTTCTCAACACCACCGCCAGAGTAATGTCTACATAGAAGTCAGTTGATGTCATTCCTTTATCAAACCCTTCTGATGACTCTTCATCACTCAGAGAAAGGGCACTCTTTACCACCATGGCCTACAAAACCCTAAATGACTTGGTTGTGTTCATGACTTTGGTCATGTTCTCCTTCATTCACTTTGCTCAGAGCTGCCTGATCTTCTCTTATTCCTCAGGTCTTCATGTATTCTCATGCCTCAGGGCCCTTGCACATGCTGTTCCTAACTTTTGGGTTATTCTTCTCCCGAATATAATATGGCTCACCTGCTCAACCCCTTGATGTCTTATGTTTTTTTTCTCTAGACTCGTCCAGCTATGCAGTCATAGACAGAGTAGACAGAGTTGAGTTGAGATTGATCACGGAATTTAAACTGGATAAAGAAACAAATGAGGGGAAGAGAGGGCTATAGGACAAGTAAGAGGTAATAGGGCAGATGGATTACCAGTCCAGCTGAGTACCAGAAAGAGTGAAATGGAAGGACAGGGGGGAGGTGTCAGAGAGTAGACTAGGGAGGTTGTGGCTGTTGCTAATGACATGACTGGAATATGTCTCTGTATGTGAGCAGCCAAGATGGGGGGCAGGGCAGGACAGTGGATGAGAAGAAAGAAACCAAGAGGCCAGCTTTGGGAGGATCATCCGAGTGGATGTTGAAATCACCAAAGGTAGGAGCAGAATTGAAGAAAGTGACATTGAGCCAGGAGCTATCATCTTCAAGGTCTCAGGGGCGAGTCCCACAGCTGGTACATGACAGAAAAAGAGGACATATAGGTGATCCCGCCTGGTGACCTGAGACTTAAAATTGCCAGAAGGTGTAGACAGTGAGGAGGAAGGGAGGCGAGCGACGCCGCCTCCCCGGGTCCAGGGGCATGAGGCCCGCGAGAAGGGGAGAGCTCCCAGGAGAGAGCGTGGCAGGGGAGCAAGCGTCTCAGGGAACAGAAGGGTTCCCTGAGAGCAAGGGGAAGGCTGCCTCTGGAGAGGGGTCTGGAGAGTGGGAAATCTTTCTAGTGGCTCTGAGTTTCCTGAAGACCCAGCGGAAGGCTTCGGAGTTTGGGAATAGTGGGTCAGGGCAGGAAAGGGAGGTGACCTGAAGTCCTGGGTTCTTGTAGAGGCCACATAAACAGGGATAAAAGACATAATGAGATGAGTAATGGTTGTAAAACCTAAGTTCCTTCCACTAGTTGAAACTTGAGAGAAAATATTTTTTAGATTCGCAGCTGGAATGACTCGGCAAATCAACTGGTAGACTACTATTATGAACAAGAGTGACTTTTTAAAGGTTTGTTTTTTAAAAAATATAAAAGTAATACATGCTCATGTGAAAAAAGAATTCAAATAATTTAGAAGACCATTAATCTAAAAATAAGAATTCCCCCTCCCTCCTCTCAGTCCTACTCTCAGTGGTAACTACAATTAACAGTTTCCCAGGCATCCTTTCGGGCATTTTCTACGCACATGAAAGCATCTGCTTCATGTAGCTTTTAAGCAAATAAATGGGAGCATTACTGCTTCATAGCTTGGTTTCACCTCTTAGCAATACACTTGGTAACATTTTTCATACATACGTAAGTTATATCATTCAGCTGCATACTATTTTATTACACACGACCTGTGTAACCAGCCCCCTATTGCTGGACATGTTTCTGGTTCTTTTCCAGTTTCTGGTGTTTTTGGTTTTTGCTTTATCAACAATTGCTTCCATGACCATCCTTGAACATAAATCTTTGTTTTACTTCCAGCCCTATTTGCAGGTACAGAATAGCTATAATATCTATGTGCACACTAGTGAGATTAAATCCATGTTAATGTTTTACTATAATTGCTTTAAGTCAACTTTACTCGGTACACCCACCTTGCTCTTCAAAGAAGCTGTGCTAATTTTTATTCTCACCAGCAATTATAAATATTCCCATTTTCCCACATCCTTAACAACACACGGTATTTTCAGACTTTTGTGTTGCCAGCCTGCTGGGTAGGAAATAGTATTGTGTTGCTTATTGTCATTTTCCTGAGTTTCAAAACGTTCTAATGTTTCTTGGCCGTATGAGTTTCCTTCGTTATGAAAAACCTGTCCTTCAAATTTGTCTTGATTCTGCTTGGTTACCTGCTCATGCCAAAAGAGGTAGGATTAATCTGCCAAGTTCTATGAGAAACCTTGTTGAGCTTCATAGCTATAGTTTTTTGCATTCCTTTTTTTCCCCCTGTGGTTGCTGTAGAGATTACACTTATATAGCCTTAACTTTGCATAGCCCTTCTAGAGTTTACTCTGAAGCAGGATCTCATGGAATGGGTGAGTGAAGACTGGAGCCACAGGGGCTGGGATGAGATCTGAGCTCTAGAACACACCAGCTCAGTGGCCTAGGACCACTTAAACTGGTATATTACCTATTCGTAGGGCTATTGCAAGGATTCAAATGCTTAATGCAGAGTCTGGTACATAGTACTCAATAAATATTTGAGAAAGATCATTCTGGTTGCTACTTCAGTAGGGGAATGATAATACACATCTTCATCCTTTTGGTGTTATCTGAGGAATATACAGACCTAACAATTCTAAATTGATTTCTCTTTGATTCATCCTAGTAAGTTACAAAACAGGTTATGTGTGATAGTTATTTATCTACCAGTAAAGAACTGTCGCCACCTGCTGGCCATACTCACAGATGAAAAATAAAGGTCTGTCCAAACATGGCTGTTGAGGAAATCTTCCATTTTGCAGTTACTGTGACAGGTAGCAATGTTGGCCGCAGGGAGCACCTCACTTTTCTCTTACACCCCCCAAAACACACTCTCAAAGAAACTAGCATCTCATCACACAGTGCTGGCTAATTGTTGACACATTTACTTAGTTGAGGCAAACATTTCTTTTCAGTTTGGAATTTAGATTTGTTTTAGACGCAGACTAGACATGTTTTCCTTCTTGTTGGCTTGGTTATTTCATAGAGTTGGCCATCCAAGTCTTGAGTCTTTGTCCCAACAAGGGGACTGCACCTAATTTTTTTCTTTTTTTTTTTTCTTAAGACTCGCTCAAGTCACCCTCAGAACCAACAGGCATGGTACATAACTAACACCCATTATATTACTAACCACCATCGATGTGAAACAGGAAAGAAAATATCTCTTAATTGGCCATTCTATTTTTTTAATTGCTTGAAGACGTTATAAGAAGAGCTAATAAATGAGCTGCTGGGGAGAGCTCTAGTTAAGTTCAGCCTGGAACAAAACCATTTCACGCTGAATCATGAAGGCCATGCTAGGAATTGGCCTTTGAGTCTGGAACCTTCTGAGATCAGTACATTTCATGAGAGCTTTCCCTGAGGTACAGGAAAGTGGCCATTCAGACTCTGCGGGGGGTGGGGGAGGGGGTGTTGTCCCACTGTTGTGGGTTACAGGGGTGCTGGCTTAATGCAGTGACTCCAGCCAGGATGGCAGGAGGGGGAGCAAAGAGTAGCACCAGCAGCCCATGCTGAGAAAGACCCGAGCTCCTGCCTTTGGGGTTTCTAGGTAATTGATATCAGCTGGCCTGCCCTCTTCTTCCTTTTCGCTACAAAGGCAACAGGGATTCAGTCTGAGCAGGCTGGGAGGGCGAGAGCTTCCTTGACCATCCAAGTAAATCCATTTCCCATTTCTCATGCTCACATTCACTGTGGCCTCACTGCGTGCCTACTCCCAAGGGACTTCTTTCTGAGGAGCCCTCTCATGTCCTCATTGTCACTCTCACCCTTACTCACAGGCTTCTCTTGCCGCCTACCAACCTTCTCACCATCTCTTCTCCAACTTCTCCCAAGTCCCTCCCTGTTCTCCCTGCGCCTCTTTCTGCTCTGTCTTGTCCTCTGCACCTCTGCAACTGATGGTTCCTCGTTGACTTCTTCTTTCCCTCCTCAGGGTCTCTTTCCCATGCTTTTGTAATGTCTTCAGGCTGCTTTTTGCCCATTAATGACACATCCTAATTTTTTTAAGGCTTCTTTTCCCCTGTGATACTGTAATACTTCGTTCAAGTTTCTAACATAGCCCCCACCATAGCATTTCTGTCTGGATCCTTCTAGTCCAGACCCAGGTGTCCTAGATAGCAAAGACTGTCTTCCTCATTGTATGCCCAGCTCCTGGCACAGCCCCCGGCACAGAGTAGGTGCTCAGTTTGCTGAATGAATGAGTAGTTCTGTTATTTCATATCTTACTTGTTGCACATGTTTGCTCTGATGTTTATTTCCCCCTGATTTCATCCGTGTCTAAAGACTCTTTTAATGCTTTCATTTCAAAGTACTTTCAGACTTTCAAAAAAGTGAAACCAGTACCAAAAAATTCCCGTTTACTCTTCCATTACATTCCCCAAACGATACACAACCCCAGTACATCTCCCATAACCATAGTAGGATGTTCAACACCAGAAAATAAACATTGATAGAACACAATTAATCTACAAGACCTTATTCAAATTTTGTCAACTGTCCCATTAATGCTTTTTTTCTGAACCAGGGTCCAGATCCAGGATGGCACATGACATTAAGTAGCCACATTTCCTTAATCTCCAATAATCTGGGACAATTCCTCAGTTTTTCTTTGTCTCTCATGACTTTAAAATGTTTGAAGGGCACTGGCCAGTTTTTTGGTACAATGATCTCCCAACCGGGTTTGCATGGTGTTTCCTCTTACTCATCTTTAGGTTTCACATTTTTGCCAAGAATATCCTTCTCAGCATCATCTCAGAGGGCGTGTGATGCACATGGGCCATGGCTGATCATGTAAACCTTCGCCACATGGCTCATGCGGTTCTGGCGGGTTTCTCCACTCTAAGGTCATTGTTTTTCCTTTGTAATTAACTAGCATCATGTAGGAATAAGTAAATATGCTGGTGCTCATTAAACTGTCCACTGATTTTAGGATCCGTTGATGATTCTGGACTGCTATGATTATTACTGTGGTCTTTTTCAAATGATGGTCTCTATTTCCAAAGTTTTAAATAAGGCCAGGTAAAATTGTCTTGCCCACGGTGAATCATCCAGGACCCGACCCCAGAAATGACTCTAAAGCATTCTCTGAGAGAGCCTGAGCATTCGACAGAGCCACATGGGGCCACAGATCTCTACACAGCTTGAGTCTTTGGACTGTTCCTTTCCCTTTTCTCCCCCCACCCACTCCCCAATCTTCTATTGGTAGATACAAATAGGCTCTCCTGATGGGTGGTGGTATTCCTGATGAGACACCAAGAAGGGCCATCACAAGTAAATTGATCATAACTTAATTATTAATTCATGCCCCTAAAGTACATACTGTGGAGATTAATGCTTGAAGCCGAAAGATCCTTGGCTCATTTTTAGAACCACTGTCTTAAAGGAGAGCTGCATAGGCTAATATCAAGGTAGCGTACAATAAACCAAGACCTACAGTCTTTGGGAGAAATGCTTCCCAATCCATTTGGAGCTGTGTCATGATGACCTTGGGGCTATTTTTTTTTTAAAGCACTCGGGTAGTTACTGAGTCTGGGGGAGGAGCTGGAGGTTCTATGAAATTAAGGAACCCTAACACCGTGGCTTCTTCATGGTATCCCCGTTGGGTTCCATTAGTCCCTTCAGTATAGCATGTTCATTATCTAGAAAAATTTTCAGATCCATAGGCAGCGTGTCAGAAGAGAGAAAATTTTTCTTTTGCC
This sequence comes from Nasua narica, assembly GCA_028533885.1. Lineage (NCBI taxonomy): Eukaryota > Metazoa > Chordata > Mammalia > Carnivora > Procyonidae > Nasua > Nasua narica. Next base: position 102,119,061 of record CM052799.1, on the reverse strand, counting down.
ATATTTGCAAGAGTTAGTTTTCAGTGGGACCCAATTTAAGTTACTAATTCTCTGGTTAAAGTGGTGAAGGTGGTGCAAAGCCGCAGGCTTTTATGGGACTGCAAAGCAGGCCACCAAATATTCTTGTTGCATGAGGACTCCTTGGGATAAACGAGTAAGTAGTCTCTGGGTTTTACAGACAGAATGGAAATGAAGACAAAGATAATGGCTGTCTCCAGACCTGGGGTCCTTAGGCCACTGAAGAGAGTGAAGTCCACTGAGGCAAGAGACAATCAAAGATAGGACCCTGTTTCTAGATGTAGTTTCAGGGCCAGCGAAGGAGTCTCTTAATTAACACCCTTCTTCCCCCCAAACCAAGGAATTACAAAGGGGAATAAACAAGACCAAAGGACCGGAGTTTGGCTGAAAGACACGTGACGCCTGGGGGACCAGTTATTCCCCCGGCTTTCTCCTGCGCGGGAGCGCTGTTGGCAGCTGCTAAGGATGGCGTGTGTCATCTGGAACCCGTGGGTGATGTGGCAGGGGCTGGCGGCAGCCCCAGGGTGACATTTATAGAATCGGGAAGAGTTAGATTCCAGTAACAAATGGGGTAGGGACTGGAAATTAATTCCGGCTGTGATTAGAACCCATGTCTGTGATTTCCCCCCGCAGCTGGTATAGCCCAGGGAAACAAAGGTCACATTCATGAATAAATTAAAAGCAAGAGCTATTTCTTCTTTTTTGGAATTCCTTCATACCGATCCTAGTATCTTTTGAAATCTGTAAGAAAAAAATAATCTGCCCTAGGATGGGAACAGGAAAAGCTTTATGTTCCAGTGACAGTCCCGAGTAAATTTTTCAGAACCCTTTGAGAATGAACTGCTGAAACACCCTGCCATAGCACAAAAGTTGTTCGTCCTGAGAGTCATATTCTAAACAGAGGCCTCCTTTGGAGCCATAGGACTGGGTTTAGTGTTTGGTGACTCATACGTCCCTCTGGTCAGGAGTTGGAGATGCCCTTTTCTGAAAATAGTTCTGTCTGCAGGCATGGCACTGTGTAGGAATGAAGCCGCCTTTCTCTTGTTTCTCAGTCGGGTCTCTGGGACAAATGTCTTATGTCACAGCTCTGGGTTGCAAGCTGACAACGTCCCTTTAAGGCTTGTCTTCACCCAGCTGGGTCCTCTGAGAGACTGGCCACAGGGGATGCTTGGACACATGGATCACTGCTGGGCATAGTGAACTTGAAATAAGCAGGGCGCAGGTGGGATACTTGGCTGGGCACTTAAAGTCGGGGAGGAGGATGAAGTCCAATCCTCATCCATCACTGAGCACTCTTCACTCGGGGGCATGGTTCTACACAAAGGCCATATCCCAGAGAACTGATTGGTGGGGATTCTCATAGGGCTGCAGGCAAATGTTTTGCTCAGGACCTGTGTGAATTCGATCAGTTAGAGCTGCCTACAGCCCTGGCCTGACCTTGGGACTGCTTGATTTGGAAACGCACTTGAAGAGGACTCAGAGATGGGGCTGCGGGAAGGGCCCCTATTGAGGCCGTTTTTATTAGTTGTATTAATAGTATTGTTTCCTGTGTAGGAACCATTAGTTACACAATCCCAGAGGATCCATCCTTTTCTGGAATGCCCTGGGAACACATCAAGAGGAGAAGATAGGGCTAAATAGCCTTTCACTGAATGTTATGCATTCATCCATTCAACTATTCATGCTGTTGTTCAATGAGTATTCATCAAGTGCCTAGTAAGTGGCAAGCTCCACGCTGGGTGCCAAGAATGACAGCAGTGAACAAGAGAGCCGAGGCCTCTGCCCTTGGGGAACGTTCCAATAAGATACATTCTAGATATTAAATGTTACAAAGGAAATAAGAGATGTCAAGGCAATGGAAGTGCTTGGAGTTTGGGGAGGGCTGCCTTCGCTAGGGAAGGTCTCCCTGATCTGAATGGCAGGCTGGGGCTCATTATGTAAAAGTCTGAGGGCTGAGAATTCCAGGTGATGGGATAGTCTCCTGCAAAACCCCAGTGGCAGGCCTGGGTCTGACAAACAGGAAGAAGGCCAGAGCTCAGAGAGTGAAAGTGGGGTGGGCTGAGATGATGAATCTAGGGAAGGTCAGAGATGCAGGCAGAGGCAGGGTCCTCGAGGGTCCTGTTCTTCTGATGTCATCCAAGTCAGTCTTTACGAGTTCTCTTCCTGAGACACCTTGGTTGCATCTAAAATCCAAGAGAGCAGCAGGGTGGACAAGGCTCTGCACCCCCTTCTTATGTCCCCACTTCAAGCCAGTATGTCTCCCTCCCTTTATCCATTTTGCACATTCAAATTCTGTGTATGATTTAGCCTCTTCAAAGTTGTGGCAGTTGCAAACTGTGGAAAGAACCAAAATGCCCTTCAACAGATGAATGGATAAGGAAGATGTGCTACATCTATACAATGGAATATTATGCCTCCATCAGAAAGGATGAACACCCAACTTTTGTATCAACATGGACAGGACTGGAAGAGATTATGTGGAGTGAAATAAGTCAAGCAGAGAGGGTCAATTATCTTATGGTCTCACTTACGTATAGAGTATAAACTAAATCATGGAGGGCATTGTGAGAAGGAAGGGAAGGGTGAATGGGGGGAAATCAGAGGGGGCGATGAACCAGGAGAGACTGTGGACTCTGAGCAACAAACTGAGGGGTTTGGAGGGGTGGGAGTGGGGGGTTGGGCAGCCTGGTGGTGGGTATCGAGAAGGGCACGTATTGGATGGAGCACTGGGTGTGGTGCATGAACAATCAATCTTGTAACACTGAAAAAATAAAATAAACATATTTGGGAAAAAAAAAAAACCCGAAGTTGTGGCAGATGAAAGATGGCCAGAAGTTCTTTCACTTCCCCATCAAGAGGTGGACTTTATTTACCCTGCTCGTAATCGAGGCTGCTCTCGTGACTGCTTTGCCCCAAGAATGTGGCAGAAGTGATGCTGCCCCAGCCTTTAAGATGACTGGCAGCTTCCACTTCTTCTTTGACAAGTGGGCTCTTGGGGCCTCCACTGCCCTCGAAGAAGCCCTACCCTGCCGAAGAGACCACGTGGCCGTGAGCCGAGAAGCCAGCCAGGGCCGGACTGGACGCGCGGACGTAGACATCCGGGTGAGCCGCTCCAGCAGCCCCAGCCTGGTGAGCCGTCCCAGGGGCCGTGGAGACGCTGCCTCAGACAGTCTGTCTTCGGCAGACGTCATGTGGAGCAGACACCAGTCAATCCTGCGTGTCTTGTTGAGGACCTCAGAACTGTGTTCAAAACAAAACACTCTTCTTCTTCTGTATTTACCGGTGGTTTGTTAGGCAGCAATCGAAAACTGAAGCAAAGGTTTAAACCGACTTTGAAAACCACTCCGCCAAGCAAAATCAATGGTCTTACAAGGAACTCAGAGAGCTTATATCTCACAAGTAAGGAGGCAGTGGAGTCTAGTGGATAGGACAAGAACTTTGGAGGAAGATGGTCTTGGGATTGAATTGGGACTTAAGTCTGATTCTTTGCTTCATTCCCTTTTTTTTTTTTTAAAGATTTTATTTATTTGAGATAGAGACAGTGAGGGAGAGCATGAGAGGGGAGAAGGTCAGAGGGAGAAGCAGACTCCCCGTGGAGCCAGGAGCCCAATGTGGGACTCGATCCTAGGACTCTAGGATCATGACCTGAGCTGAAGGCAGTCGCTTAACCAACTGAGCCACCCAGGCGCCCTCTTCATTCCCTTTTTAATAAAAAGATTTCTTTATTTTAGAGAGAGGGAGAGAGCAGGGGGCAGACGAAGAGAGAGTCTTAAGCGGGCTTCACACTGAGCGCAGAGCCTGACGCCAGGGCTTGATCTCAAGACCCTCAGATCCCAACCGGAGCTGAAACAGAGTCGGACACTTAACCAACTGTGCCACCTGGGGCACCCAGCCCCTGCTTCTTCATTTCTAAAATGCAAAGAACAATACATGTCTTAGAGACCTAAAATCTGTGTTAAGAGCTTGGCACATAATAAAAGCTAAAAATTATAACTATTGCGTGGTCATTGGGGCCCTTCCAACAGGGGCTTATAGCAGGCTGCTGGCTTGGGAAACCTAGTCCTTGTGTCTGTCCCAGCCAATGGCCTGTCCCAGCCAGAGCCCATGAGACCTCACAGTGTACCCGGCAACAGGAGCAGGCAGGGTAACCCCAGCTCACTGGCCAATTCCCTTATATGTTAAGGCTTCGGGGGACACAGAATTTCTACACTGAATTGGTATTGAGGACGCTTTTTCCCTTTCGGTTCTCCTTTGATCCTTCTGATAAAGCCAAAGCATAATTGCAAGTATGGCTTTAACATCTAACACTTGCTAACCTGCCTTCCTGCCTTTTTGCTTTCATTTTTGCAGAGAGAGCTTCGTGGAACCATACAACCTTTGGCTTAGAGTATTTGGCAGGCTGCAGTATCTAAGACTAACATTGTTTGAGATCATTGTTTAGTTTTCATTGTATTTAGCTTGGGGCCCATTACTAGCTTCCTTTTCCCCCCACTCCTGCCCCCCACACACCTTGACATAAAGATTTCCTTGGAGATAAGGAGAAAGATCAGCTTAAAGTAGAGTGAGATAAGAAATGGTGCCAGATGCGGCATGAAGGTCACAGAGAGCTGCCGCAAAGGCCACAGCAGCGAACGTCCCCACACTCCATGGGCCCTACTTTGGGTTGTCACCATCAAGAAAAGCAGACAAGCCCATCGTGTGGGTGTGCTCTCCTGCTCCAGCCCCTGAGGCCCGTGCTCAGCACCGCCCCCCCCCCCCCCCCCCGAGCCCCAAGGGGTCAGCCTGGGATGGTAGGAGGGGATGCCAGCTTCACGCTCCAACACACAGCTCCTGGCGTGCAGGGGACGGCCTCTTGGTTTCTGAGCCGTGGTGAGAGCCATGCTGGCCCATGAGCCACTGCGGCTGCCCCGGGACTCCTGCCCGGGTCGTTCTGTCGGCTCAGCTCTCTCTGACCTTCCCCCTGTCTGCTGCTCTCGCCTCCCTAATGCGCTCAGCACTTTTCGCTGTTCTGTGATAGTCTCAAAGGGCATGGAGATGAGAGCGTTGCTGAAAATGTGCATCTTCTGCAGAAAAGGGCCACAGAACACTTAGAGAGGAAAAGGACAAAAGGATCAAAGTGGTTTTGGAACAGAAGAGGGAAGAAGGGACTATAAAATTTGAATGAAGTGCCTGGAGACAAGAAGCAGGAGAAGGGAGATAGCTTCGTTCAGTATTTAGAGCTAAGAGGGGAGATAAGACAAGAACTGGGATGGAGACCTTTCAATGAAGGGCTGCTTAAAAACGAGAAATGCTAATGTCACTCTAATCAGAGCCTCAAAACCTACCACCGGGTTGATCTCAAAGTGAATGTGATTGTAGCATTTTTGTCAGTGACACAGTGTCTCTGGATGGCTGCTTTGTTTCCCAGGTATCTGCTCTCTGGTACCTCCTTAGGGAGGCTTCGGGGAGCACAGCATCTAAAACAATGCTCTCCTGTCTCACCAGCGCTGGTCCACTGCGTTTTTCTTCGACACATTTACCACTACGTGGAATGTTACTGGGTCATTTATTTACTATCATTCTCTCCCTATTAGATCGTAACTCTACAAATGCAGGGACTGCGCCTGTCACTTTGTATCCCTCCATGTTCTCCTGGCATGGAAGAGGCACCCAATAAATAAACTTTGGGAGAACAAATTCAACTAGTTAAGGTTTATGAAGCCCCTAATATGTACAAGACAATAGTAGAAATCAAAGATGAGTCAGACATGAATTTTGCCCTTGAGAAACTAATAATAATCACTGTCAGTTTCAGAGGACTTCATCCATGGTAGACGCCTTATACATACAATGTTATTTTATCTTTGATGACTAGGGGTGATATTTAATGTAAACATATTTAACAACAGGTGTTGTAGACATGGACCTATCTAAGTACCATGAAGTAGAATTCAGAGGTATTAAATAACATTGCAAAGGTCTGAGACCCAGGAAATAGCATTGAATTTGAATGGAATTTGAATGAAGGTGTGGCTGACTTCAGTGCTCATTCTCCTAATCCCACTATAGGGGTACCTATTGTCCTATTTGTAAATGTGTATTGGGCACCTACTGTGTGCATAAAAAATAAAATGATCTCCATCATCTGAGAGTTATGGGTCTCATGGGAAAGTTGAGGACTCTGGGTCCAGATAGCCCCTGGCTTGGCCAGCTTCTCCCTCCACCATTTTGCCTCTAACAGGTGGTAGGGGCAAAGTCTGAACAAACAGAAAGAAGGGAGAAGGGCAGAGGGGGCGGGGGAGTGCCGGGCAAACAGTCAGCTCCGAGGACGTTTACAGAAGCCCAGAGAACAAGCAGAGAGAGGCTGGGTCCTTGGACAGCCGCCGTGTTCCATAGGGCCACCTCCCTGCTCACCTTTCTAGGTGACCTCAGTCCCGAGGGTGCCTAGCCTGGGGTGGCAGTGGGCAGAATTCTCCCTGAGCATGATCTCTCGGGCCCAGCAGCAAAATCTGAATTCCGTCTCAGATGACGGCTGATACAAACAATACCGCCCCGCTCCAAGGGACACTGGGAGCTGAGCTGCCGGCTGACTGAGCGCTTGCTCCATGCGCCGGGGCAGCGGGCGCCCGCCTGATGCGCAGGAGCCTCCTTCCTCGTGGTTTACAGGAGAGGAAACGGGCCCCTTCCCGTCTGAACTCCTCTCTGCCACTGCCGTGGTCTGGTGTCACGTCTTCGAGTTCATAGCTGCGAGATGGAGGGCAGCCTCCTGACTCCTGTCCAACTGACTGGAGCAGCAGCAGCAAGAGCAACAGCAATGAACTTTTAATAGGTCAAACCACTGAGAGTTGGGGTTGGTTTTGTGGCCACAGCCTCTGTTAATTCCTATCCTAATAGGTCTCCCTAAGGCCCTCCGCGCTTGTTGCCCCACCTCCAACAATCACGGCTGTCCTATTCGTCATACCCTTCCGGTATTAGCAGGGTTTGACTTCAGCTGCCATGGGCTTGGCGTCTGGCACAGTTTTAGCCTCGAGTTGCTTTTGAGAAAGTAATGATAGGATTAAGCCTGTGCTTCTGTCCCCTTCAGTGATGTGGCACAAAACTATTCAGTAGCTTCTAGAAACACAGGCCTGGGAATTCTAAATATCATCTGGGTAAGTAGGCAGTCAGTTTCATATCTTTGTATATGTTACAAAGAGGAGACTGTTACAAGAAGAGAATGAGGTTCAGGACAGCCAAGGAACTTGGCCATGGTCACATAGCCACTGAGCAGTGAGACTGGGGTTCTAACCCAGGGAATTCTGATTCCCAAGCTCATTCCACAGTGCCCTGCTGCCCTGACTGACAAGTTGCCCCATTTATTTATTTTTATATATTGATTAATAGTTAAGCATTTTTAAAAAAGATTTGTTTATTTGAGAGAGAGAGAGAATGAATGAGTGATGGAGGGGCAGAGGGAGAGGGAGAGAGAAAATCCCCAAGCCGACGCCCCACTGAGCGCAGAGCCTCACGTGGGGCTGGATCCCAGGACCCTGAGATCATGACCTGAGCCAAAATCAAGAGTCAGCCTCCTAACCGACTAAGCCCCCCCCGCCCCGGTGCCCCTAGTTGCCTCTATGGGAGATAGTCCATAAAAGGAGAATATTCAGTTATTTTTATTTTATTTTTCATTTTTGAGAGAGAGAGAGAGAACGAGCAGGGGGCAGGGCAGAGGGAGAGGGAGAAGCAGACTCCCAGCTGAGCAGGGAGCCCGATGCCATGCAGGGCTTGAATCCATAACCTCAGGATCATGACCTGAGCAGAAGGCAGATGCTTAACTGACTGAGCCACCCAGGGGCCCCAGAATACTCTGTTATTAACCTCAAGGAAAGTAGAGACCAGATGAGATCACTAGGTGAACCAAGGTAAGATAGTTAAAAGGCAGTTTTAAGGGGCACCTGGGTGGCTTAGTGGGTTAAAGCCTCTGCCTTCGGCTCGGGTCATGATCTCAGGGTCCTGGGATCGAGCCCCGCATCGGGCTCTCTGCTCAGCAGGGAGCCTGCTTCCCCCTCTCTCTCTGCCTGCCTCTCTGCCTACTCGTGATCTCTCTCTCTCTCTGTCAAATAAATAAATAAAATCTTTAAAAAAAAAGGCAGTTTTAAAAAGCACCATTGTGAATGAAACAGATTTGAAATACTGCAGGCATTGAGATAAAGGGAGAGATAGAAGCAAGTGTGTCTGGAAATACCAGGCTTCCCAAAGCTTAGAGAGTTGAAGGAGGCCAAGAAGGATGGATAAATTGTGGAGCAAGAAGAGGAAGGAAAGTGCTATACAAGAGAGAACACCCTTGCAGGGCCTGAAAGGGGAGCCAGCCTGGGACATTCAGGGCCACAGGGGAAACCAGTGAGGCTCTGTGGAGATGGGTGGGGTGGAGGTTATGGGACAGGAGGCCACAAAAGGCCTGGCTGAGGAGTTTGGACTAGATCTTGAGTCAGGGCAGAGCCATGGAAAAGGAAGGAATCAGTTGTTTGAAGAAGCAGGTAAGTGGAGGAAGGTTTTGGAATGCTGAGGTTTTTTTTAAAGATGGAATTGGTCTCAGGCAGTCAATGGTCCAGGGACTTGACTCAAGAAGGACAAAGATCTAGAATGTCAATGTAGTAGATATCCTATGGTTGCAGTTGGTCCTCCTTCTTGACTAACAGGCCCTATAATAACTTTCCGTCTCTAACTCTGAATGAGAAACGTATTCATGTACTCTTTCGATTCTGTGGACTAAAGATCAAAAGGGCTATCCTTTGGCCCTTAGGTCCAGGTCACTTTCTCTGGCCTCAGTTATTTCATCTGCAAAATGACAGCGTCGGACCTGTTTCTGATAGTCATTTGTGGGGATCACGAGCTCTTAATTTATGTCCTACTTTTCATAAAGCCGTTCTGTCCCCTCCCCTTTTTTTCTTGGAGATTTTCTTAGGATATGTGAGCAGTTTTCCTTTCTGGGGTCTTTGGTCAGAGGGAACATAAGCCATCTGACCTACTTTTTGTGGGGCCTGACTGCCTGTTTTTGTGTTTTGGCCAAAGCCTCATGTCTCGAGGAACACAGTTCTCTTCAACTGCCGCAGGTGAGGACCCTAGTAGACCCCGTGTTCAAAAATCACCACTTTGAACACGCACCAAGATATTTATGGATAAAATGATAGGACATCTGGAAAGCGGGTAAGGTCTAGATAAAACCAGATTGGCCAGAACCTGATCATTATGGAAACCAGGTGATGGTATGTGGGGTTTCATTATACTATCCTGGCTATTTCTGTAAATCTTTAAAATGTTTCCGTTAATGAAAAGTTAAAAAAAGAAACACATGCCCCTCTTTGTTTCATGTGGCAGCATCCAGAAAGCCAAACTGTTGAGTATCCACAAAGCAGTAACCCAAAGCGATCTTGATCTCGAGACGTGGGAAACAGTGAAGTTGATAACAACAAAATAATTTACTGTAGCGTCTCTCTGAGGACACTGGCCTTGGATGACTTGTTGACAAGAACATTTATTGCGAGCTGTTATTTTCCTGCCGGCAGTAAGGCTCCGCCTCCCACTTGTCTTTTCCTTCCCATTCCTTTGTCTGCGAGTTAACTTTCTCCCATGGGCAGAGAGAGCTGCTTTTTCAGGAACCATAAAGAAAGGATGACAGAGCCCTCCAAAGCAGCGGTTTTCCATTCCCCCCCCCCAAACCACAACCCAGAGTAAGAAAGATACTTTTTATCATCACGTGCAAACACAACTGACGTGTAAGTTTCACAGGATAACACCCTCTCCTCAGTGGGGTACGTTCTGCTATTTTCTGTTCTGTTCTAGTCTATTCTGTTCCAATATTTTAAAAGGCTGTTGTGATCCACTAAATTGACTTCAGAATCACTAATGGGTTGCAGCCTGCAGTTAAAAAATTTTCGGTTAATGAAAAGATACATTGGGCAGGAAACTTAACATTTAAAACATCTGGCCTGGGGTTGAAGTCACAGGCAGCTGGATCTCATTTGTATCTGACAGTGGAAAAGATCTCCACACTTTCTTTAAGTGGGTGGAAGGTCAGATCTACCATGCTAGCCAAGGACTGACTAAAGTATTAAATTTCAGGAGATGTGTTAATTGATGGGCCCATCAACAGGGAGGAATCAGGGCGCCTGGGTGGCTCAGTGGGTTAAAGCCTCTGCCTTTGGCTCAGGTCATGATCTCAAGGTCCTGGGATAAAGTCCCACATCGGGCTCTCTGCTCAGCCGGGAGCCTGCTTCTCCCCTCCCCCCCCACCCCCCACCCCCCCCCACCTCTCTGCCTACTTGTGATCTCTCTGTCAAATAAATAAATAAATAAATAAATAAATCTTTTTTTTAAAAAAAGGAAGGAATCACAAGTCATGGAATGGGACTTTGGTTGAACTGGGCTCAGCCACATGCCATCTTGTAGTTTTATGGTGGTGAAAATGGGAGTAGCCCCATTATTCACACTCCAACATGACTGTGGCTCAGCAGAAGCACCAGGGAATGGCATGAAGCCGTACACATCCTTTGGAACCAGACAGACCTGAACTGAGACCCCATGCACTCCTAACCATGTGATTTTAGACAGCTAACTCATGCTCTCTGAATCTCAGCTTTTTTTTCTCCCTAGGATGGGGATAATGATGCTACTGTGTTAGATGAGGTAAAATAGAGCATCTAACCAGAGTCAGACATGAGGGCGGACCTTCAACAAATGTCGCTGACCTCCTCTACTAGCACAGAGGCTGTGGAAAGTTTTCTTCAAAGACTGCTCCATCTTGTGCCCTGTCTGATGGATCTGTCACCTCTGCTTTGCCCAGAGGTTTGTTGGAGGAGAAAGAAAGACAGATGACCCATGTAGAAATAAGCATGAAGTGCCAGCTAGCCAAGAGAGAAGCCAGACTGAGCAACCTAGGCGCCATCATTCACTAGCTTTTCGGTGTCCAGTTCTTCAGGGAAATGCCCTGTTCTAAAACTCTTGGCTTATGTTCCTTAAAGATATTTCATTTCCTGGGCACAAGCTCAGACCCACTGAATCATAATCATCGCAACCCAGTGTCTAGCAATGCACCAAGTCCTTTCAAATCGGCTTCTTAAATATCTCCCCAGGCCATCTCACCCTTTCCTGTCTGCTGTCCCACCTGTGCACCTGTTAACGGCATTCCTGGCTTCTGGTCTTGCTTGCTCTCCATCTGGTCTCTACTCGGCAGCCAGAGAGATGGTTTTACAAAGCAAAAGTGATGTGGAGAATGCTGTGCATAGCATCCATTGATTTCTCTATGTTTTGGGAACAAAGTCCAAACCCTTCACATGTCTGTCCCCAAGGCTCATCTTGACCTGGTCAACCTTTTTTTTTTTTTTGACCTAGTGGTCAATCTTTGCATCTTCTCTTTTGCTCACCTGCGCCAGCCTCTGGACCACCAATTCAGGGAGAGTGTCTCTCCCGCTATCGATGTTGCCTGGTGCCCAGCACATGGCCTGGTGCGAACCAGGCACAGAATGAAAGAGCAGTTGATGAGCGCCAACTAAAACTTTTCCATAAAGTTATGGCAAGTGACCTCTTTTCTGGACAAAATAACTTCCACGTCCTATGGCAAATTGTATCTTAAAGCCCCTGTTGTATTATCTGCTGGTTGATTAGAGAATAAATCAAGTGAACTATAATTTCCAACGTTTTATATTTTGGTACAAGAAAAATTTCAAGGATTTTTTATTTTTATTTTTTATTTTGGAGAATAAATGTAGTTTGGGCTCCTTTCCTATACTCCTCAAAACACTCTTAAGTGATCGCTGGTAGTTTCTCATTGTTTCTAAAGCCTGGTCTTACACAGACATAGTGGCTGAAGATTTCCCTTACCAGGGAGAATGTCATGCATTACAGTTCTCACTTCCTTTTAGCCAGATTAAGTATTTAAGTGCTTTGTGCTCTGATTAGAGGTGTGGGTATATGAAGTACTCCCTGAACAAAAGTTATGAGCGGTCAAATGTGATTTAATTGACTCATGTTCCATATTAAGGCAAAAACACTTCACTTAAATACTTAGCTCGAAGTGGTTTCGGTAGTAGAGTTAACAGATTTACTTTTATTTCATCTACGCCACTGGCATTAGGTAACAATGGAACTCCGGCAGCATGCTGTTTTACAGAACATTGGGGTGCAGCAATCTCGGGTTCCAGGCCACGCTAGTACCGCCCAGCCACCTCCCTGGGAAGGCAGCAGAGAGCCGCCATCACTGGATCAAGTTTTCCCCTATGGTTTGTTCCAAAGATTGAATAAGCATTCAGAATGGAGCATCCCGGAGAGAATATGGGCAGTTTCCCGAAACGCAGTGGTGCCTACTGGAATGGTCGTTCACAGAATTTTCTAAATAGTGATTCCCAAATCACTACGAATTTAGGATGCTGCAGAATCATTGGGGCGGCAGCTACACATGAGAACAGCAAGCTTAGGCTTCTAGGCGGTCAGAGAACAATAATTAGTTAGTGAAGCAGGTCACAGGAAACCTAATTTTTAATGGGTTAAATAACAGTTTTCCCCACATCACTAAATATCCAGAAGCAGAAGGTTCAGTAAGTCAAAGATGGCCATGTGTGCCCTCGGATGCTTCCTCTTTCCAATCTGCTGTCCTTAGTAGGTTGGCTTTCTCCTCAGACTAGTGGTGCGGCCATCCCAAGCTGCCCTTCCAGCCACGCATCGGCATTCCATGGAACAAAAAGGGAGAGGAAGCAGACAAGCCACTGTGTCTCCCTTTATCAAGAGAACGCAAGGCTTTTCCAACCCTGCTATGCGGCGGACATCTGCTTAGGTCTCACTGACTCGAACTGGGTCACATGCGCCCCTGCCCTGGCTCCAGGGAGGTTGGGACAGTGGGGAAGAGGACTTCTGACCTTGCCCTGGACTCAACCCTACCAGAAAAAATGTTCCCTTTTACTCCCTCCTTTCAGTAAACAAATATTTTGTAATATTCCTTTAACCAGAGAGACAATGAAGAGATCATATAACCAGTCTAGAGCCATGATTTTAGAAAAATGCCCTAAATGTAACATAAAAATAAGAATTAAGAGGAAAGTAATTTAATAAGAGGAAAGTAATTTATTCTAAGAAAACGTGTGCATTTCAGCGTATAATTGCCTCTGTAGGGCTCCATTAGAAGACATAATGTCACAGTCATACGTTTGCACCTATTTTTAAGGACTAGTTGAGAAGGAAAAAGGAAAAAAAAATCAGAAGATATTCCATACAAGAAGTCCAGGAAGCTGAAAGAGCAGAGGTTTAAGTGTGCACTAGAATGAAAACCAGTGTAAGCATAAGTAGGAAAAAACCAGACTTGTTTGCATGGGATAAAAGAAAGAGGGAGAACCTCTTAATTGTCTAGGCAAATTACAGGCTGTGGAAGTCGAGACAACGAAAACTACGGTGTTCTCTCAAGTGAGCTGAGCCTTATTGCTAAGAGCAGTGTCAAAAATAATTGTTATGACATGGGACAGGGAACTGGGGAAGTACCATAGAAAACCCATCTCCTGTCTTGAAGATTTAATGCATGTTATGATAAACACTTAGCCTTAAGGACCTAAAAACAACGCAGAGCAAAGCAAAACAACCCCTTGGAGGCCTTGTGCTTCAGTAAGCAAGGAAACCAGAAGATGTTCTAGAAAAAAAATCATAATCAAAGAGGTTCTGGAGAAGGTTTTTTGGTACTATCCTGGCAAGAGGATCAACATAAAGCTGAAAAACAATAGGAGCCCCCAAATGAAAAAATGTCATTATTCTCACGCCATAGATTTCTTATCATTATGCTAAACCAAAAAAAAAAAAAAATGTAATATGGGATGACAAACATGAAGGTATTTTGGAAACTTGTAAGAATGCATTTAACTCAGACTTCTGTGTTTCCTGCATCTCCCCTTATTTAATAATATTCGATTCTGTTAGCCGGGACTCAAACCCCCTCGGTCACATAATTCCATGTGACAGCTGCAGCTCTGGGGTGTGGCCCTGTCAACTCACAGAGAAGCAGTGACGCCCAGCGGTGATGTCATTGTCTGTAATAGGGACTAGCTCCTGGTAAATTTCAAAACAGCACGAACATAACACCGCCCAGCACAATCTTTCCTCGATTTATGCAATCGCCGTACTTCTGGAAAATTTCAGCATTGATTAAAACTGTGAAACATGTGTGTCTCCTGGTAAAACGTGGTTCGATCGAGAGGCGCAGACGACAGTTTTCTCACCTGCATGAATTTCCAGGGGGGCGTTAGAAGGATGTGCCAGTCTTTGTGTGACACCAGACAGCGGGGTCCCTCAGTCACGATGACATTTACAACCCCTTCCACCTCCTCCCCCCCCATTTCCAAAGCCCCCTCTGGCGTGGCTAACCACCTTCCTGGAGAACCACTGGTTCAGATGAATCAGTCGGGGCCCACACTGGGTCACACACAATGTCTGGGTGAATGGAATCAGGGCTCTGGAGGCAAAGAGCTAGGGGGACAAACACCGGGCAGGCAAATAGTGATGTCATATGTGCCACAGGGAGTGGAAGGGAGCCCAAGTAGGTCCCCACTAAAAGCCCTTATCATGGAAGAGGAGGAGCTGGGGGGATGCCCTGTGCATGAGGAAGTCAGAGGCAAGAGGAGGGGACCGGGGTAAAGTGTGAGATCTCAACCCCACCAGGGCCAGAGCCCCGCACAGCGAGGGTCTGTCTCTGGCACTCACGCCTAGCTCCCCGAGGGGGCAGACAGCATCTCCAAATATGGAGCGGGTCCTGCTGAAGGCGTTGGTGGCTGAGGAAGGCTAAGATGCCCCCTTTGGCTGCACAGCAAACCCAGAGAAGGAACTTCTGAGCCCTGGGAACATTGCGGCAAAGCCGGCGGCTGCTCTCAGGCCCCACCTACTTCCCACTTGCAAGCAGACCTCTAATCTGAAAAAGCAGAACTACAGAAAATCTGCAGTCAGTTTCCTTACTCGGTCTGTGGGATTTTAACAAGCAACCCACAGGGTTGCTGCTAGAATCTGTCTCCTCTCCCAATACCGGACACATAGAGACAGCCCCTCTCTGTGGAGAAAAACCACCAGACATAGTAAAAGATTTATTTCTTTTTTTTAATGACAAGAGGTCCAACCTAAGAAATCAAAGCAAAAATGTTCCCTTCCGAAAGTATTATGTCAAGCCCGGCAGTGGGAAACCTTAAAGCATCTCTGATTTGTGTCCCCAGGGAGTTTAAGGACACACCACACCCAAGATACAGGAGCAGGTGGGCACAGCAAAAGAGAGCAACGGGTGTAGGAAGAGTATCTAACACACGGCAGCCACATCTGGAAATGCATGGATGCCGGTGGACACAGCTGGTACTAAACGAGGGCAAGAAGACCAAGGAGACATTTCCTCACAGTTGAACAGAGACAAAAATGACACAGACAAGAGAGAAACCATGAGGCACAAATCTAGGAAATCCAAATATATAGAGGCTTCCACAATGAGAAAAGAGAGCACATGCAGTGATTAAATCTGAGTGGATTAAATCTGAGTTACTGTTCTTTTCTTCATCATACTTTCTGCTTTGCTTTCATTTCCTTCAAATGTTCATGGAACGTGCTACTAATAAACCCGAATAACCACAAACTACAAGCACACAATTCAGACAAGTAAATCTGTTTAGAGGCCCTGTTTTCATCTTTCAGTAGAGAAAAATCTTCTGGGGCTAGAAGGGATCTCGGACCAACGGCCAGAAATAAACATGTATGATTATCATTTTCAACGAAAGGTGAGCATTATTAGCTGGAGGAGAAGACCATCTGTTTGCTTGTTTCTTTCCAGCTTCCTGTCCCATGTGGGGAAGGCAGAGCCAGATCTGCTGCCTGTGGTCTTCCCCACAAGCAGGCTCAATCCGCGCATGATCTCCCTCATTTCACTGATGGGAGTTCCCGGCAAGAGGGGATCCAACCTTGTCCTGTTTAATTCTGGACTCCCCTTGCGTAAACTGCAGTGAGGGCCTGGAGTCTGGGGCCTGAAGCTCCTGTGGCTAATGAGGGAAAGGCCAGGATGAGACTGGGACTTTTGGGCGGTAGAAGCTCCAGACCTCCTGTCCCAGGGGAGCCCTGGCTTTAGCGGCTGGTCATCAGATCCTCTGGCCACAAGACGGGGGCTTGATGCGACTCTCATAACTGAGAAAACAGCTTGAATCACTCGCTCGGTTAATCGCACGTAGGGGAAGGAAAGAGTCTTACTGCAAGGACTTTCTAGTAGTTCACAGTTTTCTTTTAAGTGGATTTAATGGGACATTTAATTTTCTCATGGCTATCAATGAGAACAGCATTACACACTCAAATACTTCCCAGCACTTCCCAAACGGGCATTTGCTCTATGGAAGGCTGCCCTCAGAGGACGCGGAGGCATTGATATTTTTAAGTGAATGACATGGACTCTTTTTTTCATACTTGGATACGAATTCAATCAGTAGCAATGTCAGTTTTTTCTTCAGCATTAGCTTTTCAGGCGTACCCTAACAGGGTTGAAAATACTGGCATTTGCAAAGCCTAACGGGCTTCATGGTGATAATGAGTCTGGGTAAAGAGTTCTGCCCATCAACTGATGACTGGATAGTGAAAATGTAGCACGTATGTAAAATGGAATATTATTCGGCAGTAAAAAGAAATGAAATACTTCTACAGGCTACAAGATTGGTTGAAACCTTTGCAAACATGCTACGTGAAAGAAGATAGTAACAAAGGACCACATCGTGTATGATGCCATTTATATGAAATGTCAGAAGAGGCAAATCTGTGAAGACGGGGAGCAGGCTGCCCAGGGATGACGGCAGGATGAGGAGACTGGGGAGTTACGGCTAAGGGTGTGGGTTCTCTTCTCAGGCTAATGAAAGGTTCTAAAATTGATTAGTGGTGCTGGGTGCCTAACCGTGCAAATACATTAAAAGCCATTGAATTGTACCTCTTGAATGGTTGAATTGTGTGTATATGAATTGTATCTCAATAAAGCTATAAAAAAAAAATGGGAAATCACAGGCTGTCCCTCTTTTCTGGGCACGTGCTTATATACAGGGCCGGCTTTTATCTCCTCTCTATGGCTCCCAGATTCCTGGCTTCATGCTTCTGTCTTTGATGCTTCACTCTTGTTGTTCTGTTTAGAATATTCTTTTTTTTTTTTTAATTGGACCCAGCTTTTCATTTGGCTCTCAGCTCTGCTTGCTCTCTTAATTTTGGCAAATCTGCCGACCTTGGGTGAGAAACCCCACCTCATCAGCAGGCTGTCGGTATCTCGCATAATGGATGGGGAATTCAGCAGAGGTGGACCCGCAACCCTCTTCCTCAGTGGCTTTTCCCTGCACGGCCAAAGGAGCTGGGTTATTTCTCACCCCTGCCACCACGTTCTAGGAGCACTGTGCTTTCTAAAGTAGCTATCCCAACTCACCATTGTACCTGCCCGCTCCCCATTGTCTTCACTATTGCTCGGCAATCCTGTGAAGCGGGTACAGTATTACCATCCTTGTACAGAGACTGAGTCCCAAGAGGTTAGCTGCCTTTTTCCAGATCTTCTTGATTCTAACTCCAGTGTTCTTTCCATTGATTTGGGACTCCGCAACACGAAATCCCACTTCAGGAGGAAACTTTTCACTCCAAATAAATTGGTTTCTTTGCTTTCTGGCTTGCCATTGTGTTTGCCCAGGAACTACTGTATGTCAGACGCTGCTAAGTGCTAGAGATACACTTGAGAAAAAGATAAGGCCCCGCCCCCACAGACTATCCGACAGGTGGACCCACCTTCCTCCTTATCTTTGCTCAGGAAGTATCTCCACCGGGCCTGGGATCCTGCCCACCCCCTGCGCCCCACTACTTCCCACACCACTGGCCTGACTTCCTTGTCCTTTCAACCAGGTCAGTGACTACCTAACCTCCAAGGCTCCCTCCCCAGGATAACACACTTTCCTGATAATCCATAACCTCTCAGGAGCTTTTTCTGCTTTCCTTTGGTGTTAAGTATAGGTTTTAAATAGAGGCAACCATGACCGGAGTGTCCCTCCCCACAGAGAGGAAAATAAATTATCCTCTGAGCCCAAAAGGGCTCAGAGCAGAGGTGTACAAGTCATCCTAAGGATACAGAGTGGCTCCTAGGTAGCCCAGCACTGAAAACTCGACCAAGTGCTCTAAATTATCTAAAGAAAGAAGCATCAGTAAGAGGCAGTGGGTAAGTTACAGATATCAGAGAAAGGATAATCCCTGAAACAAATGGTACTGGTACCTATTCAAACAGCATCCTGCAGAAGGAGCGCCCGGCCGGAGTGTGGTACAGGAATAACCATGTAGACCTGGTCTGCTGGGCCGTCCAAATGTGCTGGGACCAAGCCCTTGACTCCTGTACCTCCCGCCCTACTCTGAGGCCACACTGCCGGAGAGCCACCAGCAAACCGGCCTCCGGAGAAGAAGGGACTACTCTAGACAGGCTGGACCTCCGACCCAGCTGACAGTTCTACTGCTCAGTGGAAATTAACCAATGAGCACGTGGCCTGTACATCAGTCTCCCGTGGCACGAGTCCGCCTTCGGGCAAATCTGGAACCCTCCCAAGGCTGAGCATCTGACCCACCAAGACCGAGGCCAAGCCCCTGGGACTACTGTAAAGTAGCCAGAGAAAATGGCCATGAGAGGCTGAGTGAGTGACATAACCCACTTTCTTCAAACCCCTCAACCAACAACAAACGCTGGTTGGTTGCTGCATTCCTCTGGGAGGAAGGCTTGGAGAAAAATCAAGCTTTGCCCTTGCTCTCCAGAGGCCTAAGCACCACTATGATTTCAGTTGCTAATGATGTTGCCATTGTTCAGGAAACCAAAGGATCGAGACTATGACACTTGATGCGGTGAACCTGGGAAGGACAACTATTTGAACAAACCCGCATTTTCAGATGTATTTAGTCATGACCATATTTTGGTGGGCAGTGTCTTCATTTGTCATTATTTGATGTGATTCTCAAGGTGACCTCCCAGCATCCATTTTAAAGCTCCAAACTTCTAGAACTTCAACAAGAGACCACCTGCAGAGAGGCACGGTGGGCAGAAGTTCCTGTTTTTTGCCAGAGATCTTAGTTACGCAGGGGTAGGATGAAGTTGTTTTGTTTTTAAATGGGGGCTTTTATGGTCCTTTAGCTACATTTCATTACTTATTTGACCCTAGATATTTTCATTTAAACTGTGAAACATCCATTATTAGAAGAAAAAAAATACCTATTTCAGTCCATGGTCACCTTGAACTATAAATTGGCCTTTTGATGACAGAGCTCTGTGCAGATGCAGAAAGGCGTACCATTGTGGCTGAGAGCTAATGATAAATAATGAGTTACTTACATTAAGGTCTCTTCCAATTAAAGAAAGAAGAATCACATTTGGTAACACAATCATACAAGGGGCATTCTATGTTTTCAGGCACAGACAAAATTGGAAAGAACCGTGAAGATTAAAGGAAACTTGAGAATTTTCTATACTTTATCCTGTGTTCTAGGAGGAAAACAATAGTATCGGGTTAAAGTAAATTAGCTTAATTCTGTTGCCTGGAATGTGTTCATTGGTAGACTCTTTCTTCTATCTGTTGACTAATTGAATATAGATCCCGTTAAAAGGCACTGGATTCATTTTTCATTTGAAGGAAAGGAGCTCAATTTCCTACCAGAGCTGGCCTGCTGAGAATAGCTAACACACAGCTCAACGTGCTTGAAATCTGCCATTGAAACCCCAAGGAATGACAAGTCTCATGTAACAGATGAGGGCACCCACACACACACAAAGAATTACATTTAAAAATATTTACAGTATGGGGGTGCCTGGGTGGCTCAGTCGTTAAGCGTCATGCCTTCAGCTCCGGTCATGATCCCAAGGTCATGGTATCGAACCCTGCAAAAGCAGGGAGCCTGGAACCCTCCCAAGGCCGAGGCCAAGCCCTAGCCCTCTCCCACTCCCCCTGCTTGTGCTCACTCTCTCGCTGTGTCTCTCTCTGTCAAAGTAAATAAATAAATCTTTTTAAAAATGTACATTATGAATAAATTAGTTGTTAGGTCCTTGCAATTATCTTACTGTGAATTAGAAACCCTCTAAACAGAAAGTCTAATTTCAGGGCTTCCTTTTCCTTTCCAAACAAGTGTCTTACATTTATGAAGAACATGCTAAGGATAATAAAGAGTCCAAGGGATGATTGTTAGATATCAAACAGGTGGAAATTTTGGCAAAAAAAAAAAAAAAGAAGAAGTAAAAACCATATTATAACAAAGAAGCTGAAAAGTTAAGATTTTCATTGGGAGTATATTATCCTAGTGTAAATATGGATAAACTTGAATTTGAATCTGAAATCAAACCCTTAGGGATTACACGATCACTTACCGCTTAATGTCATTTAATCTTTTCTTTTTATATAATATGTATGTCTTAGTAACAGAAAAACATTGATATAGCTTCTCCATTCTCCCATGAAAGCTAAATATATGTCCTTTTTTTTAAAGATTTTATTTATTTGGGGCGCCTGGGTGGCTCAGTGGGTTAAAGCCTCTGCTTTCCGCTCAGGTCATGATCTCAGGGTCCTGGGATTGAGCCCCGCATCAGGCTCTTCGTTCAGTAGGGAGCCTGCTTCCCCCTCTCTCTCTGCCTGCCTCTCTGCCTACCTGTAAAATAAATCTTTTCTTTAAAGATTTTATTTATTTATTTGTCAGAGAGAGAGAGAAAGAGATCAAGCACAAGCAAGGGGAGCAGCAGGCAGAGGCAGAGGGAAAAGCAGGCTCCCTGGCTGAGCAGGGAGCTCAACTCGGGACATGATCCCGGGACCTCTGGGATCATGACCCCAGCCAAAAGCAGACACCCAACCAACTGATGCACCCACCCAGGTGCCCCTATGTCTTTTTTTTTTTTTTAAACATTTGTCACAAAAAGGCCTGAGTTGGACACACAATTATCAAAGGCTGTTTCCCATGTAAAGTCCTCCTGGTTCCCCTTCCATCAAACAAATTAAAGAGTTTCTACTCCACACTGCTTGCTGGGATCTCATGTGGTCCCATTCTCCACTTTGCTTCTGGCTGAGTCACCCAAATCAGCATACTCGGGGTGAAGAATCTCTGGGTGTCATATACAGCCATTTGGTAGAGTCATGGAATTGAGCTAGCAGGATAATACACCAGTCTGAAATGTTTCACCCATTGTCCTGGCTCTCATCTGTGGGGGAAGCCAGGCCTTTTTACCTGAGGGTTGAGTGACAGCTTCTGGTCCCAATCCAAGTACTTCCCTGCAACCTTCTGACACCTATACGCATGGCCCATACCTATGTCTTCAACGTCCACATCTTCAGAGTTTTCCCAGTCCGAGCCTTTACTTCCTTCAGTTCCTGGCCATCTGAGTTTTGTTTCTCTGAAGTCTTTGTTACCCTTTATGTCAACCTTCACAAATAAGATCTTGGGAACCATGCTATATGTTAAGATGGGAAGAAGAAAGAATAGCCCCTTTGGGCTCAGAGGACTGGCAGTTGTAGTCTGCCTTCCTCTCTCCTCCCCAGGAAATTTATGTAGGAAAAGAGGGTTTGGTGAGTGGGCAGAAATTTTGGAAAAGTGATGATATTATGAGAGCTAGAGAGGCTTTTTTGGTGAACCCTTTGGAGTCTTCTTGGCAAAGGACCAAGGGAGATAGTTATTGCATGGGGAGTTTTGGAGTGGTATCTCTGATTGGTGGCTCAGATGGGAAGGAGGCAGGAAGAGGCTCCTTAGGTCCTGGGCTCCAGGTATAAAGAGAACCTCCTGGTTTCCTTTTTTTGTTTGTTTTAAAGATTCTATTTATTTATTTATTTGAGAGACAGAGAAAGTGAGAGAGAGCATGAGAGGAGAGAAGGTCAGAGGAAGAAGCAAACTCCCCGGGGAGCCGGGAGTCCGATGTGGGACTCGATCCCGGGACTCAAGGATCATGACCTGAGCCGAAGGCAGTTGCTCAACCAACTGAGCCACCCAGGGGCCCTCCTGGTTTCCTTTTTAATGGTCTCACCCACTAGGATCCTAGGAAAGGCCAGGCCTCGGATCCTCCTAGAGGTTTTATTTTTCAGGATCCTGCACTACATGTAGTGCTAGAGAGAAAGAAATCCTAAGTAGTGTAAATAAGGAAAACGTTTTCCCTGACTCTCTTGGGGGTTCCTGGCTGGGTCTGAAAATTAAACGGACACAGACAGATTAACAAGAGAAAAGCATACACATTTATTGAATATAAGTTTTATGGGATATAGGAGCCTTCATAAGGAAATGAAGATTCAGAGAAACAGTTAGACTGGAGTATTTTTATGCTAGGTTTGATGAGGAGCAAACAGTCTTATAGAAATATAATAGGCTACGAGTATGAGGTCATAGTAATGAACTTGAGGAGACTTAGTAGGGCGTGTTGGTCAAGATTCTTCTCAGTGCCCCTTTGTCTTTGGAGATAAGGATGCTCCTTTTCTCCCACCTTTCGTGTGAGGGTTTTATGACATGTTTCAGGGAAGAGGGGCAACAGGGATGAGGTGTTGGGGGGTGCGGGGTGTCAGAGTGGCCTTCCTGCTTCTGCCCCTTTCTCAAACTCCTTCAGCTTAAAATATTTAATATGCCAAGGTGCTATATTTTGGGGTAGCATGTTTTGAACCCTGATTGCAGTAATGGCTTACATGGCCCAGCGGTCTCCAGAATTATCCATTCTGTTATCAATTACCAATCTTAAAGCCAGCCCCAGCTGCCTACAGCTCCTTCAACCCCCTGACCTCCTGAGGGGAGTTTATTTTGGACTTTTCGGTTCCATTCAGTATGGGTATTAATTGCTACCGTTCCCACAGGGGCTGTCGGAAAACGCTGTCAGTAGACCCCAAGTTCTTGGTGGCTATGGCCATGGGAGGCCGCAGCGTGGGTGGGGCTCATCACTTCCTTCTAGCCACTCTTGTTGGGCCATGGCCACTCGACACTCACCTAGGAGGAGACACTTCTGATTTTCCATCTACAAAAAGCTTGACCTCATGTTCATGGGGCCCCTTCTGCCCCCCTAAAGCAGTCAGGGCACGCATATGAGTCATCTGGGGGCATTGAGCCATGCCAGCTCTTCAACCGCCTTTCTCTTCCCTAAGCAGGCAAATTAATTTTATGTGAAACTTAATGGCATTTATGCTTCAGTTCCTTCAGATGAACATGTAACTGCTGAGGCACCAGAAGTAACATAGATACCGGAGTGCAGGCTTCCAAAGGACTGAGCAGAAAAGTGTTACATACAGTTTCTTGAACTCTTCACCCACATCAAGGACATATAAAGGGCTGAAGGGAGTAGGAACAAGAGAGCTGGGGAAGTGGATTTTTGCAAAAACTATTACGGATTCACTGCGAGTCTGATCCTAGCCAATGGGCAAGGAACACCCTCCTCACCAACCCCATGCAAGAGGCCCCAGGACAGCCAGATGGGGTCTGGACAGTTGGGTCACAGTGATCTATCTGGGCTCAACTCCGGCCTGGGAAGTGAGCCTCAGTGTTGAAGAGTGGGACGGCCCACAGCTCTGGTGGTGAGCAAAGGAGGGGTGTTAGGCTGGGACCGGATATTACTTGCAGACTTTGTCACGTTAAGAGCACATGTTTCCTGTGCACCAAATGTAGGTCATAATGCAAGAGAGAGCTGGGTTAGGCTTAGCTGAGGTTCTTCCCCAGAGATCCATGCTGGGGCAAACAGAGCTAATAGGAGGTAGAGTCCTGGCTGGATTCCTGGGGGCTGGGATCCCAGGTCAGGTATCAGTGGAATAAGATGGAGCTCACCTAGGGCAACATAGCTGCCAACTGGATAATCTATGTTTTCTTTGGAGGGGGAGCAGAATTCTCCAAAGAACCCACAAAATATCTATGAGAAAGAACATCTGCTTTAAAAGTCTGTCAGACTCAGAAAGCTTGGGGCCCGCAGACGACAGAACCAGTCAATTCAGAACTTCCCTGTGACCCCAAACCCGTGAGACATCAGAAACCACAGCAGGTGAAGTTGAAATCAGCAGGGTAGGAGCAAGAGAGAAAACAGCGTCTTCCCCAAACTGAGTCTTCCGGTCTGCTGCTGGCCCGGGGCACATATACTCAAGGGAAATGGCTCAACTCTAAGCCACAGTTGGAGTTTGGATTTTAATTTGGGAATAGACGTAATGAATACTGGATTTGAGACTGGGTTTGTGACTTAAGAAGTGGAGAGAGAAGTCATAGGGCCTGCCTGACTTTTTATACAAGGGCAAGGGGAGAACTAATGACACTAGATAAACTTAGAGCAACAGTGCTAAGCAAAATGAAGTTGCTATATGACAACATTCCAGAAGTAACCTATGTTTTTGGCTTGTTTCAGGTCATCAGTGCCCACTTACTGGGTCACACCTAGCGCCGGGGAGGCAAAGGTGAGATAATCAAGTTCCTGACTCTGAGGAACTTCGTCTTGTCAGAGAAGTGAACTTTGCCTCTGCAGTGGCATTCAGAGACTCCAGTCGCTTACAACCGCCTCTACGAAGTGGTCTCACAGACTGGCAAATCAGACTGGAAGCTCCCAGAGCCGCACTCTCCCTGGAGTCAGTCCTAGGGTACAGCGGGGCCTAGGGGGCCACCGTGGGTCACACCGCTAGTCATCATCCCCTGCTTTGGTGACTGACTTCACTACCTGCGGCCCCCGTGGGAGGTCACTGCCAACAGGACTCCTCCAAGGGGAGGTGGAGGGATGCCTGTCACCACCCATGGAGAGTTACGTGAATGCCAGGTCTGAAAGCACTATCTGGACGCTGAGTTGGCCACAGGTATTACCTCGAGAGGCAGTAATTAAAAAGAAAGATGCAAGGGCACCTGGGTGGTTCAGTTGGTTAAGCATCTGCCTTCAGCTCAGGTCATGATCCTAGCATCCTGGAATCGAGTCCTGCCTCGGGCTCCCTGCTCCATGGGGAGTCTGCTTCTCCCTCTGCCTCTGCCTTTCTCTCTCGTAGTCTTTCATGAATAAAATAAATAAAATCTTTTTTTTTTTTAAGATTTTATTTATTTATTTATTAGAGAGAGAGAGACTGAGAATGAGAGGGGAGAAGGTCAGAGGGAGAAGCAGACTTCCTGCAGAGCCAGGAGCCCAATATGGGACTCGATCCCGGGACCCGGGATCATGACCTGAGCCGAAGGCAGTCTCTTAACCAACTGAGCCACCCCGGCACCCCAAAATAAATAAAATCTTTAAAAAAAAAAAAAAAGGAAGATGCATACGAAGCCTTATAATAGAGACGGAAGAACTGGGTGTAGGTCAGAAGAAAGGTAGGACACTGGCCAAAGTGTCTCTGGGGCAGCGTCTTTAGAGACTAGAGTTGCAGCAGCTCGGCTGAGCTGGAGAGAGCTGAGCTGCCAGGTGTGGGAGTAGCCCATGAAAGTAAAATGAAAGTAAATAGTCAAGGCTTTGTCGCTGTCCACAGTAGTGTAAGCGAGAGTATAAACCGCAGAAAGCACCAACTCCCTCATGATGCATTCTCCCCCTGGAACAGCCCATCAGTCGCGGGGCAGGTGGCTCGGTGCAGATGTGGAGTGTTGGAAGGGTCGTCTCACTGCTGAGGGAGCCCCAGATGGAAGGTCTGGGCAGTTTTGTGGACCCAAGGGCTCGGTGTAAAGAGGGAAGAGTTAGGGGTGGAAAAGTACTGGGTACGGAGTCTGAGTGGGGAAAAGGATCTTTACAGTTCTCCAGTTCTTTGATAAGGAGACTTCCGAAGGGAGGCGCCCGTGCTGGGAATGCAGGTGTGCCGAAGAGTGAGGCTGGCCGGGGAGGGGAGCTGCCCCCATGTGGCCTGCCGGGGAAAACCCTCATAGCTGCCAGGGTTGGGCCTGAAAAATCCCACGTAGAATTTGGCCCGGAGCTGGACTCTGTCAGAGTATCCAGACACTGTCCCTTCCACTGATGCTCATGGCCAAATGGCTACGGCTTCCAGGCAAAGAGTGAGGGCCATGCTCCCAAAGAGGGAGACTTTAAACCTGAAATGCTTTCCTCCGGGGTGTCACTGGGATATTCAGTCCCCTCTTGGGTCTGGCTTTATTCAAGAAGGTGTGGGCCGTCCCCTGTGTGGGGACTCCGGCAGCCTCTGTGGAAACGGGTGCTGCCCTACCTTTGACTAGTTCCCCTCCCTCCCGAGGGGCCCAAGCGCCAATGATGCCCCGAGCTCCAGAGCTGGGTTTACAGTAGGAATGCTTAAGCCCACGCGGTGCCTTAATTATAGCTAGCAAACATGAGGTTCGTTTTAACTGAACAGGGGTCGACTCCGTGGATTTCCATGTTAGGGAGTAGGGTGGTTAAAAGTGGCTCTGGAGTCAGAATGTCTGGTTTATAATCCCAGCTCTGCTAATAAGTGGTAATGTAGCTTGGGTTCATCACAGAAATTCTTCGAACCCTAGTTTTCTCTTCTATGTAACAGGCGTCTCGATGGTATCTGCCTTACGTAGTTATAGTAAATGAAATGAGATACCTCAGATGAAGTGCTTAGCTATAGTATGTGCCCAATGGCAGTTACAGATACGGGTTTATTCGGTTATTTCGGGGAGAGGGGCAGCAGAGAGGGAACGGTGAGAGAGTGTGGGTGATGGGCATCTCCACTCCTTCTCAGCTTCATGGATATATCTCCTGAATCTAGAAGCTCAGTTCGCACAGAGACAAGGACCTTTCCACCCTCTGTGAAAGGTATTGGAGAAACCTCAAGTCCCTGCCCAGATCCCTTTCAAGAGAATGTCTGCCCTAAGGCACTCAGGTAGAAGAACTATTTTAAATCTGAAAGGAATTGTCTTTTTTGCTTATGAATGAAACTGGGTCTGAGAGGGCCTCATTCCACTTGGTTTCCTGGAAGTAAACCAACTCAGTGTGGACACATTTCATTTGTTCCTACTGAGAGTAGCCAAAGCTTATATGGTTTAAGACTTGCTTCCGAGATATCTTCCAAGAAAAAAAAGGTTTTCTGCTTTTTTGCAATAGTAATTACTACTCCATAATATTTTAAAAATCAACTTTAGGGGCACCTGGGTGGCTCAGTTGGTTAAGCAGCTGCCTTCGGCTCAGGTCATGATTCCAGGGTACTGGCATCGAGGCCCGCATCGGGCTCCTT
>CM052799.1:101825870-102091454 GCA_028533885.1 Nasua narica | reverse complement strand
TGAGACCTTTCACCTTCAACAACTTCAAAGATTTAAGGGTCAAAATTGTTCAGGGGAGAAATGATGAGGGAGCAGAAGGCTGGGGAAGACAAAACATAAGCTGACACCCTGCAACCTTACCCCCCACCACATGTGTGACACTCTTCATGAATCTCCCAACTATCTTAATGTTAATGCCTTGCTAGAGGAGAAAAACAACCTTAACTTGACAATGGCAAGCCCTTTGGTATCTTGTAGGTTGTCTTTAGCATATGAAAGTTGTTTTGAAACCTCCCTTTTCCTTACTCCCCCAAACCCCATGGTATATAATCATCCACTCCTCACAACCCCAGTGTAGCTCTTTCTGCCTTTGGGTCCTATCCCTGTGCTTCAATAAACCACCCTACCATTCTGCACCTAAGACATCCCAAGAATTCTTTCTTGGTTGTTGGCTCTGGATTCCACCCCATGAACCTCACCTATATTCCAAAGCCCCCTCGGATGGATTGCATATCTTTTCTCTCCAAATTGGGAATTTGTACCAAACGGAAACTTTACAAGCTGTGTTGCAATGAATCTGTTTAAAGTTCAGAAATTCTGTAAACAGATTTTATTTTTATCTTTATAGGGAGGATGATTATAGATGGAGTAGAAGAAATTGAGAAAGGCAGGAAATGATTACAGCAACATTTCCTCAGCTTGAAATTGTAATTTTATGCTCAGAGGGCCTCCTGTTAGTTCTTGGCACTGCTTTTTCTAGAGATTTGGGTGCAATTACTCATCACTGTGCTCCAGAGGAAAACTCAACAACCAGAGGATCGAGAGTAGCCAAGAAAGGAACATGTGCATTCAGCCAGGCTGCCCTTTGGTGAGCAAAAGCCAGCCTGGATCCCTGAAGAGTCGGGTAGGGGGCAGGAAAACTGAGGGACTGTTAAGGAAATCCAGTTAGTAAGATGGAAGAAATTGAAGGTCTTACCAAGAATTATTACTAAGGAAGAAAAGTTGGAACCAAGAAATTAGTAGGAACTTGACAAATGTGTCTGAGGGTATAATTGTTCTGCTAATGGTGATGTATAGCCAACCAAGTGTTGGCAAGACTATGCATCCAAATAGTTCCAGATTAATATTGCAGATGGGAGAGGATGTTCATCACAGTTTGGTGTGAATAGATACAGGGCTGAGAAAATTACAAGCATAGGAAAGCGTAAAAATACCAGGATAGGAAGAAAACTTTCCAAACTTCTTCGGCCCTGGACTAGCCTTCCACGGGCTCATTGGTGATGAGTCTGGAATTCAACAGTCCAGGTGTTACACACTCCCTGGGCTGCCAGTGATTCAGGGGAGCTGGGGGACCTCTAGTGTGTTAGCCAGCCCAGCATCCAGAGTTTGCTTCAGCAAACCTCACCTCCAAAATACACAGTCCGTGGGGCTGTTCACCATCCTTGCCTCCACACCAAGGGGTGTACATGCTTGAACCCCTGCTTCTAGATCAGTTAGACTACTGGTCACTCACTGAATGCCGTTCATCAGCACAGGCAGGGGGAGAAGCAGGCTCCTGGCTGAGCAGGGAGCCTGATGCGGGGCTCGATCCCAAGACCCTGGGATCATGACCTGAGCTGAAGGCAGATGCTTAACCAACCGAGACACCCAGGCATCCCATTGTTTTTAATGAAGGTATAATTGATAAATCAGTTTCAGGTGTACAACGTAATGATTCAATATCTGTACATATTGAGAAATGATCATAGTAAGTCTAGTTAACACCAATCCCTACACAGATTTTTTTCTTGTAATGAGAATTTTTAAGATTTTTTTCTCAGCAACTTCAGAGAACGTAGTATTTTTTTTTTTAAAGATTTTATTTATTTATTTATTTATTAGGAAAGAGAGAGAGTGAGAGAGAGAAGGTCAGAGTGAGAAGCGGACTCCCCATGGAGCTGGGAGCCCGATGTGGGACTCGATCCCGGGACTCCGGGATCATGACCTGAGCCGAAGGCAGTCGCTCAACCAACTGCGCCACCCAGGGGCCCCAGAGAACGTAGTATTAACTACGGTCACCATGCTGTACATTATTACATCCCCATGACTTATTTATGTTATAATTGGAAGTTTGTTATTTTTGACTCCCTTCACCTGTTTGCCCACTTCCCACCTCTAGCAACCATCAGTCTGGTGTCCATAGGGACCCCTGGGTGGCTTAGTCAAGTGTCTGCCTTCAGCTCTGGTCGTGATCCCAGAGGAGTCCCGTGTCAGGTCCTTTGTCAATGGGAAGCCTGCTTCTCCCTCTGTCTGCTGCTGATCCCCCTGCTTATTCGTGTGCTCGCTCACTCTTTCTGACTCACACTGTTAACCTTTATCAGCCTGATGTCTTTGTTGTAAGTTCCACATGAAAGTAAGATCAAACACAAATACTGGGGTGCACGTGCCCCTTCGGATCACTACATTTGTATCTTTGGGGTAAATACCCAGTAGTGCGATTGCTGGGTCGTAGGGTAGCTCTATTTTCAACTTTCTGAGGAACCTCCATACTGTTTTCCAGAGTGGCTGCACCAGCTTGCATTCCCACCAACAGTGTAGGAGGGTTCCCCTTTCTCCGCATCCCCGCCAACATCTGTCATTTCCTGTGTTGTTAATTTTAGCCATTCTGTCTGATGTGAGGTGGTGTATATATACAATGGAATATTATGCAGCCTTCAAAAATTGAAATCTTGCCATTTGCAGTGATGCCGGTGGAACTAGAAGGTATTACTCTAAGCGAAATAAGTCAATCAGAGAAAGACAATTGATTTCATTGATCTGTGGAACTTGAGAAACAAGGGAGAGGATCGTAGAGGGAGAGAGGGAGACAAGCCATAAGAGACTCTTAATCTCAGAAAACAAACTGTCTTTTTCTGTCTAACTTGCTTCAGTTAGCATAACACCATCAAGGTCCATCCACTTTTGTTGGATGGTAAATCCAAGAAAATTGAAAATGGCAAGATTTCTTCTTTTTATGGCTGAGTAGTAGTCCAGTCTGTGTGTATCAATCATACGCATATATATGTATATATATCACATCTTTTTTGTCCATCCATTAGTGGACACTTAGGTTGCTTCCATATATTGGCTATTGTAAGTAATACTGGATCAAACATGGGGGTGCAGATACCTTTTTGAGTTAGTGTTGCTTTGGGGGGGTTGGTAAGTAGGCTCTATGGTCCACAGGAGCTTGAACTCATGATCCCAAGACCAAGAGTTGCATCCTCTACCAAGACCCAGTTACCCCTGAGTTAGTGTTGTTGTTGTGTTTTTTTCACCAGGAACTATTCTTAGGGCTTCACATATATTAACTCATTTATCCTTAGAACAACTCCACAAAGCAGGTTGTTTTACAGAGGAATGAACTGAGGGAAAGAGCTAAATGGTTTGCTCAGGATCACGTAGTTAGGAAGAGGTGAAGCCCAATTTGAACTTGGGCAGTCTGGTTCTTGCTGGCTGCAGGAAAGACAGGGAGGAAGGTTATTTCAGCTTTTCTAGTTTCCACAGTAGAGACAGGAAAAGAAGGGGGTGGGAGATGTTGAATGAGTCACCTCCGATGTCTGCCAAATCTGTTGTTTTTTTCGCTCTTATTAACTGTTTCTTCTTCGCTGTCATGGCTCTGCACATGCTTTTTAAACACTTCTCCAGTGTCGGACTGTTTCTCACACCCACATCTTTGAGAGGACTTGCATTTGTGTAGTCTTCCTAGTCACTGATCAAATTATTTAATCACTTATCAAATAAATAAATACATTTTAAAGATTTTATTTATAAATAACATATAAATATAATAAATAAATAAAATCTTTTTTAAAAAAGATTTTACTTATTTATTTGACAGAGAGAGATCACAAGTGGGCAAAGAGGCAAGCAGAGAGAGAGGGGGAAGCAGGCTCCCTGCTGAGCAGAGAGCCCGATGCGGGGGCTCAATCCCAGGGCCCTGAGATCATGACCTGAGCTGAAGGCAGAGGCTTTAACCCACTGAGCCTCACAGGCACCCCAATAAATAAAATCTTTATGTAATAATATTAATAATGAGTACTAAGACTGATGTAGGAAAGACGTTGGGATTTGAAGCCGACCGCCAAGAAAGAATTCTTGAGACATCTTTGGTGCAAATAGGTGGTCTTACTAAAGCACAGGGACAGGACCCATGGGCAGAAAGAGTGGCCCATTCTACACTTTCGACTTGGCAGGGGGTTAGGGATAGCATAAAGTCCCTAAGGAATTTTGGCAGCAAGATTTCCAGGACGTAGAGGACGCTAGCTATGGTTGGGAAAGGGTCATTTATTACCGTCTAATGAAACCTTAGTCATGAGACCCTTCAGATGTGTATGATGGGCCATAGGTTTGGGGGATGACTGCCAACACGTATCTTAGGGGGGTTAGATATAAAGGAAATTTCTTTCTTTTTTTTTTAAATTTTTTATTAACATATAATGTATTATTTGCCCCAGGGTACATGTCTGTGAATCATCAGGCTTACACATTTCACAGCACTCACCATAGAACATACCCTCCCCAATGTCCATAACCCTATCCCCCCCACCTCCCAGCCACCCTTAGTTTGTTTTGTGAGTTTAGGAGTCTCTTATGGTTTGTCTCCTTCCCCATCCCATCTCATTTCAAGATATAAAGGAAATTTCTAAAGGAATTCTTACATGTTAGAATTAAGGATCCTGGGGATTGGGCTAAAAATTGCTTTTTGCCCTTAGCAAAGTATTAACATTGAGGCAGTTGAGTCCTTGGAAGAAAGTCACTCTGCCTGTTTCAAGGACTTGTCAATGATCTGTAGGAAGTAAGGAAATTTAATAATTTTTCTTCTGCCTTTGTTTCCACATAGGATCAAAGAACTCAGTGAATACAGCACCAAAGTAACCTAATCCTTTCTTTCCTCCCCAGTCCCAGTTCTCCCTTAAGGAGGATATTCAAAGAATGTGGGGAACATTTAACAATGACAGAAAAACCCGGTAGGTTTGAGGCCCCCTGGGCTCCCAGGCTCACTATTCCTCAGGCCTCCAGTCTTCCCTTCTGTCCGCGGCTGGGTGTGATGTCTGTCCGCGGCCTTAGACACAACACAGCTCTCCTGAACCCACCACTGCTGCAGTCCAGGAGCCGACCGCGGTTGCCGCCCCACTCCGGACTGGCCCCAGCACAGATCTCCCCTGTTGATGCTGCTGTCTGCCCAGCTGCTGGGGCCGTTCCTCAGGTGAAGAAGGTAGTTCTTCCATGATGTTCCACAACTCATTTTTTAGTCCTGGCATAGTGACATTGATGAGGCCTTCGGCTCCCTGTGCTCCCTCACCAGCATCAACTCTCTGTCTCCTGAGACTCCCTCAAGATGCTGAGACAACTTGTCTCTGGGTAGATGGGAAAGAATTTGGGGTAGGACCAGACAGCATCTAACCCTCTGCTAAAAGATAATTAAAATCATTACACACACACACAAACACACACACACTTCTCTCTTGGACAACATTTTTTGGTTTAAACTGCGTGGGTCCACTTATACATGGGTTTTTTTCCAGTAAATACAGTAGAATACTGTACTATAAATGTATTTTCTCATGATTTTGTTAATATTTTCTTTATTATAGGAATGATGTAGATCATACGCATAACATACAAAATGTGGGTTAATTAGCTGTTGGCATAGGCTCCTAGTCAACAGTAAGATTTTGGGGCAGTCAAAGGTTGTGGATTTTTTTTTTTTTTTTAAGATTTTATTTGTAAGAGAGAGCACAAGCAGGCAGAGTGGCAGACAGAGGCAGAGGGAGAAGCAGGCTCCCTGCTGAGCTCGATGCGGCATTGGATTCCAGGATCGGACCCTGGGATCCTGACCTGAGCCAAAAGCAGCCGCTTAACCAACTGAGCCACCCAGGTGTCCCAACATGTGGATTTTTGACTGGGTGTCAGTGCCCCTAACCCTCGTGATGTTCAAGGATTAGTCGTATGCTTATGTGAAAGGTTTAATTTTACTCATTAATCATTGAAGAAACCAGGCAGGCACTAAGTCTTAAGAACAGATGTATTTATAGATCAGAAATATTGAAATTAATATGTAAATAGAAGCAAACTGGTTTTTCCACAGGGGCTAGGGAAATCAATGCACCTTTTACGGGACAAAATTTGCATGTTCATGAGAACATTTTGCATTACTATCAACTACTTACAACTGAAAAGGTTGTGAAATAGCTCAGAGGCAGGAGAGATTAGAATCCGAGAACTAAAAAAAAAAAAAAAAAGAATCCGAGAACTGCAGCTGTCCTTTGGTCCATGCGGGGTCTCCTAAGGAAGCGCGATGCTCCTTCTACAACCCTCAGAGCTTCTCTCTCCCCGAATAACCCACCAATTCCCTGCACCAGCCACGGTGGGACAGCCTTAATGCCAGGTTCCCGGGATTAACAGGAGCTCCGACATTGTTCTTTTCCTGTTTTTCTCAGGGCCACTGGTTCCTGCGCTCCTGGAGGTCTGCCAGTCCTAATATGAGGCGTGGAGATCAGGCCTCCCCTGGAATGCTCGCCATAAGTCGGACTCTTCATTTGTATTGCTGTATTGAGGGAGGGAAGCTGCTGTTGTGGGAATCAAAGGCAGAGGAAAAATTACTAAATTTCCTTACTACCAATAACCCATTGACAAGTCCTTGAAACAGGCAAAGTGACACTCTCTAGGGACTCAACCGCCTCAGTGTTAATACTTTGCTAAGGGCAAAAGGCAATCCTAGCCTGACCATCTCCCCCAGGATCCTATAATTCTACTTTAATGTATAAGAATTCCTTTGGAAACTTCCTTTATCTCTAAACCTTCCAATATATGTTTTGGCAATCATCCCCCAAGCGTATAGCCCACCAATATGCCTTTGAAGGGTCTCATGACTAAGGCTTAATTAGCCGGTAATAAATGACATTTTCCTGACAATAGCTAGCCTAGGTCCTGGAAACCTTGCTTCCAGAATTCCTTAAAGACTTACAGTGTCCCTAACCCCCTTCCACCTTGAAAGTATATAATGGGCCACTCCTTATGACCCCCGTGCTGCTCTTTCTGTCCATGGGTCCTGTCCCCATGCTTTAATAAAGTCACCTTTTTGCACCAAAGATGTCTCAGGAATTCTTTCTTGGCTGTCGACTTCAAACCCTAATAACGTCTTTCCTACATCACTACTGGAAAGACTGGATAGAATCAAGTTGCGAAGCATCTTTTTTGTCACACGACGGATTTTGGTCTTGGCCCCAAAGGCAATGGAGAATAACCACAGTCTTTTGAATAGATCAGTGCCATGATCAGGGCAGGGTTTTGATGAGATAACTGGAGGTGGCAAGAAGGACACACCACAGAAAGGAAACCGAAGAAATTGCAGGGGGTTGGAGGGGTAAGATGAAATGGAGATGGTAAGTTTTAGTTCATGTAATTGTCTTGAGAGAATGGAAATGAATTTTAGAGAATTTTCTGCCCATCACAAAGACACACCTTCCTTTCTTCAAAGTATCTACAGATTTGTCCTGCTCTGCCTCTCTGTCTCCTTAGAGTTTCTCTTTCTCTAACAGCCCCTAAGCTAGGAGAACACTACCCACTGTCCAATACTGTGACTTAGTATGAGATGCTTGATAAGATTCATGCTCCATGCAAAATCCTATACAATTTTAAGAACCAGGGTGTGAAAGGCAAACCTGAACAAGTAAGGTAAGGAAATTGCTCTTAGTCAGACTGTTGCTATGGAAAGAGGCTTCTAGATGTTAAGATCAGCATCTCTGCAGAGTGGTTTCCTCTAAGACTTTCATAGGGAAGAGTAGGCAAATTATAGGTGGGGTGATCTTATAGTCGGGAGTTGCTTCTGTCTTCAGGGGAAGCCCCAGTCAGTCAGCTGATCAAAAAAAAAAAATATTTGGGGCACCTGGGTGGCTCAGTGGGTTAGAGCCTCTGCTTTCGGCTCAGGTCATGATCTCAGGGTCCTGGGATCGAGCCCCGCATCGGGCTCTCTGCTCGGCGGGGAGCCTGCTTCTCCCCCCCCGCCCCCCCCATTTGTGATCTCTCTGTCAAATAAATAAATAAATAAAATATTAAAAAAAATATTTGTGTCGAGTTAGTGGGGTTTTTTTGGGGGACTGTAGGGGCTAACGGCAAGCTGCCTTAAGACAGCCCACTTTGGCATGCAGATTATGCTGCCCTGAACACAGTCAAGGCTCAAAATACTCAGAAGAAACTTTTTGCTCTGCCACAATTGCTTTGAATTTAGATAGAGAACCTGCTGCAGAAAGAGAACTGTCACCACAGGCAACTACACTACGACATGAACGGGGTATGGGAGACGAGAATGGAGCAAGGCCTGCGCCATCAAAGTCCTCTCTGTCCCAAGGCTTCTCAGGGGCCCAGCAGACACTTGTTTACCAAACATTTACTCTCATTTTCCTGTGAATTGCATTTCTTCCCTTTGAAGTCCCAGACCCCTGTCCCCTTTTCCTTAGTCCAGAATGACATATACATTCATTTTGCCTGAGTGTTTTCGGAATTTCCATGTCTGTGCAGATCCCCCATATGGACAGAATTTTCTTCTACTAATCTGCCTCATGTCAATTTGATTCTTAGTCCAGCTAGAAGGATCTCGAAGGCAGACGTAATTCTTCCCCCATTGGGGAGGGGTCAGTTCATCCAATCATTTTTGAGACTACTGAGAGAACAGGCCCAAAATGGAGTCACTTGTGTAAGACTGTGTCACCAAACCGAGACCTCATACCTAACCTAACTGCAGTTTCAGGATTTTCTGGGAATATAATCTTAACCAGACAGTCTGGAATTTCCTGGTCAGCACTAGGGAGGAAATCTGCCTGATAGACCCCTGCCATCCCCCAAAGGAAGATGACCTTGGCTGAAACAGTCCATTCTTTGCTAGTAACATCCTTGACCTGACCCCTGTGCCTATAAAAATCTCCCAATTTGCACAGTTCCTCGGAGCAATTTTCTATTTGTTAGATGGGATGCCATCCAATTCATGAGTTGGTGAATAAAGCCAAACAGATCTTCAAATTTACTCAGTTGAATTTTGTTTTTTAACAGGACAAAGAATAGAAATTTGAAGTGTCTGGGGCGCCTGGGTGGCTCAGTGGGTTAAAGCCTCTGCCTTCAGCTGGGGTCATGGTCTCAGGGTTCTAGGATCAAGCCCTGCATCCAGCTCTCTGCTCAGCAGGGAGCCTGCTTTCTCCTCTCTCTGCCTGTCTCTGCCTACTTGTGATCTCTTTCTGTCAAATAAATAAAAAAAATAAAATCTTTAAAAAAAAAAAAAAAGAGAGAAATGAAGGTGAAGAATAGACCAAAAAGGGAATAATTATTTTATTGGTCAGCTGGCCAAGGAGCAAGACAAAAATCAGTTAAAAATAACATTGGCTTTTAACTCACTGAGTTACCTTTTCTCTTATGGTCAAGATAAAACTCAAGATTAAAGGTGTCCCGGAATGGGATTAGTTTTAGTTTCCAGAAAGTTCCCTTCAGCATCACATGGTAACAGTTTCCCAGCTAGTTCTCTTATTTATCTCAAAAATTTTCAAAAGTATCAGTTGCATTTAGAGATCCTTAGAAAGCCTCAGAAAAGATGACCCTTTAAAAAGTACATTTCATCAAGTGGGAGCTTCTTTATCTTTTTTTTTTTTCTTTAAGATTTTATTTTTAAGTAATCTCTACACCCAACATGGGGCTCAAACTTACCACCCTGAGAGCAAGAGTCACATGCTCCACCATCCGAGCCAGCTGGGTGCCCCAAGTGGGAGCTTCTGGTCTGGTCTCGTATTTTTGTATTCTCGAGGTACGTCAAAACTTTAAGAGCGAACTGATGTAACAATAATGACACTGGCTCCAATGACTGCTGTTTCCTCTTTACCTTGCTTTGCAAAGAGAATTTTATTTTTCGGTACTGCCTGAGCAAAGTTTGAGAAATCTGGGAAGATAACCAAGAAAGGTCGCCCTCTGAAAAACAAACTGGGGGAATACGAAGAATGACATTAACCGACTCCTGTGGAAAAAGCACATTTAAATGATGATGGGTGAATGGGAAGCATTTGACTAGAGCAACGTTTCTCAAAGTGAATTGTAAATAGAAACCTACAAGAAAGAGTTTCATGGCCAAATAATTTTTGCAAGTACTGGATTATAATGTTGAAACACATTCATTTTTGTAGAGTTTCTCAGAACCTTGAATGTATTTAAATACTTAACTTTTAAGATTTTATTTATTTACTTGACAGAGAGAGAGAGATCACAAGCAGTCAGAGAGGCAGGCAGAGAGAGAGGGGGAAGCAGGCTCCCCGCTGAGCAGAGAGCCCGATGCGGGGCTCGATCCCAGGACCCTGAGATCATGACCTGAGCCAAAGGCAGAGGCTTTAACCCATTGAGCCACCCAGGCGCCCCAGAACCTTTAATGTATTGATGTACATTGTGAATGTCGAGGAGAAGCTATAGTATGTAGTATTTTCCAAATGTGTTTTACTATGGAATCATTTTTTTTTTTTAAAGATTTTATTTATTTGAGAGAGAGAGTGCACAAGCAGGGGGAGCAGAGGGAGAAGGAGAAGCGGGTTCCCCATGCGGGGCTCAATCCCAGGACGCCAGGATCATGACCTGAGCCAAAGCAAGACGCTTAACCGACTAAGCCACCCAGGCGCCCCTAGAATCATTTTTTGTAGACAAATCTACTTTGGCAAGCTTCATACTGGGGTATTTTCTTCATTTCAAAAGGGACTCTGATTTTCTCCTTGTATATATTTCTATAAATAAGTTTATTTATACAAATAAATACTCACACAAATAAGTCTATACACAAGGTGATTTATATGAATGAATTGGAACATGTCTCAGTATACGCTGTACTTACAGTTCAAGAAGGAGAGCTGAAAAAGGGAATTGGACAGGAGGCAGAATTTGTGCCAGGCCATCTAGGTGTTTCTCTGTAATGGGTGGGTGCTAGTTTGTGAGGGCTGCCAGCACAAAGTACCACAGACTGGGGGGCTTACAAAACAGAAATTATTTTTTTCTTAGTTCTGGAACCTAGAAGTCCAAGATCCAAGTATCAGCAGGGTTGGTTCCTTCTTCCTTAGCTTGCGGACGGCCTCCTTCTCCCCGTGTCCTCATGTGGTCTTCCCTCACAGGCTTCCCTGTGCTTGTGTGTATACGAATCCCCTCCTCTTATAAGGACATATTGGAAGGCAGCCCACCCTAACGACTTCCTTTTACCTTACTTACTTGGGTATAGGCCTCCCCTCTGAATGTAGTCACACTCTGAGGTACTGAGGGTTAGGACTTCAACACACGACTTTTGAGGGGACACAGTTCAGCTCGTAACAGTGGACTAGCAGCATAAATACCCAAGAGCCGGCTGTATATTCCATTGAGACTGTAACATTCTTTGCACTCCTTCCCAGTCCTGTTTGAGCAGGCTTTTTTTTTTTTTTTAAGATTTTATTTATTTATTTGACAGAGAGAGAGACACAGTGAGAGAGGGAACACAAGCAGGGGCAGTGGGAAGAGGGAGAAGCAGGTTCCCGCAGAGGAGGGAACCTGATGCGGGGCTGGATCCCAGGACCCTGGGATCACGACCTGAGCCGAACGAAGACGCTCAGACCCCCTTGAGCAGGCTTTTGAACCTCAAATGAGCCTCAGAGAATTCCAACTGGGAGGAACCAGTCTCGGAGCCAGACACAGTCTCTTCGGCCATCAGATTTTCCAGGAAACTTAATACATTAGCCTGCTGGTTTGTGAACTGCTCTCTTGAAAGTTTGGTTAGGATGACTTAGTTTCCCTGGACCTGATCACACCTAATTGGATGGATGAAATGTGTTTTTTAAACCAACAAAGCTGGGGGCCAGGTATTGCCTCTGCTGTGCCTCTGTTAGAAGAGCCAAAAAAAAGGAATGAACTCTGACTGAGGGTCAACTATGCAGCAGGGACTGACTATGTATAATAACAGCTCACATGTCCTGAGCTGCATTGGGCCTTTTCCATCATCACCTCATCTATTGCTTTGAGATAAAGGTACTATGATCACCTCTAAATTAAAGATGGGGAAATTGAGGGGCACCTGGGTGGCTCAATGGGTTAAAGCCTCTGCCTTTAGCTCAGGTCATGATCTCAGGGTCCTGGGATAGAGCCCCGTATCAGGCTCTCTGATCAGCAAGGAGCCTAATCTTTGCCCCCCCCCCCCCCCCGCACACCGTCCCCCTTCC
Source organism: Nasua narica (assembly GCA_028533885.1). Taxonomy (NCBI): domain Eukaryota; kingdom Metazoa; phylum Chordata; class Mammalia; order Carnivora; family Procyonidae; genus Nasua; species Nasua narica. Next base: position 102,079,251 of record CM052799.1, on the reverse strand, counting down.
CCCTGCTTGCCTTTTAGCCTATTTGTTTTTTTGTTTTTTTTTTTTTTAAGATTTTCTTTATTTGTTTAAGAAAATGAGAGAGAGAGCCCGAGATGGGGGAAGATCAGAGGGAGAAACAGACTCTCTGCTAAGCAGGAGGCCTGATGCGGAACTCGATCCCAGGACTCCAGAATCATGACCTGAGCCGAAGGCAGGGGCTTTAACCCACTGAGCCACCCAGGCGCCCCTAAAAAAAATTTGCCCAACCAACTGAGCCACCCAGGCATCCCTTTTTGGCCTATTTGTGATCTCATGCTCTCTCTGTCAAATAAATAAATAAGATCTCTAAAAAAAAAAAAAGATGAGGAAATTGAATTCTACCTCTGAAACTAATAATACAGCATATGTTAATTAAATTGAATTTAAATAAATTTTTTTTAAAAGATAAGGGAATCAAATTCTAAAGAAGGTACTTATCAGTCATACAAATAGAAATAATTTGAAGCTTCCAATGCTCTTAGCTACAATCCCACATATAGTTCATTGATCTCAATCTGGGGGGAGCAAAAACTGTTCCTCCATCCTCTTCTATTCCGGAACGAGGGCTTGTGATTTAAACTGACAAAAGACAGGATAACAGGAGAAAAGGCAGACAGATTTTATTAATATAGTTATATGCATGGGGACTTCACAGGAAGGATGTGAAAACCCAAGGAAGTGGTTAGATTTGGGGGCTTACATATTATTTTAACAAAGAATCATATATTGTAGAGAAGTGATTGAATAAAGGAAAATGGTGTTGGGGCTCTGAAGGACAGTCAAGTGTGGGAAGTTGACTAGGAACTGTGTGGTTGACAAGGGTTGTTTATTAAGATTTGCTATGCGGGCTCCAACTCCAGGCACCCTCTGCAATGATTAAGCTGTTTCTCTTCCTGGTATGGGAGAGAGGAACAGCTTTACAAATGGAAATTTATGTCACTTCTGTGAAGGTGAATTTATGCCCTGCTTTTAGGGCATTTAGAGACAGGGCCGGCAGAGAGCTCTTCCTATGTCTGCTGTTTCTCAGCTGCCTTGAGCTTAAACCAATAAAAATGATCCTTATGCCAAAGTGGCTTATTTCGGGATGAAGTATCTGGATCCCCGTCAGTTTCTACAATCATTAAAGACAAGGAAAGAAAATGAAGGCAAGACTCATCCAGGGTGATAAGGTTAATAAGGAGAAACCAGACTGTAAGCTGATCTTTCTGACTTCAGAAGCACCAAGAGATGTACTATATAAGTAGAATTTTTTAAATAAACATTTTGTTTCAGAACTGTTTTAGATTTACCAAAAAAATCACAAAGATAGCGTAGTGTTGTCATATACTCTGCACCCAGGCTCCCCTATTATGAACGTCTTACATTAGTGTGGCACATTTGTTATAATAACACATCAATAGTGACACCTTATTATTTACCAAAGTCCATACTTCATTCCTATTTCTTTAGTGTTTATCTAAGGCCTTTTACCTGTCCCATGATCCTATCCAGGAAGCCACACTGCACTTAGCTGTGACTTCTTAGACTCCTCTTGTCTGTCAGTGTCTCCGACTGTCCTTGTTTTTGATGGCCTTGACAGTTCCGAGGAGTACCAGTCAAGTGCCTTATAGATACTTGGGATTTGTCTCATCTTTTTCTCATGATTAGACTGGGGTTCCGCCTTTTGGGAAAAGGCCATGGAGGCAGAGTGCCATTTTCATCACATCATATCAACAGTACTTATCGACAGGACTTATTATCACTCTAGATGTCTGTCAGGTTTCTCCGCTGCAAATAAAGAGAATTTTTTAACTGCCTTTTCCGCCTGGGTAGCACTTCATTCTCACATTCCTGTACAGCCGCAGTCGCCACTCCCTTGCTTTTACAACAACTCCATTGTATTGATGTTCCCTGTAGTTCCTGCTTGTCATTCCGCTATTTAGGTGAGGGATTCGTTTTTGCTTTTGTCCTTTGTGAGCGAGTTTTTGCGCCTGCAGGGGTGCGCGCTCCCACGTGTGTGTGTGCGCGCGCACGTGCATGCGCCCGTGTGTGTGTGTGTGTGTGTGTGTGTGTGTGTGTGTACCTGTGTGTGTGAGTCAGTGGTTCATCGGTGGTTTGTTAGTTCATCTCAGGATTCCGCTGACCAGAATCTAAGAGTTCTGAGAGGGCTCCAGACCAGTATTGGAGCGGTAACAAGGGGAGGGGACTGAGCAAGCGGCCACGTGGGGCACTGAGGGGAAGTGAGAAGATTAGAAAAAACTTCCTGTGGGCCTCGTTTTTTTAATGATGAAATAAGGTGGGAGGGATGGATTCTATGAATTCCAAGGTCACTTCTCACTCTGAAATTAAGGATCTGAGTCCGGAGGGCAGGAAAATAAGGTGGGTTCTCTCTTCCTGTATCAACTTTGTTTCTTTAGTAGTTCATTACAAACTAAAGCATTAAAAAGAATCCTGATTCATGGTCCCTGGAGGTATTTCTTTGGCTGGAGTCCCTGGTTTAATGAAGATGTAAACATTCTTGTGGGAACAGATCCCAGCTCCTCTCTTCGCCCACACTTGCTTCCATGGCGAAGCTCTGTCCCCTTCGTTCTCAGCCTCGGCTGTGTTTTCTACATCTTTCTTGCTCCTTTGTGTCCGGCTGTGGTGAGAGAGACTTGAAAGGTTTATTCATCCTCCAGGAGCATTTTTCTAAATCGAGGTGGGAACACACCCAGTACATAATCAATCCCCATTCTGGCCAGAGCTGACCCCATTTCTGCATTTATTTTAAGGTAAAAATTCAAAGTCCGACAATTTTCATTCTTACTTTGTGAACCTGAGAAAAATCACAGCTCATTTTTTGTGTCTTTGGTCACCCGCCACAAATTAAACTCTTGTGGAATTTATGCTTTTTGTTTTTTAAAGTTTCTTTATTTAGATCCTATATGCTAACTTAGTCACACTAGATACTGTACGCTGTTGCAGTATTTCCCTTTTTGACAAAATACCTTAACAATTATGACAATTAACTTTGGTAAGTTAGCAACTTATCCATTTTAACAGGCACCGAATATGCTACATTTTGACTCCTGGTTGAAAAGGAAAAAAGCTAGGAAAATGTTATGCCCCAGTTTCTCTTGCACTCATTTCCCCTCCTGAGTGGAGAATTAAGGTCAAATGGAGAATTAAGATTATTCTTCTATCAATTTTTCCTTGTTTTTCTGTAGCCCCATTTAAGAAAAAACCCTTTCATTTTGTGTTGTCAATTCCTTTGGGTTCACTTACATCAGCTTTGGCTGGGGTGATGTTTAAAACATTTCAGAGGGGTAAATAATTTATTTGAAAGCTAGTGGAGAAAGGCACTTAGAAAAATTAAACCAAGTGAGTGAATTTGAAAGAAAAGATGTTACTGGGAACCAAATAGCTTAAAGGCAAGGGAGGGATCTCCATTTCAAAAGCAGAAGTAAATGTCATTTAAGTGTTACCTTCATACATATCTTTTCATGAATCTTGTTTGAATGTATCAATACAGATGTAAATTACATGTCTGAACAAGTAAACATGTTTTTAAATGTTGGCTTAAAGAAATTCTTCTAAGCTTTGATACTGTCTCTTGACCTGTTTATATCCTATTACCATTGTGAATAGATTCACTATCTCTTTAAATCATTAAATACCTTTCATGTTCAATTTGTACAAGTTCGCTGGGATTTTGCAAACCTATTCTGGACTTTTTCTAATTTATTTTTATTTTAAAATCCCCATATCTTAGGGGCGCCTGAGTGGCTCAGTGGGTTAAAGCCTCTGCCTTTGGCTCAGGGTCCTGGGATCGAGCCCCGCATCGCATCGGGATCTCTGCTCAGCAGGGAGCCTGCTTCCTCCTCACTCTCTGTCTGCCTCTCTGCCTACTTGTGATTTCTCTCTGTCAAATAAATAAATAAAAAAGTCTTTAAAAAAATCCCCATTATCTTACTTTACTATAATCATGTCTGGAACTGATTCTGTTATATTTGACAGATTTTCAAATTTGTAGCCATATCCGGGGTGGGGGGTGCGGTGGTCTGTCCTCATAGTTTTTCAAGAAACGTTCTTCTTGATTTGCCAGAGAAAGCCTGAGGCTCCGACTGAAAGATTTGTTCCAGTGCACTCAAAAGGAGGAGCTAAAGTAAAAACTAGGGGCTTGTTGGATTTTTAGTGAGCAACAGACCTTCGCTGGGAGCCATCAAGCCCTTGGTAGGCATGACTGGAACAGGAAGGGACCTCAAGTCCTGCCCCTGCCTTTGGGAGCATATGGTTTGGTATGTTCTGCTTCTCGTTTTAATGTCATAACTTTTGCATATATTATTTACCTGAAAATAGTCCCAAAGACCAAAACAACCGAAAGGCAACTGAGTTTACTGTGTTTTATAACCTGGAAGTCCGAAAAGGTAAAAGATGCAGTCAAAATCTGTTCAGTGCAAAGTTTTGGCTGGAACCTAGCCCAGCTGTGGAGTGGGAGAATTGGTGTCCGAGTGTCCTTTTTTCTCAGCACCTCCCAATGTAGTGCCCTCCTAGAAACCCTCTCCTTCCCTATTCCTCTGTCCTGATGCGGCCCAATCCACCCTGCACTCTCATACTCTTAGGGTATCAGTGATCGATAGGGAACTGCTGAATTTGCTCCCCACCTCCAACCCAAGGTGGCAGATTCTCAACACGATAGAACTCCCCGGGGAACCTTTTTAAAAATGCAGATTTTTGATGCTACCTTGTATGTAATTTTTTTATTCAACTGTATACTCTTTTTTTTTTTTTAAGATTTATTTATTTATTTGACAGAGACACAGGGAGAAAGGGAACACAAGCAGGGGGAGTGCCTGTTTCTCATTGCTGCTTATTGTTCTTTAACAGGTGACTGGGTTCAGCATGATCAGGATCAAACATTTTGAAAAGAAGCACAAATGGTAAGTGCTAGTTAACTGGACGTTGAATCAGTTTTAACCTTTCCTTTTCTTTCTTTATTTATTTAAATTTTTTTTTTAAGATTTTATGTATTTATTTGACAGAGAGAGAGAGACAGCAACAGAGAGAAACAAGCAAGGTGAGTGGGAGAGGGAGAAGCAGTCTTCCTGCTAAGCAGGGAGCCCGATGTGATGATGTGATGTGATGCGGGGTTAGATCCCAGGACCTGGGGTCATGACCCAAGCCAAAGGTAAATGCCTAAGGACTGAGCTACCTGGGCACCCCCCAGCTTGTATGTTATGAATAAGATCTCCCTGGGATGGGGCCTAGGAGTCTGTAAGTTTGAAAAGCTTCTGAGATGATTCTGAGGCACAGCCTTGTTTGAGGATCAGTTCGCAGTGTATTGCGTTTGCATGTCAAAGGGATAGAACTAGAAAGCCTATATTAGCTGTTCTGGGAGAAGCAGAGAATGGAGATATTTATGGGATCTGTAGCAAGAACAAATTTCAATGTTTCTGTGATTGTGAATCATATGTATATACGATTTCAAATTAAACCGTTTTGTAAGAAGACTATTTATTTGAGAAAGCGAGAGCGAGCACGAGGAGGGGGAGACGCAGAGGGAGAGAGAAAGAGAGAAGCAGACTCTGCTGAGCAGGGAGCCCGATGCGGGGCTCCATCCCAGAACCCTGGGATCATGACCTGAGCGGAAGGCAGACGCTTAACTGACTGAGCCACCCAGGAGCCCCCAGGTTAAAGTATTTTTTTTTTTAAGATTTTATTTATTTATTTGACAGAGAGAGAGAGATCACAAGTAGTCAGAGAGGCAGGCAGAGAGAGGGGGAAGCAGGCTCCCCGCCGAGCAGAGAGCCTGATGCGGGGTTCGATCCCAGGACCCCGAGATCATGACCTGAGCCGAAGGCAGAGGTTTTAACCCACTGAGCCACCCAGGCGCCCCCAAGTTAAAGTATTTTTATACATTTATTATTGTAAGCACATCTACATGCTAAAAAAAGTCAAAACATACATTTGGATGTAAATGAAAAGTAACTTCTCCCTGCTGCCTGCAAGAACTTGTCTGTTCTCATTCCTGACTATAGTCTGTGGAGATCTGAGAAAATACAGCTGTCTGGCCCCTTCCCCACGGCTACGGAATCACAATGCCTAGGGATCTGAGCAGCTGTATTTTTAAAATTCTATAGCTGATTCTGATGTGCAGCTAGATTTGAAATCCACTGGTTCGTCGACTCCTATATCACTTATTTATAAGGTTTTTGGTTTGGCTGGGAGTCTTTATTTTTATCCTAAGATCCCTCATCCTGGGCTGTAAGGAGCATCCACATAACTCTGGTCAAGAACCTACTTGCCCCAAGTGTTTTTGTGAAACACTGGATCTTTTTGGCTGTAGAGGAAGCATCATGCAGGAAACATTTGTGAAAATGTGATTGTGAAATCGTGGTAAGAGTAGCAACATTAACATAAATCAGAGGGAAAGAAAAAAAAATTACCCATAAACCGTCCATCCCCTGCGATAAATCAAACTACTTTCATTTTTGCTCATGGCTTTTTCTGTCTGTGTAAGCATGGACATATAAACAATGGAAAAGTTAGTGGGTTCTCCCATGTATGTTTGCATCTCTCTGAGGTCAGACCAAAGTCATGAAAGAGTTGTTTTGGTTGGTATTTCCAGATGCTCAAGCAATTACCAAATTATTTGGCTTGGAATTTTCTAAAGAGATTTTTCTCATCCTTTACCAGAAGCTAAACGGTACAGTGTTTTATTCTCAACCCAGCTACTTAATGTCCCATGAGAATGTATTTTAAAGTTCTTTCAAAGCATATTTTCCAGAAATTTCAAATCTATCTTTTTTCTTTCTTTTATTAGAAGCTGATGCTCAGCCATTAAGCGTCTGCCTTCGGCTCAGGTCATGATCTCGGTGTCCTGGGATCGAGCCCCACATCAGGCTTCCTGCTCAGTGGAGACCCTGCTTCTCCCTCTCCTGCTCCCCCTGCTTGTGTTCCCTCTCTCACCGTCTCTCTGTCTCTGTCAAATAAAGAAATAAAATCTTAAAAAAAAAAAAGCAGTTGATGTGTGTCTCTAAAAAAATGACAGCATGTTGGAGGCTTTGTCTTCCAGTGTGCAACTCTAAGTTTGGATTTTTTAGGCATTTATTTTCAAATCTAAATACTTCAACTGATCCTCTTATAGGTCTGAGAGATGAAGGTGACAATAAACACCTTAAAATTCAAAATTTAATATTTTCTTTATTGTTTGAAAGACTTGATCACCCCCATAGTTAGAGTTCGTGCGGTGTATTTGTGCTTTTTATGCTTAGACACATGGCTAAGCAATTTTATCAAACCCACAGGGCTTTTGAGTAATGTGAGCCTCTGTGATTCCCTCAGGTTCTTTTTGACGCCATCAATATTTCATTGTTTACCATTTGCTTCATGGTTTGGCACTCTTCCTATTCTCCTCCCAACCCAGTAAAACTGTAGTTTGAGCAGCAATTTCAGGGAATGAGGCCAGTTAGGTTGGTTGGGGCCTTCTAAAACAGAGGCCCAGGCACAGGCGTCTAAACCCTAGTTTAAAATGAGCCCTTTGGACTCTGTGGCCCATGAAACAGCACGTTGGGAGTTGGAGTTGAAATATGGGAGACCATGAAATTTATGCAAAAAATCTTCTCTGATTTACTTGGAACTTCAGTGTTTCTGACATAAAACTGTGACCCTTAGAAAATCGAACTGCATGGAAATCTGTTTAGGGATTTATAAGAATGTTCTCAACATAGACTCTAAAAACAATAAGGGAGTTGAGTTGGAAACTGGTTTTATAAATTTACAGGGTACATTTCTCTGACTACTAGCCCAATAAAAAGTGGGATGATTATTCTGAAGTTGCCTTGGGCATCCAATAAGATTGTCTTTAATTATCCCCGACTTGGATGGCTTCTGTCTCTGCACAATAGGTCTTTATAGGCTACCTTTCATGCCAGTAATAACAAAAGTCTATTGTCGTCCTCTGAATATGGGTCCTCAGAAAGAGCAAATTCAGCTTGTCCTTTGATGCCTTAACTGGTAGCTACCTCCCCTAAGGCCCTTTTCTCTCTTGGGGGTCAATGCAGCTGTGTCTACTGTGCACGCTGTTGCCATTGTGTCCCAATGGCCTGGGGGCAGTTGGGATGCATGTTTTGTACTCAGGAATGCTCCCATCCTGGGGCGAGATGTGTGGTAGCCCCATGTAGACGTAGATGTGGTACAGTCTGAGTATGCCGTCGGGCCTTCCAAAGCCTTCTTCGGTGGGGTGAGGCCATTCCCAGGGGAACTCAGCTCTACCATGTGATGCCCACTGCTTTATTCCCCTGGAAAGTCATCGTCTTTTCCTGTTCTGCCATATACCTTGCCATCCACCAAAACCGGGACGGTAGATATGTGTGCTCAGTACCCTCGGGCATATTGGGTAAACCACTGTGGTTTTTTTCATCCTTATGACCGGAGACCTTCATAGGCATTGGATCCTCAAGGTTTATACAGTAATCAGTTGGCCCAGAAGCAGAGCATACACAATTCGATGGCCGCGTAGGAGTATTTCCTGGAAATTCCTAACTTAATGATATGGTTCGTCGTAGGTGTAACCTGGACACGGGAACATGACTAGAGTTCTATTTGCTTCTTACTAATTGGTGACTAAAATGTCACCCAGAGCAGTGCTGCTCAGATCCGCAGATTTCCACTTGTCCTTGTCAGACTCCGAAAGCAGAGATGGTCTTGGCAAACATATGGCTTTACCTTTTCAGGCACCTGATATAACTGTGCTAGGAGACAATATTCTTCTGTAGCTTTGAGCCTCACCAAAGGCATCAGTGCCATATTGGATTTCTCCTGTTGAATAAACCCATTTACTTATTCCTTTACCCCCAGCTACTATATCTCCTTTCCATGTGTCATTTATTTTTACCCAAACTTTTCCACCATTTGAAGGGATGTGAGGTTCACCAGGACCCTGTGCTGGTCCAGAGTGCTCCCCTCAAGCTACTCCTCTTCATATGGAGTAGGGCTACACAGGTCGAGAACTAGAAGGCTTTGTAGAGCACTGAGCGACACAGCTGCATTCCTGGTCAGCCTGAATTCTGCCAGATGGAGTGAAGGCACAAGGCAGCCCCCTAGGCCCTTAGGAATTCTGGCATACGGACTTAAAGGTATAGTTAGAGTGTCTTGGTCGGGATCATCTCTACTTCCTCCTGCCTTTGGTAACCACAGTTGCAGTCCTGGACCCAGAATGATCACCACCAGTTAGGAAAAAAGCAAGTTGAGGTGATGTGGGAATAATCATATAGTCATACCAGCAGCCACCCCGTTTCCTATGCCCCCAAATCCTTCAGAGAAGCAAAGGAATCTAATGGGGGGGGCGAAAGGACAGGCTCCCCACAGGCTGAGTGTGAGCACACACTCTGGAAGGTGTGTGCGCCAGCCTTTCACGCCTTTATCTCCCCAATTTTAGGCAGTGAATTTGTCCCTGCCAACTTTCTACCAAACCCCTACTCTGAGAATCATAAGCAACATGCTATGTCCATTTGTGTGAGATCTCTTTGCCCACTTTTGGGCACTATGGGCTGCAAAGAAGCCTTGGTCTGAAGAAACGTAACCCAGCGGTCCAAATTGTACAGTGTCTTCTGCTCTGGTCCTTTTATAGTATTTTGAGCAATCGCATTACCACTGGGTATGCAAAGCCCAGTCCGAATGAAGTGGCTATTCCATCAGGACCAATTTATAGACTCCTAGCACTTCTGGCAATGACCCAATATAGTCCGCTTGCCAGCTGGGCACAGGAGTCTTCTCCCTGGGAATTGGCCCCACGGCCGCCTGTAGTTTCTGTCTTCCTAGTCGGCAGATGGGACAGTTCTGGTTGGCATTTTGTGCTTCTGAGGGTGCAAGACGAATATGTTGATGATCAGCCCATCTCCGTGTTGTTGCAGCTCCCCTCCTTGGACCCAGCTGAACACCTCAGGTGAATGCACCATGATAACCACTCTTTCAATCTGGGAAAGAAGTTCTTCTAATAGGGCATTGACATGTCCTGTGTAATGTACCCCTTAAATTCTCACAGGGCTATGTCTCATATGGACATCCACTTAATAATCCAATTATTTCATTGTCCATCTGCCTGACTGTATGGCCAAGCCATGGGCCAGACACACTCTGTCTTCTGGGCTCTCGTTGTTCAATTCCTCCATCAACTCAAGGAAAATAGATGTAATTTGGCCGACTTTGCTGATTGGTTCTCACCTTCTTCAATTATAGTTTTTCACCCGCTCGTCATCGCCCACAGCCTTCCAAATAGGATGCTGCTTGTACTGTAAACTGCCATCCATAAACCACATAGCTTTCTGTTGGTCAGTCAAGAGTCATTCGTATGACAGCACCAATGTGTCAGTAGGATCTGGTGGCTCCTCCGATGGTCCCAAAGTTTGCCCTGTAGAAATGAGGCTACCCATTCCTGAATATAATGAGAACCTCTTTTCGTTCCTCCAGGAGCATGTTCCCGAGTAGACCATTTCCATTTTATTATGAAGCTCTTCATGGTACTGATTTCCTTACTGGAATCTTTCTGTGACATCACCCAAGATACTGTGCATATTTCAGGTTTCTGGGTTATTTGGGTCCTTCCGTCCCAGACTCAACTTCAACTAATGCCCAGTAATAGCAAGCCAATAATCCTCTCATATGACAGGTACCGGACTGCTGCATCTGGAAATTTTCTGGCCCCAAATCCCAGTAGTCACTCTCAGGCAGTACTCTTGGGCTATGGCCCTAAGTTCTCGTCCGTGTAAAGTGTGAGTTTGTAGAAACTTTCAAGATCATAACCGAGTGTGAATCATGAGGGCCCAATATTGATCGGGCTATCACTTTTTGCTACTGTGAAGTCTCCCATTCAAACACAGCCTTCTTTCAGGTAGTTTTATGATGGGAGCGAGCGGTGCTCCCAGATGTGGAATCCATGCCCTCCACATCCACGCACCGCCACAGGCACTAGGCTCACTTAGTTCCAGGGCGAGGCAATGACCACAGGTGGCTTGGAGTTGTCTGCAGACTGTCAAAGGTGGCTCCTGCCCACACTACTCCTGGGGTCTTCGCTGGATTTGTCAACCAGCTTGTGTTAGTTATGTGTGTCAGCACTTCATTTAAGTAGTCTTGGCTCGTTCCTCAGTGTCCGACACTGCCATGATATCACCAGTGTAGTATGTCATCAAATCAAATCATGGCAGTAAACTGGTGACTTTGAATAACCCTGGCAATGTAGTCATTATAAGCCAGGATCCTTCTTATATGAAGGCAAACTGTGGTTGGCTCTTTTCTGCGACAGTGATCAAGAAAAAAGCATTTACAAGATCTAGCACCAAGTACCAGTATCTTTGGCATATATTTCTTGCAGTGTTGAAACTATACCAGGGACTGCTAATGCCATAGGGGATAGTACTTTATTCAAGCCTTGATAACCTCCTGTTTGTCTCTACGAGTCATTTCTCTTTCTCATGGGCCACACAGGGCTAACCTACAGAGATGTCATTAATTAAAGTGGAAGTCTCTTTTGTCTACTAGCATCCAATAATTGTGTCATATTAACAACCTGTATGGGCACCAGCAAATCTATAGGTTCGCATTTAGCATGTCCAAGTAATAATAGCCAAAGGGTACATTTAATTGCCTTCACTTTTACAATACAAGATATAGGAAGTGTTCCCCGGTCAGACGTAACATCCATTCTCATCATGCATCCAGGTAAAGGAGACACAACTCTCTCTCATAGTCTGTTCAGACAATCGATTTTCACCCAAACTTTCAACCATTGCACCCCCCCCCATATGCTCCCAAGCTAACTGTGGCCCCCTTTAGTACCTCACCAATAGGTTTTGAAATTTCACATTGGGATCCTGCATTAAGGAGTTCCAGAAAAAGTTGTGTCCAACCCCTGACCATTTTGGCCACACATGTGCACGTGGCCTTGGGTTCCCAAGCTGGGGATCAGGCCAAGGCACCCTGGTACTTTTATCAGTCTTCATCCTGATTAGTTTGCCTGACCATTGCCACCAGTGATACGATGACCTGTTTTTCATTGTTGTCGTGGCCTTCCAGCTTTTAAATGTCCTCCAAACTAGGGTAAACAGAGTGGATTTGTTTAGAGCCTTTTAGGGTCGGGGTACCCTCAGGAGCTGCTATCGGTCCACTCAGTCTCCCATAGTGAGCATGAAGATCAGTGTTTCTACCTCGTCAGTTTCCTTCATGTTCATTCCATTTCCTAGTAATTATTTAAAGACTATCCTGGTGGGACTTTCTCCTTGACTATCCTCCTTTTCCCTCATTCTTTAGTGAATGGGCCTAATTTTCTTAGACTGCCGATAGGCTGAGAAAACAATTCTGGCATGGTTTCTTGGACTGTTGCTTGCCTTTGCAATAGTATGTCTCTACGGGATATCTGTGCACAAGGGGCTCCCTCAGTCACGGCATCTGCTATAACCTGGGTAAGGGGTTTATGAAGTGGATGGACATTCTGGTCGTCATCCAAGCCAGCATGGATTGCCTGTGTGGCCTATGAGCTGTCTCCTCTGGCCAGTTCCAGTCAGCCTTTCAGATCGGGACCACCAAGGTACCTTCTCAGGGTGAACAAACTTTACCGTGGCTTTTATCCAGGCTCCCGGGCTAGCTGTCCCTTCTGGAAGAGCCTGCTGTGTGTTTGGGTCGTGTACCGCATGTCTGCTTGCTCAGCCGTAAGTGTGGGTCCCGCATCAAACCCGCTGTATTCCAAATCAAGAAGACTGTTCATCAGTTAATCACTCGCACAATCTATTTTGGTAAAAGTTCTGCAGGAAGCCGATGATCTGATCGACAAGATGAGACAGCTCCTTCACACCAGGTCCTCTGGTTCAGTAGTTTCTTGGTTTTGCACCTCCTCTCCACCCCCTGCCCCCCACCATTCAGACTACTTTCTTGGTGTTGCAGGTTGTAAAGATGTTATCTGTTGTTCAAGCGTAATTTATGCCTTGGGTACTGGCCATGAGGCTAGCAGCCGTAGCTCTGACCACCCAACTTCGAGTATGGCCCGGTGCCAGGATTTGCCCCAATGCTCCCCTTTACTTTCACCAATTATTACAGGTAAAAACAGTAAAGGGATTGTATATGGAACTTCTTTCCTGTCATTTTGCATTTTTTTTTTCTGTACCCAGTGAAGCCTCTTCTTTGGGAATTTGGTCTATCACTTCTAAATTCCGTGGATGACCCTTGTATCCAGTAACTGACAGCTGTGTAGCTGCTGTCTCCTTTCCATCCTGAGAGATGAGACAGCTAACGTGCAGAGAGACAACTAATATGCCTAAGGTCATACAGCAAAAGAATGACAGAGCCAGTATTTGAAGCCAGGCTTATCTGACGTCAAGGCCTTGCCCTTAACCTTTAGCAAAACTTCCTCCTGTGAACAGACTCTAAACCTTAGAAGCTAGAAGCTTCTCCTATTCCACTGGACCATTTCTTACATGATTCCATAGGGATTCCCTCTTTCCAACCATTCCCTTCTCCTCTTTTTATGATGGGCATTCCACTCAATCTTGCTCAGCTCCAGATATGCGTTGGTAAACAGGACCCTTGTCTGGGTTCTCTTTGGGCCTTTTCTGTTTCCACCCAGGGCCTCTGCTGGGCAGGAAGTGGCAGTTCAAATAGATCAGTAATTCTTAAACTTGGCTGCAAGTTGGAATTACTTTGGGAAACTTCAAAACACACTAATATCCAGGGGCGCCTGGGTGACTCAGTCAGTAGAGTGTCTGTCTACCTTTGGCTTGGGTCACGATCCCAGGGTGCTGGGATCCATCCCCATGTCAGGCTCCCTGGAAGTCTGCTTCTCCCTCTGCGTGCCCTCCCCCTCCCCATGCTCTCAATCTCTCTCCCAAAAGAAAAGAAAAGAAAAAAATGAAAATTGCTAATGCCCAGTTCCACCCTTAAAGGTCTGATTTAATTGGTTGATTTCTGTCTTTGTTTATTCAGGCTGCTAAACAGAATGCCATAGACAGGGGGGCTTATAAAGAACAGAAATTTATTTCTTATCATTCTGGAGGCTGGGAAGTCCAAGATCAAGGCGCCAGCAGATTCAGTGTGTTGCAAGAGCACACTGATTCATGATTTATAGATGGCCGTGTTTTTGTTGTATCCTCACATGGTAGGAAAAGGTGAGTTCTCAGTCCCCTCTCTGGGACCTCTATTAGTAAGGGCACTAATCCCATTTAAGAGGGCTCCACCCTCTTGACCTGATCACCTCCCAAAGACCCCCACTTCCAAATACCATCACACTGGGGGCGAGGCTTCAACAGAGGAATTTTGGGGACATCCAAACATTCGTTCTCTGGCAGCTGTTTGTCGGCTGAATGGTTGCTCCCAAAAAGGTGTGTTTACCTCCCAGAACCTGTCAATGTCGGCTCATTTGGAAAAGGGTCTTTGCAGATATAATTAAGCCAAGGATACTGAGAGGAAATCATCCTGGATTATCCCAGTCGGCCCTAAATCCATCGACAAGTGTCCTTAGAGAGACACCAGGGAAGAGACAGATGGAGAAGCGGAGGAGGCCGCGCGAAGATGGAGTGGAGATTACAACCATGCGGACACGAGCCAGGGAACGCCTCAAGCCACCAGAAGCTGGAAGAGACGAGGAAGAATTCTCCCCTAGAGCCTTCAGAAGAAGCACGGCCCTGCTCATACCTTGATTTCAAACCTCCAGCCTCTAGAACTGTGAGAGAATAAATTTCTGTTGTGTAAGCCACCATGCTTGTGGTTTTTTGTTTGCCAGTCACAGGGAACTAACACAGTTGGGGTGTGGCTGGGGCTTTGTGTGTTTTTGAGAGTTTCCCGGGTGATTCTACTGTGCAGCCAGGGCTGGAAACCACTGGAATAGGGCATTTCGAAAGTGTCTCCCGACCCCCCCCCAAGAAGTGTCTCCCTGGCAGTTTCCCTTAGCACAGGGCTTAAATGCCTTCAGCAATACCATGATGTCTTCTTAATTACATTTGTGTTATCTTTGAGTGGAGTAAATATGCGATGCACCGTGGGATTAGCCAGGGTATATAAAATCTATAGTGAGGAAATCAAATGCTTTACGTACAGGTATTTTGGTTTCTGTATATTAAGCATACACCCCGATGCGCAGAATTTTTTTTCTCAGAGGCTATTTGAGTTGGATATGCAGTGTTGTTTGCTGCTGCTTTGTTGAGTTTCTGAGTTATTCTGCCCGCTTCTTCTGCCTTCCTGTCCTGCTGCTTGTCTCTGGTCTCTCTTGTCTCTGGCGCTGTTCCTCAGCACCGCTGGAAACCTGGCCTGAGGAAGAAGGACCATGCCAGGGGCTCTGTCTGTGGGGCTGAGGAAACGTTGTGTGGAGCGACGAGGAAATGGCCACTGTGAGGTTTCTTGGATTTTGTCCCTTCTCCACATCCCTGCACAGGGAGATACTGTTTCTGATGTATACACACCTTTCCATATAAACCTTGAGAAAGAAGATTTTGGGGAATGATAGGGAGACTTGTATTCAAGTGGAGAGGATTGGTTACTCTTTTAAGGGTGTGGGGATCAGTTAATTAATTGAACTCACAGTTTGAGAGCTTCCAGGGTTGAGATTCAACACAAGTTTAATAGTCCCTGAAGCCTATGATTTCTCCACCATATTCTGCCTCTTCAAAAAAAAAGACATGGCTATGTAAAAATATATATATCGATACTGATGTTTGTGTTTGTATTAATACATTCCACAATGTGGATGACCCTTACAAACATGATGTCAACTGAAAGAAGACACAAAAAAGTACATAATGTATGATTCTATTTATATAAAATGTCCAGCGGCACCTGGGTGGCTCAGTTGGTTGGGCGTCTGCTTTCAGCTCAGGTCATGATCCCAGGGTCCTGGGATCGGGTTCCACGTCTGGCTCTCTGCTCAGCGGGGAGCCTGCTCCCTCTCCCTCTGCTGCTCCCCCTGCTTGTGCTCTCTCTTGCTCACTCTCTCTCTCTCACATAAATAAGTAAAATCTAAAAAACAAAACAAAACAAAAAGTCCAGAAAAGGCAAATCTGTAAAGATAGAAAGTAGATTAGTGGTTGCCTAGAGCTGGAAGTGGGAATGGGTATTAACCGTGACTGGGCAAGAGGAGTATTTTTGGGGTGATGGAAATGTTCTAATGAGGGAAAATGTGATGGTTGCACAACCTGGCCAAGTTTACTACAAATCATGGAATTGTACACTTATAATTATTTTATAGTATGTAAATGATACCTCCATAAACTTGTTTAAATATATATATATATGTTATATCTAATTTAACCCTGTTACTATCAGAGTGCATGTTAAATTTTGTAATCTGTAGTGTAGACTTGTGGCAGGAGCTCATTTTCTCTGAAGGGGCGGGGCGTCACGCACCTGCCTAATTCTGTGAGGTCAAGAGGGCAGCACCTGTTCGAGTAATCCCAAGCCCAACGATTTTTTCTCACTATGTCTTCAGGTTAGTCTAGAGCCTTTCTCCTGCCAGAGAGTTTGGAAAGTTGACACTGGTTTTCTCTCCTTTCAGCATCCCATCAGGATATGTACAACAGTTTTATTGTAGTAATATATATAGAAGATTTTTCATAAGAAAATCATTAAAACCATACTACTTCTGTAGACTCTAAGTAGGGTCTTGGCTTCATTTCCGTATCAGTCAGGATGGACTGGGTTATGCTGCAGTAACAAAAGTCATCCAAATTGTAATGGCTTAAAAGAACAATAGTTTATTCCATACACTGCATGACTTTGAGGGTTGGTGGGGGGCTTTACTCTGTGTCATCCTTACTCAGGGACTCAGGCGGACAAAGTTCCCACCATCTAAGACATTGTCAGTGGCATGGTATGAGGAAGGAAATATGGAGAAATACACATACTAGTTCTTTTTTTTTTTAAAGATTTTATTTATTTATTTGACAGTGAGATGACAAGCAGGCAGAGAGAGAGGAGGAAGCAGGCTCCCTGCTGAGCAGAGAGCCCGATGCGGGGCTCCATCCCAGGACCCTGGGATCATGACCTGAGCCAAAGGCAGCCGCTTAACGACTGAGCCACCCAGGCGTCCCACACATACTAGTTCTTAAGTGTTTCTATCCAGAAGTCATAAACATTTTTTCCACTCATGTTTTATTGGACAGAGCAAGTCATTTGACATCACCTAACTTCAAAAGAGCAGAGAAATGTACTCCTCTTTCCTGTTGGGAAGTAAAAGGGAAAGAAAAGTGGGTGAGCAGTAATAATGCTTGTTATACTCACCTTCACCAGAAGAGATGTCCCAGTGCTAAGTTCTCACAAGCTTCCCTCTGCTGGGTGAGGGTGACCATCTGTCCCCTTTTGCCTGAGGGGTTTCCTCAGGATGAGGCACTTTTAGTGCCCAAACTGGGAGAGTTTCAAGCCATTTGAGATGGTTGGTCACCCTAGTTAAGTTTTACCTTGAGTTGCACATCATGGATATGAAGGATGGAGGGATCTTTTTACCTGTGAATACTGCTTTCAAAAAATCTGAAAGTTATAGTCCATGCCCTAGAGTAATAGTCCATGCCCTAGAGTTATAGTCCATGCCTTTTAAGCTTTCTTTTTTAAGATTATTTATTAATTTTTTGAGAGAGAGGGAGAAGCAGACTCTGCTGAGCAGAGAGCCCGACATGGGGCTCAATCCCAGGACCTGGAGATCATGATCTGAGCCAAAGGCAGAGGCTTAACCCACTGAGCCACCCAGGTACCCCATCCTTGTGGGCCTTTTAATTAAAAATTGAGGTAACTATAGAGGCTGTTTTAAAAGTTCTTACCGGTCCCTAGCTCTAAGAGGGAATCTGAGTACCTACCTGTCTCCCTGGGCAGGGTCTGGAAACTTCCCTTGTTCATTCAAAAGCCACCAAGTTTATCCCATCTTGAGACGGTTACCTGCAACCGATAAAGCTCGAGCCTCAGAGCTGCTCACTTACATGGGGCCCTTAGTGTGTTCACATGGTCACTGTGTTTTTATAAGATTTCCAAAGTAAGGTATGTTTGTTTCTTTTTCTGAAAGAGGGCTTCCCAAATTATATACTCTTTAGGCCCCACAGAAACCTGGATTGATTCCAGATTGCATCAGAACATGTCTGCTATGCTCCTCATGCCTCAGATGGAAAAAGCGCATGACTTTCCTCAGGAAAACCTTCCCCATCTTCCTGTGGAGCCTTTCCCCCTATTGTATATTTTCAGAGCACCAGGTACCTCTTACTCATAATGCTGGATTTGCAGTTTTAACATTGACTTGGGCAATTATGTGATTAAAGTCTATCTCCCTTAAGAGGCTGCCTACTCCAGCAAGGCAGGGCCCATCTCCACCTTCACTTGTCACTGTATCTCCGTACCTACGAGGGTGCTTGGTACATGGTCAGAGCTCAGTTAATGTTGCATAAAATAATATCAGAACACAGTATATGTTGCATGCATAAACATTTATTTTAGTTAAGTTTATTTTGAAGAATTTGCTGTATGCTGACAAATATCTGGAGACAACCTGAAGTTTTGTCAAACTGAGGCTAGTGTCATTGTTCTAGGCTACTATCTAGATTTTGTATCTAGATAATGCAGGTTAACACACATTCGACTCTAGTGTGGTCACCGTTTCTACCTGGGGAAATGAAATCTCAGTTGTCCAAGAATCTGAAACTATCTAATTTATTATTCCCAGAATTCCCAGAATTCCTTGAAATAGCAGTAGGAGAAAGCTCAGCAATAATATAATGTCCAGCAAAATAATCCTTGTTCTATGCTGACACTCTAATTCAAGTTTTGTAGCAATCATACAGTTCTGTTCATTGTAGCTCCAATCTAGTGCTTCAATCATACACTCCTTTTCAGGATTAGCAGTAGTTAACATTTATTAAGCACTCACTTTGTGCCGGGCACTGAACTGGTGACTGTACATGCACTAGCTAAACCCTAACAATATGCTTATGATCCTACGATCCTCATTGTACAAAGAACAGAACTGAGGCTCAGAGAGAACAAATAACTTGTCCAAGGTCATAGTCATAGAGAAGTTCAAGGAGGAGAAGACTCCTGGTTGTCCTAATATTCATTCTTCTTTTCTTTCTTAGTAAAATCTCTCAACTTTAGGCAAATAAATGAATGTGATTAAATTATTTCAGTTTAGAGAGGACGGTAGTCACATTTATTATCGTATATTTGCATAGCCAGGACTTCATAATAGTAAAAACACTCTTTCCTCTACTACTTTAGCTGAGAACTCATTTCCTTGGAAAGGTTTTGCCGAAGACATTTGACCTTGAGACCTCACCCAGTTAAAAACCCTGTTGAAAAGCCTTTCACTTGATCTAACGTCAATGACAAAGAAAGGACTGCAGTTAGTGGAATTCATAACAGCTGATGAAGGCACCATAGGGTGTGACCTACTGTTAAAAGAGATAAAAGGAAACTATTGTGTCTTTCTAGGAAAAAAAATAGAAAAGACTCATTATTTAGAAACTCAAAATAAACATTGATTTTGAGAACAGAAAACCTGAATTCTGGGCTAATCATTGTCCCGGTCCTTTTGCTAGTTGCCTTTTTACCTCCTAGAATTGGACACGGGAACTTATAGAAGAATTTATAAAGTATGAGGACAAAGAACAAATCATTGAATTGGTGGCCTAAAATTGTAGTTCTTCAGAAATAGTTCAGAAGAAACATTTAACAGTGTATTTCTCAGTCACCTTCTGCAGGTGGCTGTAGACAAAGAATTTTAGTTAGTTCTTCCATCTGGGTTCCTGTGGTATTTTTTATTGCTCATTAATATTCACACCAGCACTGATATTAATTATTAACTTTTCCTGGCAATAGTTTTACCATACCACAAGGAGAGAAAGGAGATTGCTGATTCTGGGCCCCACAGAATCATGGTGGGTGATTGAGGCCCACCAGGAAGTGTATTTGTAGAACAATACTGGAGTGATAAGAAACACCTTTTACTGGAATAACACATTACACTTTCAATTTACTTTCACATGCATTAACTCATTTGACTGTGGTTACAGTTTACAGTAGCTTGAAGATTCGTGGTCTCAGCACTCATAGAAGGGTCACTTTGGGTCTCTCTTTTCGGACCTATAAAGTGGAGATAACACGACCTTCCTTTTCTATTATAGAAGTTGTTCTGTGGCTCCAATGAGAACATGCATAGGAATGCTTTGCAAACTGTAAAGCTCTGTGTAAATAAAAAAAAAATCATACTAAAATAATATGAAAGATGAGGGAACAGATGTTCGTAGATTTGCTAAAGGTGACTGGGAAGTAATGGCAGAGCTGGGCCCAACCATTCCTTCAAAAAGAAACATGTAGGGAGTGAAGATCTGCTGTTTTTTATGGCCACCCAGCAGCTGTCCTTGCCTATGTTTTGAAGACTCCCTTCCCTTCAGAGGCACACCCCTCCTGTCATTGCTTAAACTGAAAATGCCACTCCCTTTCCTGGCCTCCCCCCCTAAGCTGGGGGGGCAGGCAGTCACGTGGGCCCTAGCAACCTTCCGCATCTGCCTTATGCCTTGGCTTGGAAGCTAGAGGGATGAAGAAGGGCCTGGACCTACATGGGCTCCAGTGGTGAATGGAGTCTGCTGCCCGGGAGTGGCTGTGCAGCTCCTGTCCTCACTGAGCCCCTCTGTGGAGTGACTGGGGCGTTGTTCCAGACAGCAATACCCCAAATCTGGCTCTCTGGCCCCTTGGAGGGTCTGTGAACCACCCAGTGTCTTTAGATCAGTGCTCCTCATAACTGTGCTATGCTTAGAGATCACCAGGAGGTTGTGTCAAAATGTTGATCAGGACTCTGTAGGGCTGGGTGGGCCTGGGATTCTGCATTTCTAACAAGTCTCCAGGTGATGCTGATGCTGCTGGCCTGTGGATCTCACTTTGTGTGGCAAGGCCTTTACTAAATTTGTTTTCAGCGCAAATACCCTGACCTATACTTGTGGATTCTGTCATCAAAAATGGGGAGGCAGGGTTTATACATAAAATTATACTAAAACACACTAAAGGGAACATTTCCTATTTTTCCGGAATTACAATTATTCTTTGATTTTTAAAATTAAAGGTGATATTGAACTTTAAAAATTAAGGTGAGTTAAAATTGTGTAGAGCAATATTTTTCGTTCTGGAACAGCCCTAGGGTTGATCGGAGACACAATGATGTGTTATGAAACTAGATCTGGAGATCACTCTTTGAGTAGTTCCATCTTCAGGTGCACGATTAGAATGGGGATCTCAGGGGTCGTAGGAGGGAAGAATGAAAACTTCCTAGCTGAAGTTACTTTTCTCAAATTCCTTCTCATGTACTTTCCGTCTCTAAGTAAATGAAGCAGAGATAAAGTCTAGCTGGATAAAGGCAGAAACAGAATAGTCCTCCCAAAAATATAACATTTTTGACAACAGACGCCTAAAGACGAGTGTCTGAGTCAGCTTGGGCTGCCACAACAAAGTGTCACAGCCCGGGTGCTTAAACAGTAGGCATTTATTTCTCACGGTTCTGGAAGCTGGGCCACGTCCGAGGTGCTAGTAGATTTGGTTTTTGGTGAGAGTTCTCTTCCTGGCTTGCAGGTGGCCACTTTTGTGCTATTTCCTCACGAGATGAAAAGGGAGCTCTGGTGTTTTCATCTTTTTACAAAGGCACTTACATCGTTTTGGGGGTGGGGTCCCACCATCATGACCTCGTGTAAACCTAATTACCTCCTAAAGGCCCCACATCCAGTATCACCACATCAGAGGGTAGGGTTTCAACATCTAAATTATGTGGGCAGGGGACACAAACATTCAGTCCATTATAACGAGATTAAGATTCTTCTAGATAAATGATTTAACTTCAATGCTGGCAGTCTGTCAGCAGTCTGGGCAAAGGGCCGTAGATAATGTCAGTAGCAAAAGAACTTCTTAGTGTTGATATCTTGGCTGCATCTGCTTTTCCAGGCCTGGTACAGAAGACAAGAGTCTGTGACACAGAGAAAACAGATGTGGAGAGAAAACTGAGTAGTCTTTGCCATACTTAAATCAGGAAATGCATGATCTTCTCCTATTCACAGCTTCAAGAAACGATTCTCACTCCAATCTTACAGTATCTTTTTTTTGTAAGTAGGCTGCACACCCAGCATGGAGCCCAATGCAGGGCTTGAACCCACGATCCTGAGGTCAAGACCTGAGCTGAGACCGAGTTGGATGCTTAACCAACTGAGCCACCCAGGTGTCCCTGATATTATAGGATTTAAGGAATTCTCCAGGGTGTCTTCTGGAACTCCTCTCTCTTCAAATCTCTCTCCACTAACACTCCATTTTCCAAAAATTAAGATAAATAAACTTACTGTTTAATCTAAAAACAAGCACAACTCACATACAAACTTCATATAGTATCTTTAGTATCAAAATGAGATAAAAATTATATGAAACAGGGGCACCTGGGTGGCTCAGTTGGTTAAGCGACTGCCTTCAGTTCTGGTCATGAACCTGGAGTCCTGGGATCGAGTCCCTGCTCAGCAGAGAGTCTGCTGCTCCCTCTGACCCTCTTCCCTCTCATGCTCTCTCTCTCGCTCTCTGTCTTAAATAAATAAACAAAATCTTTTTTTTTTTTTTAGGATTTTATTTATTTGACAGAGATAGATCACCAGCGGGCAGAGAAGCAGGCAGAGAGAGAGAGGGGGGAAGCAGGCTCCCCACTGAGCAGAGAGCCCAATGCGGGGCTCGATCCCAGGACCCCGAGATCATGACCTGAGCCGAAGGCAGAGGCTTTAACCCACTGAGCCACCCAGGTGCCCCAATAAACAAAATCTTAAAAAAAAATTATATGAAACAAATAGTGCTAAATAGATAAATAGCAAAATTCATCCTTAGGATGGATAGACCTTTGAGATACACTGTAGAGTAAAACCAAACTGAAAAACGGTGCACATACCACATAATTTTTGAGACAAACATACATAAAAATGGTATTTTCTATAATATACAGGAAGATTTGGGGAAAATGGTCTGGAATGAACACTCCTAACTGAGATGAATACTTACCCCAGGGAAAGGGTTAAACAACCAACACAAAACAAAAAATCCAAGCATGGATTAAAACCCCTTTTACCAAAACGGGTTCCCAAGAACAAGCCTCATTTGGGCCTCAGAGAGGGAAGACACATCATCTTCATGGGTTTAATCAAATGTGTTGGGAAAAATAATAAACAAATATATTTAAATAAAAGGAGAGGAGATGGAAAAGTAATCACTTTCTCCCTTGCTGTCCTCTCCCATTCAAACGATGTGTTGGCCTCCACTTCCTCAGGCAAAGAGAAGCCAAATCTGAATCAACTGAAGTAAATACAAGCAATTTAGTTCTTGGCCAGGGCTTCCTGATCATTTGCAAGACCCAGGGCTATAGTAACGATGGATGTCCTTATGTAATATGTCTCATATTTAAAAGTTAGATGAAATACATTCCATTTTCCTGACTTGACTGCAACTCCTATAAAGCGATGTGGAAGACCAGGTCAAGTAGAATTCTCAGAGCCCATCACCAGTGTGAGGCAGCATTAGGAGAACTGGCTCGGGGTCTGTAGGCCACCCTCTTGGTTTTCCACTGCTTGCTTTGTCTGCATGGCCAAGGGCTCTGTACACACGTGTGGACCACTCAGCTCCCATGTGGACCACTCAAGCAGCTGCCCTTGGTCTCCCCTTACCCCGGTCTGTGCTCTCCGGTGGTATGCTCCACCCATAGGAAGCTGGACCTGGGAAAAAGGCCTATGCAGGCCCTAGAAGTGGGTTCAGGACCATTTGGACAGGAAATCTGGGGTCTCTCCTCCCCTGAGTCTGGTCTACAAATTGGGTGGGGGAAAAAGTCTCTAGAATGGCACATCCCTTGGGCCTCATTGGCTCCTCATCCTGTGGGAGGTACAAATGGAGGAGGAGGAGGTCCACAGTAGGGCCCTCTGAAACAAGTTCTCAGGGTTGGCCCTGGCCTATGGTCAGTACTCTTCTTTGCTTGGGGGACTCCTGGGCTCAGGTTCTGATTAGTTCAGGGATTTCAGGGGTTATTTTGATTGTGTTATATATAGAACCCAAGTTAGTGAATTAGCCTCATTTTCCCCACTTTGTACAAAACATGGGTAGTTAAAAATATGAACAGTGCAGCCAGCATCAAGACTTTCTCCTCTGTGAGAGATGCCAGGACTGGAACAGGACTGATTCAGGAAACCAGACCCACTTCTTTCATCTTATCATATCATTTCACTGGAATAGCAGACAGAATTGTCGACACCGTGTAAATTGCTCTCTCCCTCTTTTGCAAACCAACTAAGGTTGAATTAACCTAAGTTGAAGTGCAAGTGATGTGATTCCAGTACACTAACCTTAGGATCTTGTTTCCTGTTTGTATTAGTTATTTACTGCTGCATAACAAATCACCCCCCCCCTTCCCCCGGGGCTGTAGTCATGAAAAGACTCAGCTGGGGTAAAGGATCCATTTCCAAGTTCACTCACATGGTTGTTTATAGGTTTTAGTGCCTCATAGGCTGTTGGGTCAAGAGTTTCAGTTCTCTGGGCCGCAGTTGCTTACCATATCATGTGGGCTTCCTGAAAGCCAAAGGAGAATTTTAGGAAGGGGACAATGGTCAAGTGAGTCAATGGCATATGGAAAAGTATCCTTCAGATCTAGCAGCTGCAAGGTAACTGCTGACCTTAGCAAGAGTGGGCCGTGGGTCAGGAACAATGTTACAATTGGTTGAGAAGTGGAGTGGGAAGGAGGGAAAGGGAGACAGGACCAGTAGATTCCAAAGCAGGGTTGGCCAACAGGTACTGGGTTGGGACACTTGGGGAGTTTATACAAAATATGCCAATGCCTTATAGTTAATTATAATGTATTATATATTTGAAAGTTGCTAAGAGAGTATATCTTATCGAGTTCTTATCATGAGAAAAAAATTTGTAACTGTGCAGTGATGGATGTTCACTAGACTTATTGTGGTGATCATTTCACAATATATACAAATATGGAATAATTATGTTGTATACTTGAAATTGATACAGTGTTATATGTCAATTATATCTCAATTAAAAAAACACCAATTCCTAGACTTCTTTCCCTTTGGTTGCAGGGGCAAACAAGTTGAGATTGAGAAAAGTTAAGTAACTTGCTCAAATTCCCATAGATAGAAGAGGGCAGAGCTGGGGTTAGAGCTCAGACTCATCTGGAAGCCAGAGTTTGTGCGGGCAGGCAACACTCTAGTCTGGCTCCCCACAAGCCCACGTGAACATGAACCAGCCCTTCACTCATAGCTGGTGGCCTGGCGTGAGTTCCATTATATGATCTATTAGAACCCCAGTTAGCTGGTATGTAAAGAGGGTGTAATATTTACCTTGTGTCGTCACTGCAATGACTAAGTAAATTTATATTTAACGCCCTCTTGCCAAAGACCACTTGGAATATACCTACAGTTATACAAGCTGGATTTATTAGTCACTGCAGTGAGGGACACCATGAAGGTGTCTCAGCGAAAGGATGTTAGAAGTATCCTTAGATGTTAGAAAATATTATTAAGGGATCTGGGCTCTTGTTAATGGACTTGGAGGCAGGCTTAAGAAAGCATGGATCATTCTACGAATGTATATCTTTGTAAATCTTAGCCATAGGGAGGGCAGACTGGAGTAAGGCTATGGCCATGAGCGGCCAAAAAGCAGCAGTCCCTCTTATTAGCCAGGATAGCTATATGTTTGGTATTTTGTGGCTTGGACCACGTTCACATCTTGTCTGTGTTCAGGTGCACCTGCCTAGTCGTCTTGTTCTTGTCTTGATCCATTGTGGTCCCAGAGAGGACTTGTCCGATGTTGATGTTCCATGAAATTGTTGATGTTCAATGGGAGAACACCAAGGCCCAGGAACAGTGCCAGGGCAACTCTTAGAATATCGACTACAGTGTTAGACTCATGCGCGGTCCGCTGGTAGGGATTGTGACTTTTTAAAATTTAATTGTATTTTTTCAGTGTTCCAAGGTTCATTGTTCACGCACCACAGCCAGTGCTCCATGCAATACGTGCCCTCCTCAATACCCACCACCAGGCTCGCCCAATCCCCCACCCCCCTCCCCTCCAAAACCCTCAGTTTGTTGCTCAGAGTCCACAGTCTCTCATGGTTCATTTCCCCCTCCGATGTCCCCCCATTCACCCTTCCTTTCCTTCTCCCCATGTTCTCCATGTTTTTCCTTATGCTCCACATATAAGTGAAACCACATGATAACTCTCTCGGGGTTGTGACTTTTATTGTGCTCCCTCACACTGCCAGCGCAGGACCTTGGGTCACAGAGAGGCAGGCAGGGGGCTGAGACTTTTGGAGGACCCTGAAAGACCCATGTCTCTTCAAGCTGCAATAAGCCACTTTCTTTTCCAGCTTCAGGCATTACATGAGGCCATTTCCAGGATTTCAGAGGTATTTCAGTCTGGAGAGAATTTCAGAAACAGCAAAGAGAAGGCTGCCATCCTGGACTCTGCCTTTGCCTCCTTCCTGCAGTCGCCCTGTAGTGAGGCAGACCTGGGCTAGGTCCTGCGACAGCCACCACTTCATGAAAGACAGGCAAACCGCCACGCTTGAAAAACGGGGTAAAAGAGAACAGCGTGAGGTAAGGGCCTCCAACCGTCTAGGCAGTGGTTCGCAGGCTTTCCTGAGCATTGGAATCACGTGGGAACTTTAAAAATACTGGTGCCTGAGTCCCACTTCACTGATGTAATTGGTTTGAGATGCTACTTGGGGCATCGCTATTTAAAAAACTCTCTGGGTGATTTAATACATTACAGAGTTTGGGAACCACTGGTTTAATCCATCCATCTTCATGATTTTTTGGGGGGGGTTACACAGCTGTTAATCCCATAAAAGCTGTGGCACCTCATTCCGGGCACTTGTATCTTAGATACAAAACCTGACAGAATTTCAGGGGCTTTATAGATCCTGAGAAGCAAATCTGGGAACGTCTTGGTGGTGGTGGTGTGGGGGGTGTCTCATGGTCCCCAGTGAAAATCCCCAGATACTGGAGTAGCCAACCCCAATCAGGATGACTTGAGCTCTCTGACCCCTCCTGAAAGAATGGCGCTGGTCCTTCTTTACAGAAACCGCGGGTTAGGGTCATCAAGCAGAGTTCCCTCCGGGCGAGGGTGGCGACGAGCAGCCGTGGCTGGGCCGCTGTGCGCACGTGTGCGAGTGTGCACGCTGGTGTGCGCGCGCGGGGCCGCTGGCGAACGTGCGTTTCCGTTAACGGAGCCTCGGCAGCCTCAGGCTGCGGCGGCCGCTGCGGATGCGCGCCCGGCACCCCCTCCCAGCCAGTCCCCTCCCCCGGTGGCTCTAGCTCGCCCTCTTCCCTCCCCCCGCAGCGTCGGCCGCCTCCGAGTGTGCAGGGCTGCTCTCCGTCCGCGAGCCCCTCCAGCAGCCACCCCGGCGCGCACTGAGTGCCGAGCCCGGGGCGCGCGTGGAGCCCCCTCCCAGCTGCAGAGCGACGATGAGCCGCGGCGTGGGGGTCGTGGAGAGCAGGTGAGCGCATCTGCGGCGCTGGGGGGTTCGCAAGGAGAAAGGGCGGAGCGGGCGCGGGCGACGTCTGGGCCCAGCGTCGACGAGTTGCAGGAGAGGCTTTGCCCCTTTCAGCAACCCCCCCAGCCCCTCCCGGGCTCTGCTCTTGCCGGCCAAGGGCGGGGGCGAGGGTTCCACTCCCGTCCCGACATCCCCGCTCCGGCCGCGCAAACAAAGCACACTTCGGCCGCGGCGCTGCCCCGCGCGGGCACAGAGCGTGGGGAGCCAGTGCGCCCCCCGGTACCCCATTCTGACCCTCTATCCCAGGCCCGGGGTCTCGGCCCGCGGCACCTGGGTAGGACCCGCGGCGGCGGGGTCGCGCGCAGGTGCCCGTGCGGGAGGCGGCGGCGCGCAGCTCCGGAGGCCCCGCGCTCCCGGCCCAGAGGCGGGGCCTACAGGCGGCGCTGCTGCTCGCTGCGGCCGCGTTTCCCTGGGCGCCTGGGCTCGGCTTCCGCGCACAGGCAGGTGGGCCCGCGGTAATTCACAGGCTCCTGGTGAAGGCGGCTGGGGGCGGCCGGCGGGAGCCGAGGAGGGCAGGTCGTCCGGCGGCGCCCCCTTGCTCCCCGCGGGTGGACTCGCGCGCTTCCCGCCTCCGCCGTGACTCTCCGCCCCCGAGGCTCGGTTTCTGCTGTCCTCATCTGCCCCTAGCTCCCGGGCTTCTGCTCTCGGGAGTCCCTGCACCCTCCGTACTGGAAGAGGACTTGGGAGGTCGCATCAGGAGGGTGCCCGAGGTTTTGCCGAACACTGTCGGCTTTTAAATTGTTTGAGTCGAGGGTAGGATTGGTTCGCTTCACGCCTCATTTGCCCATGTGTGGCGGCCCTACCTCGCCCCCCCCCGCCCCGCGACCCCTCGCCGCCCCAAGTAGCGCTAACACTACGTCTCACGCGCTGCAGGCTCCAATCAACATTGCTTGAATGATTTCTGCTATTACTGTAAGGGGAGCCAATGCCTCTGTTTGTCACCAGACCTTTAAAAGTAGCTGCTTTTTACATGGGAATGTTTATTAAGAGCTAGTTTGGGGATGCTCTAAGGATATTGTGGGCGTGTTCTCCGGAGTTACTGTCATTTGCAAATGGAGCTTTAGGAATTGGATGTAGTGTTTCAGCAAGACGTGTGATGGGCGGTTTGTGAAATATATCCTTTAGGTAATCCTTTCACTGCCGTTAAGCGCTTGCAGGAAGTCACCCAAAGCAGTGCAGAAACGCTCAGCAAGGATTCAGACTGCAGAAAATCTTCTTTTAGGACAGTCGCTGCTGCCAAACCAAGTTTCTTTGGGAACAACGACAGCGAGGAGGGAGTGGCAAAGTTCAAAGTGTCCACACTTCAGTTTTTCGTGGATCATTAAACATTAGGCCCAGTTTCTCACAGGGAGGAGGGAGGTTTGTTGTTTCTGCCACTGTCCTTTCTGTAAAACACTGTTGCAATCAGGAAGGCAGCCTAGAAGAGTCTGTGTGTAGATAGGTTTTACTATTTGATTTCCTGAGGTTAGGATCATGAGTAAAACCACAGGAGACGAACTGAGTCCACATTGAATATCAAAAACTCTTCTTATAGAGGATATTCAGCCAACAGCAAGTCTTGGGAATGATTGTTAAAGAGCTTTGAGTTAAATTTTCACCAGAAGTAAAGTTTTCCCCCTGCCAAAACAATAAAGAGAGGAAGTGAATTGAAATATAGTATGTGACATTAACACAGATATTTACACAAACAGAGCTAACTGAATTTTTCTGCTGGCTACCCCGAACTACCAGCCCTTGTTGGTATTGCTGTAGAATATGCACCCTCCCTACCTCTTTCCACCAAAACCCCTTAGTCCACTACCTCTGATCTTTCTGGCCTCTTCAGGGAGATTGTTGCTAATGTGTCATTTTCATGTTTCAGCATGGCAACAAAGTCCATAAAATTCAGTATCAGCCAAGGGTGAGGTGCAAGTCTCTGTAAACCTTAAAGCACCCTACAGATGCTAGCTACTGTTGCTTGTAATTTTTAGGAGCTGCACAGCATTCCCTTCTCACAGTTCTTGCCATTTAAACTGTTTCTTACAGATTTTTTAAATACTGAGGAATAGAGTCTTTATGTCTACCCTGTGCTTTCTGTCATGTATTTGTTCAATGAACATTTTTTTTTTCCCAGTGCAAATTATATGCCAAACCATGTGTTGGATGCTGGGGATGTGGACTCATTGGCTATCCACACCTCCCCACTCTCACTCATTGTTTTTTTCAGTTCCTAGACTTGTAAACAGATTATAGCAGAGCAGTGCAATAACTCTCTTGATGCAGGTGTATATCAGATGTTGTTGGTTCAGGGAGGGGAGAAGAGAAATTCTTTCTACAGGGTTGAGTCATGGGAATTCCCCCACCCCACACATCTTCAGCCCAGGAGTAGTTCTCTTTGTTCACTCTGGGCACTCAGGATTTCTTTCTCTTTTCTTTTCCTCCTTCCCTCCTTATCTACTCACTGCTGGAAATGTCCCAGCTGCCTCCCTTCTCCCTGCCAGCCTGGTTCCAGCCCATTTCTCTCCTGGCCCCACTTGCCTTTGGAGCACATTTTGCAAAGCTCTCACTGGCAGGTACGAGGAGGAGGAAGGAAATAAACCCTGAAACCATTTCCCCCAATTCCTGCCACCCCACGGCTAGCTGCCTTTTAGGCCACATCCCCAATGCAGTTAGCCTCTTATTTGCTCTCCCGGCAGCCAGGGTCCTTCTCCACTCACAACTGTGGCCTATAAAGCCCAAGTTCTGATACTTTCCTTTTCCTTTCCCCAGATGCCAAAAACCCTTTGTGTGTGTGTGTGTGTGTGTGTGTACACAACCATACAGAAAACTCAAGCATCCTAAGTGGCACATCACCAAGTGAACACATTTATATAACCGCTGCCCATGTCAAGACATAAAACATGGCCCCCTGGAAGCCCCCTCATACTCTGATTACTCACAGTCGTGTTTCTCCTTCCCAAAGGAATAAGAGATTAATTTTGCTTGTTTGTAAACTTTATAAAAATAGCATCATGCAGCATATAACCTTCATGTCTGGCTGGTTTTGTGCAACATTATGTTTCTGAGATTGATCCACAGTGTCGTGTGTAAGCAGTTCTTTCATTCTCATTGTTCACAATATTCCATTATATGATTATATCACATTTTGTTCATCCATTTCTTACTCTTAATGAGCATGATAGTTGTTTCCAGTTTTTGCCTATTACAAATAATACGAAGTGAATCCTTTAACCTTTTGTACCCGAAGACCTACCGGTTCCACCATTATTTTTTCCTGTTGGAGTAACTTACAAAGGGGATGGGGTAGGTGAAGGAGCCAGCCGGGTGAGCCAGCTCTGTGCATTTTCTGTCTTTGCCAGCGCTAAGGACCTTTGGAGGAACCCAAGACTGTGCTTTCATTCAGGGACCTGAACATTGAAGAAGAAAACCCATAGGATGGTTTCTTTTGTGAGCGAGCTGATTGGAAGTGATAATCTTTGGGAAGAAGGAAGAAAATAGGTCATGATGGGAAGCCGGCTTGGTTCAGGCAGCATCCTCAAGGGGATGGACAGCTGGTGGCTCAGGGTGCCCACATCGCTCCTGCCCCCACTCCCCCACCTGCTCCCACCTTCCCTTTATTGAGTCTCTCATCTACACCAGGGCCGGTCCTGGAGGGCTCGGCATGGATGGAAGTCTTTCTGTCTTGGCTTGTGTGGAGGGGACTGTTGGCTTCCAGAGCTCCCTTCCGAATGAAGACAGTTTGCTTGCAGTGTGCTTTAAAGTTATGTAGCTCCCTGGGAGATTTTTGTCACCTAGTACTACAACTGCCTGGGCAAGGGGACTGGCTCTTGTGGCCTGGGGGACTGAGGTTTTCTTTGGGGAAATGCCTAGGCCTCTGGACTCAACTCAAGCAGTGTCTTAACTTGCAGGTTGTCAGAGGGTTGTACGTGTTCAGATAGTACCCATGTAAAACGTTGAGGACAGCAGATTCTGGGACCCTGTACTACTGACTTCCTCCTCGGCTTTCAAGTTTTCAGTCTTCCTGATGGAAGATGGAAATGTAGAGACTACTCAGCAGACTGAATAATTGCCACTTAGTGTCCTGGGGGTTACCATCAGTTTGGTTACAGAGTTGGGATTTCCCCACCTCCCTGACCTTCTTCGTCCCGCGCTTCTCTCCCCCACCACGCTTGCTTTCCTCCTGTTCCTGGACCTTGATCCACTCTTTCCTGTCTCAGACAGGAGGTGCCCTCACTACTCCCAGTTCTTCTCTCCTGTCCAATTCTGCCATCCTTTGTCGTTCAGCTTAAATGTCATTTCCTCAGGGAGCCCTCCCCAACTCCTCAATCATAGAGGAGGTCTCTTGTCATTCTCTCAAAGCACTTCCTGTCTCAGATACAGGAAGTCGGGCTTCCCCATCAGGTTGATGGGCTGGGGAAGGCACAGACCAGTTCCTTTGTTTGCTTGTATCTGGCACACACACTCCACACGTGTTAGTTGAATGAATGAATTGATGAAGAAACCGGGAGACCCGAGACAAGTTGTGATATTTTGTCTGCTTATAACTTGCTGTGTGATCGTGTGTATTTATTCACTTACCCTTGCCTAGATTCCCATCTCCCCTTACAGAATGATGCATCAGACTGGAAGATCTTATAGATTCCTTTCGTTTTCAGCTTTTTCTGAGCCTAACGGCTAGAGGATCCTGTTTGTGGGGAGGCATCACTCTCTGAAAATGCAAGATGGCCTTAGCATCATGGCTTAATTGGCTGTGTAGTTAATTCACATGCCTGTGATGTTAGCATAAGAGCTCAGTTCTTCCCAGTTCCTCAGAGCCTGCTCTGGGCTAACCCTATAGCTTATGTTTATTTTTATTTTGCTCTTCCTGCCTCATATACATATGTATTTGTTTTCTGATCTGTCTCCCTCCTCAGTTAGGTTGCCCCTGGGGACGAAGTTCTTGTGTCATGTGTTACTTTTATATCCCCTCTGCCTAGGGAAGGACCTGTCATATGGTAAATAGGCATTTGTTAATTTGAATTGATGGAAAAGAGATCTATATTATAGAGAATATTATTTGCATTGGGACTATGCCCTGGGAAGTATAGTTATTTCATGATTGTGCATTTTAACTCTAGTTTGTGGCTAACATAAAATTTTTTCCACTTTCTCTAACTGATTTCCTTACGGGTTTTACTTTGCTTATTATGGTCTGTTTTCTAGAAGGTTGATAGGGGCTAAAAAAAGTAAAACCTGGGAGTTACCATCATCAGTTTGGTTACAGAAGGTTTAATTCTGCTGAAAAGTTAGAGGGGGATTCGGGGCTTATTATGGATGTAATTATGCCTAAAAACTCTGTTTACCTACAGTTGAGAATTACCTTCTTAGGCAGTAGGAATCTTAGGAAGAACGACCGGTATTTTATCTTTATTCTGCTTGGCAGAACTTTTAGCTTTTTGTTGTTACACTGTATTGATAAAAATTGGGGCTCTGCAATCGGGTGGACCAGGATTCTTGGGTAAGTTCCCCAAGATCTCTGAGCATTATTTCTTTTTCTGTGAAATGGGGATACTACTAGCCCAGTGTCAGGCACTTAAAAGAAGGTCATGATGGTTAAATGAGCTGATCAACATAATTCCAAGTCCTTGGCTTAATTTCTGGCACACAGTAAACATTTAACAAATACAAGTCATTATCATATTAAGGCTTTATTTTTACTTTAAGGATTGTTAAAAAATCTTTAGATGGAGACTTATTACTTACGGAGCCAGATTAGAGTGAAATCATTCTCATGCCTAATAGCCACCTCTCCAGGCTGCACAGAGTCAAGCCGGCTGCCGAGGGGGCACAAGGGGCTTCCTGTGAGCTTGGAGTGCTAGCATTCTGGTTCTCCTGCATCCTTCTCCGACTCCGACCCCGGGTGGGTTTGACCGCGTGACCGAACACCTCTGAGCTGCAGCGTCCCCATCTGCACGTGGGGATGACAGCCCCGGCCCTGTCTTCCTGGCAGGGTTCGCGTGAGGAGCAGGTGCTCTCGTGGGTCTGAAAGCACTCTTGGAAGTTTTAAGGTCCTGCACCTATGTGAGGATTTGGTGTTGCTCTCAGGTTTCATCTCATTGCAGCTATGACTTAATTCCAACAGCAATTGGTTTTACTCATTTGCACATGGTGTCATAGAATCCCACATTTTCCAACAAACATGCAATAAACTCTCATTTAATATCAGCCCTTTGAGGTTTTTAAGCCCGTTCTTTCAGTCCTATAGCAGCTCAGGGATTTTACTATGCCGAGAGGCAGGGTGTTTTTGTTTCCCCCTAAGGGAAGGGGCTGAACCAGTCTGGGGCCTGGAAGCTGACGGGTATGAGGCAGCATTTATATTTGATGCTGGGGTTGGAACGGCAGGAAAATTCTACCTAGTAACAATGATGGAGTCCACATCAACATTTAAGGAGCTTCAGGTGCTGAGTAAATGTCCCTGCCCCATTCCTACTTCTCTCCAATCCCTGAATTTCACTGAGAACATTTGGAATGGCTGCTCTCTCTTGATAGTTGCTGTGATTTTACTTTAGGACAGTGTCCATGATAGATGAAAGGGTGGCCGCCTAGTATTCATGCAGTTGCAAGGAGCCCTGTGGGTCCCCTAGGGTCTGGCTTTCCTGAGGTGTGGGGGGAGGGTGGAGTGGGGGGAGGGTGCAGTGGGGGGGGAGCTGCCTTGGGGGCGGGCTCCTCCTCTTTGGGTCTAAGCCCCTCCCTCTTCACTGCCCCCGGGTTGGTGTCAGATGTCTCTATATGGGGAGCTGGCCTTCTACCCAGCGGTCTCACTCATCTCATCTTGGACACAGCTCACTCTCATCTACTTCATGGGAGAAAGTAAAGGTTTTATGCAGAAGCTTTCTGGGCTTTAGCAAAAGTTGTAATATCTAAGCAGATAGATACATGTCTGGAAACAGATAAGCAGCTGCAGAAAGGGGAAAATGAAAGTGCTAGTAAGGAGAAAAACACGGTTTGGTTGAGAACACAGAAGTGGGTTTTAACCAGGCATATTTTGTGCAATAAGAATGGCCAACTTTCAACCCATGTTCTCGTAATTATCTTCAAATTAAAAGGCATAGTGACTGTATTATATGAGGTAGGAGTCTAAAGAAAGAAGGTGTCATGTTTGGCTTATTCTTTTAGACATTTCATTAAAAATCATATTTTAGCCTTTCTTAGTTTCTTGAAGCATTTCCCAATTACAACTTCACCACCACGTCCTGACTTTTGAGCAAGAGTGAGGATTAAAAAACAAAAGGATTTAAGTGTGAAAACGAGAATGTGTGTATTTCCTAGAACCATGGAGCTTGGGAAATACCAAATACCTGGGAAAGTTTACCAGTGCAAAATCTTGAGTTGTCGAGTCTTACAATACCAACATCTGGGGGTCTCAACTGATGTCGGGGAAGAAGAGGACGGAGAGGGAAAGCAGTTGGTCTGCTGCCTTTGCTATCTGGGTCCTCAGTTTGCTACCAGGATTGGGATTTGGGGTTGGAGTGGTGGGCAGGGAGGGAAGGCACTGGGCCAGGCAAGTACGTGGGCTTTGAGGTCATAAAGGCCTGGAGTCAGGAGCTCCTTCTATAGTCGTTAGCTCTGAGACCCTGAGGAAGTTAATTAATCTGTCTGAGCCAGTCTCTGCATTCATAACATGGCCTTCGGGGGCTTTCTGCGGCGATGGAATGAGAAAATAAAGATTTTAAACATGTATAAGTGCAGATAACATCATTGTTGTTTTCTTCCTGTCTTTCCATTTATTCCTCAAAGATTCTGATTCAGTGGGCCCAGAACAACTGTTTTTATTTTTTTATTTTTATCTATGTTTAATTTTTTATTAACATATAATGTATTTTTTGCCCCAGGGTACATGTCTGTGAATCATCAGGCTTACACATTTCACAGCTCTTACCATAGCACATACCCTCCCCAGTGTCCATAACCCAGCCACCCTATCCCTACCTCCTGCACCCCCCAGTCACCCTCAGTTTGTTTTGTGAGTTTAGGAGTCTCTTATGGTTTGTCTCCTTCCCCATCCCATCTTGTTTCATTTCTCTTCTCCATCCCCCTGTGACCCCCTGCCCCACCTCTCAAATTCTTCATATCAGAGCGATCATGTGATAATTGTCTTTCTCTGACTGACTTATTTCACTTAGCATAATACCCTCTAGTTCCATCCACGTCATTGCAAATGGCAAGATTTCATTTCTCTTGATGGCTGCATAGTATTCCATTGAATATATATACCACCTCTTCTTTATCCATTCATCTGTTGATGGACATCTAGGTTCTTTCCATAGCTTGGCTATTGTGGACATTGCTGCTATAAACATTTGGGTGCATGTGACCCTTCGGATCACTACATTTGTATCTTGAGGGTAAATACCCTGTAGTGCGATTGCTGGGTTGTAGGGTCGTTCTATTTTCAACATTTTGAGGAACCTCCATACAGTTTTCCAGAGTGGTTGTACCAGCTTGCATTCCCACCAGCAGTGTAGGAGGGTTCCCCATTCTCCTCATCCTCGCCAACATCTGTCGTTTCCTGACTTGCTAATTTTAGCCATTCTGACTGGTGTGAGGTGGTATCTCACTGTGGTTTTGATTTGTATTTCTCTGATGCCGAGTGACAGAACAACTGTTTTTAGAGGGTACCTCCTATAGCTCTCATGTTCTCAGACTATGCTCTAAGAAGTGCTGTTCTTCCATGACCAATAGGAGTCTGGGCATCAAGGGGAGGGCGGGGGTATCACTTCTATACACACACACTTCCAGGGGCTGCCCCAACATCAGAGCACGTGTTCACAGAGCCCCCAGAGTTGGGGCACGTCACTTGCAAGGCCGTGGGCAGTGACTCTGGGTGGGGGGTGGTGATACAGAGAGTGGTGTGAGTGTGCATGTGTGTGTGTGTGTGTGTTATCCAGGGTGTGCTTGGGACACAAGATCTTTCTGGGCTAGCGCATGGGGGGCAGAGACAAGGGAGCAGGGTGGAGGTCATTGTGCACCCTGCCAAGGACCTCAGGTTTAGCCTGGAACCAGTGAGAAGCCGCAGAAGGGTATAAGCAAAGATGTGATGAGACCACACTGATGGTCAGTGATGAGCCAAGAGAGGGAGACTGCAGCACGAATAGTGATTCCGAGAAAATTATCATCAGCTAGCCAGGCGAGAGCTGAGAGCCGATGGGGGGGGGAGGAGGAAGAGGGGGAGGAGGAGGGGGGCAGTGAGAAGGGAAGAAAGGGCAGAGAGAGAGGGGGAGAGGAAGGGGGAGGAGGGGGAGGAGGGCGGAGGGCGAGGAGAGAGAGGGGGAGAGAGAGAGAGGGAGCACAATTGAACTGAGGCAGAGAGTGTATGCAGAGGAGGGGACAGATTTGAGAGGTGTCTAGGGGGAGGCTCAGAGGCCTCGGACTGGCTGCTTGATGAGCAAGAGGGGGCAGGAGCTGGTGAAGGCTGGAGGTCCCAGGTGGGTGCCCCCGGGATGTGGTTCTCTGCAGAAGCAGTTCAGGAGGAGCAGGTTCTCCCCAAAGAGGGAAAGCAATGATTAAGTGCTGACTGTACTTGATTTGAAGTGCTGTAGTGCCCCTGGGCCTGGGCACCTGGAACTCAGATCCCGGATGAGAAGCCCTGGTGTGAAGGGGCACACTGAGGCGGTGTGAGGTGGAAGGGGAGGGGGCGCAGGGCTGACTCTGGGGCACGTCGCTGCTGCTGCCCAGAAGGCTAATGGAGCCGGGAAATGAAGCACACAGAGAGGGGGGAGGTCACTGCCACGGGGGAGGTGGGAGGGGGCCCTAGACCAGTAAAAAGGGACGCGGAAGCCACGGAAACTCCTGTGAGGCTGTGGTCACTGAGGACTGCGGAGGGCTCACTGGGTCTCTCAGCCAGGGGTCAGTGGGGGCGTGGGAGAGCAGAAGCCAGAGTGCAGGGGAGGATGGGGAGCGGGAGTGGGGACCATGGGCGAGGGCCGGAGAGGTCAGGCCGTGGAGAGGAAAAGGGAGAGGCCTTCTAGTCACGTGCTTGCTATGGGAGCCCTCAGTACTCGGGGTGCCATATGTGAGGGAGGCGACCTGGGAGGAGGATGACTCAGGGAACCAGATGGAGAGCTGGAGGCCAGCGCGGGATGGGCAAGTAGCACTGTGTGCCTAGGGACGTGACAGAGGAAGGCCAGATGGCTGGGCACGGAATGGCAATCCCGTGAGCCTGGAGGGTGCGGTGCCGGCTCCTGGGGGTGTGACGGCACGAGAAGGGGTCAGGGCACACCCAGGAAGCCCCGCTGATGTGTTGGCGTGGCTGAAGGTGGCGTCAGGCCACAGGTGGAGAGGCAAACCATCGAGGAGGGAGAGAGTTCTTTAATTTGCAACAGTTCCGGAGAAACAATAGAATGATCATTCTGAAGATTTTTGTAATTATTTTATATAAAATTAGTATCAATTTTTAAAAGTCTTTTTCTTTTCTTGTAGTGATGACCCTCACAATGCCTCTTCAGAAGAAAAAGGTATGGTACTTCTAAGTCAATGTGGAGGTGTTAAAAAACTTATACTCTATGAAACATTTGCAGTTATAGAAAATGATCATTTATTTCACTTATGGGCTGCAGCTGCTCTGTTGCATTCAGCCATCCCCCGACTGCTGGCTTGCAAGCTGGCCTCCTTACACGGAGAGCAAGGAGAGACTGAAGAAGGAGGCACGCCGCCCCAGATTGGTAGGTGGCAGTTTTCTCAAGCGAAGGGACTGACGTAGGAGGCTGGTCTTGGTCTGCTTGGTGCTTTGAAGCTGAGCGAATGTTCGTTCATGCATTGAGCATGTGTGTCGGGGTGGGTGCTGGGCAATCGAGGGGATAAGACATGGCCTCGGTCCTCCAGGCCTCACGGACCAACAGCGAGACAAGCAGCCCCTGTTTGCCAGTCCGGTACATGTGACCGGAGGGATCACAGAGGAGGCGTGGCTAACTCGGTGGGTGGAGGACCTCAGAAGGGACTTTGGGCTGGGTCTGAATGGATCCCTGGGAACTCCAGAAGTGGGGCTTGGGGGAGGGACTTCCCGGCAGGGGGAAGGTACCTGGAGAGGCTTGGAGAAGGAATGGCAGTCATCCTGGGGTTCAAGTTTGGGGAACAGGGGAGTGGTTAAAATAGATTGGTTCTAGTGGTTCTCAGCCCTGGCTTCACATTGCAATCATGTGGAGACTTTATAGATAAATACTGCTGTTCAGGCCCCACCGCAGACCAGCTAAATCAGCACCTCTAGGGAAGGGCTGAGTCCCGGGCGCGGATGTGTTGAGAAAGCTTTCCAGGTGATTCCAAGGTGCAGTCAGGGTTGAGAACCACCGTTCTGTGCTTCTAGCCCTGGAGGACCATGTCCCATCACTTGACTTCCCAGCATCTGTCCCTCACCCTCCACCCAGGCATCCTCTCATGTAGGAACCTGCCTCCCTCTCCCCCTCTATGGCCACGTCCAGTGAGTCACCAACTCCCAGGGGCTGGCCTGCTGGAGTAACAATAAGCTTGTGTGTAAGTGAAACCATGTGATCAAGAGTGCAGGTTCCGCAGGCCAGGCTGAGTGCGCTGAAATCTGAGCTCCAGACTTCCTGGGGGCGGGCGGGATGGCAGGGGTGGGCTGGCCCCTGCTTATATCATTGGATAGTCGGGAGGAGAAAGGCATAAATACGTGTGAAGCGTTTTACATAAACATATGTAAAGTATACGTATACAAAATGAGTAAATAAATGAGTAAATACATGTAAACAAGTTAACATATATACCTGCCTGGCACTTGGAACACTCAGAACAAGCTACTGTTGGCTGCTGTTACTACTGTTCTCATCATTATTCTCAGATCTTTTCCTTCCTCCTTGTAACTGCTGCCACTCCTTCGTTATGGACGTAGGGAGGGAGGGTTTGAGAATAATACTGATAGCTTTCTGTGTGTGTACTTGCTGAATCCGGAGCCTGCGCGGAGGGGGAGTCTGGAAACCGGGAGGAGGAGAGAATGAGGAGCCAGAGTAGGAGAATGAGACTGGGCCTGGGGGGCTCCTGGGGCCTGTCAGGAGAGGCCCAGGTGCCCCTGGAGGTGGAGGTCGGGATCCGACTGGGGAGTGGGCGCCATGCCTGCTGAGGGCTCTAGAGAGGGAAGGGAGGCTGGGAATGGGGAGTGGGGCCTGGGGCATTGTAATCGGGGAGGGGGGCGGTGGGAGCAGAGAGGAGCTGCAGGGCCACCGGTGGGGAGCACAGACGTCACGGGAGGGTCATGGGGGCAGGAGGGAGGGGTGGCTGTCTACCTGCCAGGGAGTCGTTTTCTGGGGGTGAGTGGTCCTTTAGGGACATCAGGGAGAGGATTTCCAACAAGCTGTGGGTACAGAAGCGTGTTTGCAGTAGGCTGAGGCACTGAGCGGAGGGCCAGGAGGTGGAGGGAGCATTCTTGGGGACCACTCTTTCCAGAAATAGTTGGAGAATATGGACTACGTTTGTCCTGTGCTTCAGTCGGTGGCGCGCACACTCCAGAATTTCTGCACGGTCGTGTCACTGGCCTTGTGCGTGTGAACTGTCCAGGTGTGCAAATGCGGGAGCCAGACAGGAGCAGGGAGGGCGAGTCACGGCTGGGAAGGACTTGAGTGACAACCAGATGAAGTGGTTCCTGCAGCCGGAGGGTGACTGGAGCTCACACTTAAATGATTCAAGGATGTTCGACCCAGTTCCAAAGAAAAACAAGCCCCCTCTTAGAGAAACCAGACTAGTTTTGGACTCAATGAGAATTTGTTAAATTAGGAAGAAATTAGTTGAGTTTGGATCTCTTTTAGAATAGATATAATTTAAAAAATAGTTATTATTTTTTACTTACTGTGTACTTCCCCTGGCGTCTGTTTCTATCCAGGAGAGGACAGCAGTTCTGAGAGCAGCTCTGAGAGTGAATCTGGTGAGTAAAGTGTGCCTCTCCTTAATCACGGAATTCTGGTTAAACCTATGAGCCTTTATTTTTATTTTAAAGTAATGCACACATCCCTTGTATTGTTTGAGGACCTGTTACTAGCGTGATTTTGTGAAGTCCTGAAGAAACACGTATGTGGTAAATACTTTCTAGTTGGCAAGCGAAGTGGGAGAACAGGATGAGCCAAAGAAGAAAGGCAGGAAATGGTCGCTATTGGCAAGAGCCAAACATGTTACCTATTCTCCCCTTGGCCGGTTTCCTCTTGGTCGTCAACAGAATCTGATTTAGACTTCTTTGCTTTTTGTAGATAATGAGGAACCAGAACCAGGACAAACAAGTGAGTATATCCTTCCTGTCGATTTTATTTTTTGTTGTTGAAAGGAAGAAAGGGGAGGATAGCCTTTGGGGTTTTTATGTTACCGATTGCTGGCTCGTCATCTTTTTTCCGTGCAAAATGAAGGTGAACATTAGGGAACTTCTCTACGTGTTTTGGAAATGTGAGCTCACTACACCGGGCATACAAAGCGTGTGCTGGCGATGTGGGTCTGTGCGTCGGTACCAAGACTGTCCGTGTGCGGTGCTGCCCGTAGGCTCCCGCTGAGGGGGGACTGAGGCGCCGCCGGGAGCGGCCGCAGCTTCTGCCGCTTACAGACCGTGGCCCGCTGACTGCTGCTGCAAACCCACCACTTGTGGTTCTGAGTTTCTGGCATGCTGCTCTAGCTATTCGTGAGCAACTTGAGTATGAAACCACTTGAAGGGGATAGATTCTAAATATAAAGTATGGGTTTTGTCGAAAGTTTTGTGAGTGACTAAGCTCATATTTTAAGTGATTTTCTTTTACTGTAGGACTCTTCCCCCCCCCCAGTCCTTAGACTCTGATCTGCCCCTGAACACGGTAGCAAGGCAGTCAGAGGGCTCCTTTGCAGTACTTTAGAATAAATGAAGTCTCTTCCCACAGAAGTCCTTATAACATCTGATTCTCTGCAGTTTCTCAGTGGAGAACCTGTGATGGTAACTGTAAGCTTCTTGCAATCATGTTATACATTGATGAGAAGCTGTAATAATGTGTGTAGCATTCTCATGGAGATGTCGTATTCTAATAGCAATAAAGAAAAAAATGTGTGCCAGCCCTCTCACCACCAGTTCTCTGTACCTTATGGATTATTTCAGCTTTCAGAATGCAGTCAAAAGTCCAGCCTCCATAGACTGGATTAAAATAGAAATAAAATTAGAAAGCTGGCATTGGATCAGGTTTCTGATGTTATCCCTGGTAATAACTGGGTAAAGGGCCACAGGGACATGGAGTCCAGAGTCAGGACCCTTGGGGACCTCACCAGGGCAGGCAACCTAGGTAGAAGGCATTTGGAGTCAGTGAGGCTCAAGATAGGCTTAAAATTGGTGCGGTCAGTGTGGCCAGTGGGGCATACGTGGAGCACGGAGGGGCTGGCCCTTGGCTGGGTTAGACATCTTGGTATGCCTTGGCCGTCCAAGTGCCCTGGCATCTGTGGGCGGGCTGACGACGCTTGTCCTTGGAGCCCTAGGTCATGGGAGAGGTCCTGCCTTCCCCCAAGATTATTCTCTTTGTTAAAAGGTCTTTGATTCTTCTGCTTCGGGGAGAGACCAGAGAGGCACCCTCCCACTCACCTCCGTTCTCAGGTCAGGTGGAAAGACCAGGTGGGCCGCCTGGGGATGTGCGCTCCTCGGTGCGCTAGCTAGCGGTGCAGGTCTGCCCGTTCTCTGCCCGAGTGCACATGCTCTCTACTCCCAGGCGTCAACTCTGGGCTCACCCCCATCATATGGCTTGAAGGGGAGCTGTGCTTGATGAGTTGGGGAGAATCGCATTGATGTCTCCACTTTGGCTGGGAAGGCCTCGTCAGAGACTCGGGGTTTGCCAGCTGGTTACGATTCTCTGATCTCTTTCACTTTCTCTGCTGCTAAGGCAGAGAACCATGGGCTGTGGATGAAACACGACGCAGACATACAGCCAAGCAGTAAGTTAGAATTTTATGATCCTTTCTAGGACAGTGACTGAGGAAATAGGATTGAGGGTGGTGTGGTGCAGGAGGTGGGTCAGTATTTCGGAGCTATAGCGTGCTGAGTCCCGGACTCTGACTACTTGTAGTCTCTATTGCCATGTAATCTTAATGCTTTTTTTTTTTTTTTTTAAGGCTGGTTCTCTCTTGCAAGCCCTGGTCCCTGGACACTGGCCCGACAGGCCGGGAGATCCAACAGCTTGTGTGTTCTGGGGTGGAGTGCTCTCCTGGAGGGGGCTGTCTGTACTTCCGGGCATAGGACCTTGTATATGTGTTGAAGGGTGCCTTACCCAGGGGTGACCCTCCCAAAGGTTGTTCAAAACTTGATAATATAAAACCAAGCATTTGACACATTGGACCTTGCCTTAAGTGACAGGGTTGTTGGCTAGAATTCTTGAATTTTTTAATGAGTCCCACCTATCACCGTAGCAAAATAATAGTTAATAATAGTTATTTAACACTTACTGAGCATTAGGAAATGGTCATTTAATTTTCCTTAATTTTTTGGGGGGGGGTGGTCTTATTCTAATCCCCATTTGATAGATGTGGAAAGTGAAGCATGGGGAGACTTAGTAATATCACCAGAGAGCCCAAGCTCGTGCAACTAGTGACCAGAGTAGATAATAGAAAAATTCATTGCTGTTCCCTTTCTTTCTTTTTTAAAAAGATTTTATTTGTTTATTGAGAGAGAGTGAGAGAGAGAGCGAGAACACGAAGGGGGTGAGGGACAGAGGGAAAAGCAGGCTCCCCACAGAGCAGGAAGCCCAATGTGGGACTCAGTCGCCAGATTCCGGGATCATGACCTGAGCCAAAGGCAGACGCTTAACCGACTGAGCCACCTAGACGCCCCTGCTTTCCCTTTCTTAATACATTTTGTATTATGGAAGTCTAATCATTCAGAAAATAGTGACTGAGCGCTTACCAGGCCCTAGGGGTACAGTTCTCATGATGCTTACATTCTAGTGGGGAGAGAAACAAAAAGCAGAAGATACTAACCTATAGTGTGCCAGGTGGGGAGCTGCCCCGAAGGAAATAAATATGTCAGGCAGGCCCTGTTTTAGGGAGTGTGCGTGTATGTCAGGAAAGCCTCTCAGATAAGGGCACATTTGAGCAGAGACCACAAAGATGTGAGGGGGCAAGCAACATGAATATTTGTGGGAGGAGACAATAGATGCAAAGGCCCTGAGTCAGGAGTGTGCTTTGGGGTGGAGAAATGGCGGGTAGTGACTAGAGGGCAGCAGGTATGGGGAGGAAGGCAGAGAATAAGATAATAAAGAGCCAGATCGTATAGGGGATCTGTACGGAAGGAATCTGCATGCTAAATCAGAGACCCTTACAGTTGTCCCAGTTTAAATAGGCCTAAAATCCGATGTCAGTTCTTTTCTTCCAAGCTGATCTCTAACCGTAATAGCTGGCAGGCTGGTGCTTGCCAAGCGTTATCTTGGGCCGTGAATGAATCTTCAGTGGGGGTTGCTGCTCTCTGGTGGGGACACTGGGCCTGGGAGGAATAACTCTTAAAGAGATGGCTCGCGTGCCCCTTCTTGTCTTCACAGATGGGGAGCCAGGAGGGTCTTGCATGGAGGAAGCTTCTGCTCAGAGTAAGAACCGGGCGATGTGCTCACCTTCTGTTCCTCCGCTGCTCTCCCTGCTTGTGTGAGGGGAGGGGCATGCGGGTCCCGTGTCAACGGTGCCGACCACGTAGAAAGATCACATAAAGATTTATGTGCCAAAATGGGGTACAGTGAAACTCGAGTCACTTTCAAGCTCATTTTCATACCTTAGACCCACAGTGGGATGGACAGACATAATGTCTCATGTGTCAGTGGATTGACTTGTGGAGGCGCTTAAGTATGTGTTTAAAGTTCTGTGGGTCGGGAAGCTGAAGGCGGGTGCTTGAGTCGCACACAGTTTACCCCGTGACTGACTTGTGCCAACGCATGTGTGATTGTCTCGTTCACAGAGGAAGAGTGGGAGGACAAAGAATTGCCCCAAGATCATTCACATTCAGGTATAAACTGACATTTTCCAAAATATTCTTTCAAATATTGTTGTTGCTGAGGGGCATGTACCTTTGAATTCTGTCATCTGGTCGTATCACATATATTTATTTAAAAATTTGTATTTGAGGGCACCTGGGTGGCTC
The DNA here is from genome assembly GCA_028533885.1 of Nasua narica. Lineage (NCBI taxonomy): Eukaryota > Metazoa > Chordata > Mammalia > Carnivora > Procyonidae > Nasua > Nasua narica. The sequence goes on along the minus strand of CM052799.1, from coordinate 102,034,627 downwards.
AGTTGGTTGGGCGACTGCCTTCGGCTCAGGTCATGATCCCAGAGTCCAGGGATCGAGTCCTGCATCGGGCTCCCAGCTCCATGGGGAGTCCGCTTCTCACTCTGACCTTCTCCCTTCTCATGCTCTCTCTCACACTCTGTCTTTCCTAATAAATAAATAAATAAATAAAATCTTTAAAAAAATAAAAATTTGTGTTAGAAAATGCCAGTCACATTCATATACGTAAAACTTTTTCTCTGTTGTTTAGAACTTAAAAAAATCCAACCTTACTGTGAACACTGCAATGCAGAAAATGTAAGTGTCTTTTCATTATAGAATATGATTCTTTAATTTGCTTTAAGAAAGTAACATTTACTTGTATATTACTTGCTTTTATATGTGTGTACTTTTTCTCCAGAAACAGAATGAACAAGTGACCCCCAGGCCCCTTTCCGGGGAACAGTTTTTGTAAGTAGTTGCAAATAAAGAAGACTTAAACATCATTAGTAATTTAACTTCATACATAAAAATGACCCCAGGTAGGGGAAACACAGAACAACATAACCAATTTCACACACTTTATGTAATTACTTGGACTATTTTCTTTGGTAGTGATGCTTCTTCAAAATGCTATAGAATTTCATTAGTGCTTTTGAATGAAATTAAAAACAAATAATTTTAAGAAGTCCTCTCCCGACCGAACATAAGGACTAACAAGGTGTTCTTATCTGTCCAATGCAGACTGAAGTTGGACACAGAGGGAACTTACCAGTGCACGGAAACTGGTCTGATATTTGAGGTTAACAGAAAAGTTGACATCAAGTATTGCGTTTTGTCCTGGAGCAAATATGCAGACCTGGTTGTTAAACCCTGGGTTGTCGGTGGACCCTTGTTTGATGTTAAATGTGACCCAACTTGTCTCACGTCCATTCAGTTTCCACATTCCCTCTGCTTGGGTCGTAAGTACTTGTTTCCTAAAAGTCTAATTTGTGTGCACGTGGGTGTATATGTGAGAGTGTGTGTGCGACCCGTGTCTTGCCCGGAGCGCTGATTTACCTTCATATTTTAACAGACCGCGACGCCAATATGACGTTCAAAGTCTTACATGTTAAAAGTTCTGGGGCCTCGTTAGAATCTACCGTGGATCATTCTACAACCCATGTCAAATGGCGTGTGAGCTCTCTTTCTCCTGTGGGGCCTGTTATTCAGAGTGAAGAGACCGTATACCACCATGGGGCTGTGATTCTTTACAAAGCCGTTGACCATAACCCATCCTTGTCTTTTCGAGTGTACATAGCAACCAATAACGAGTCCTTCATCAAGGTAAAGTTAGCGAGAATGGATAATAAGTGTCGACCCCTTTGTGTTCAAACATGATGCCGTGTGTGTGGGTCCCACTCTTGTTAACTGAAGTGTCCCCCTGTGTGGGTCTCATTTGGCGCTCATCTAGCGAGGTCAGAGGGTCAGTGCCTAGGTGCGTGCCAAGTCCTCTGATTTCGGGAGGGCGGTCATTCCGATCCAAGGAGAAGGGGGCAGGGGTCTGGGACTTCAAAGGGAAGAAATGCAATTCACAATAAGATGAAAAAGAGTAAATGTTTGGTAAACAAGTGTCTCTTGGGCCACTCGGAGCCGTGGGACATAGAGGACTTTGATCAAACAGGCCTTGCCTCGTTCCTCCCTGTCTCCCATACCTCGTTCATGTGCTAGTGTAGTTGTCTACGGCGACTTTTTCTTCCTGGAGCAGGTGCTCTATCCAAATTCTTTTTTTTTTTTTCTTTCTTAAGATTTTATTTATTTGAGAGAGTGAAAGAGAGAGCACAAGACTAGGAGAGAGGCAGAGGGAGAAGCAGACTCCCCACTAAGCAGAGAGCCTGATGCGGGACTCGATTCCAGGACGCTGGGATCATGACCTGAGCCGAAGGCAGATGCTTAACCGACTGAGCCACCCAGGCGCCCCCAAATTCTTTTAGGCAGTTGTCAGGGAGATAAAGAACCTTTCCTGAATCTGCTGGGTTTTGGTTGCTTTTTTTTTTTAAAAAAAAAAAGATTGAATTAGTTAATTTTTAAAAAAATTCCAGTGTAGTTAACATACAGTGTTATATTAATTTCAGGTGTACTCTGTAGTGATTCATCAATTCTATACATTACTCAGTGCTCATCGTGTTAAGTGTGCTCTTACTCCCCTTCACCTATTTTACCTATCTCCCTACCCTTGATTGCTTTTTAACTAAAAATAATCTTCATGCCAAAGTGGGCCATCTTGGGGTAGCTGGTCCTTGGCCCCCTCCAACATCAAACTACCTATTTCTAGTGTTTCTAGGTTATAGTGTTTTGAGGGCTTTGAACATAAGTTTTATTGATTATAATTGGCAATATATATTAAAATTTAAGAACTCTATTAAGTAATGGGTTTTTAGTTTCTTCCTAAGAAGGCAAAATAGGCTCCCTATAATCTTATTAAAGTTAATACTTTCAGGGGCGCCTTTATTTATTTAATTTTTACTCATTTAATTTTCGGTGGCCTAGTGGGTTAAGCCTCTGTCTTGGCTCAGGTCATGATCTCCTGGGATCGAGCCCCACATCAGGCTCAGCGGGGAGCCTGCTTTCTCCTCTCTCTCTGCCTACTTGTGATCTCTCTCTCTCTGTCAAATAGATAAATAAAATCTTTAAAAAAAAATAAAGTTAATACTTTCGGGTGGGAAACTAGTCTTTAAAATGGTCTCAAAAGAATCCCGTGTAAATTCAGTTAATTAAAAGGGCGTTCTCCCTCCTTCCTGGGAAGCTGCATGAGGAGCCGATTCTCTTTCTGGAACAATAGGAGCATGGCGCGGTTAGGGCAGGAGGGGCTTCCTGTTGATGCTGTCGTTTTACACCTTCTGGGGTTGACTTTTTTCCTGTGTAGGAAGATTTCCTTGCACTTTGCTTTCAGGAAACCCAGATTTCATGTTTAGCTGTACAGCTCCTGCACAAGGGAGCCTGGGCCAAGGTCTCCATTTGCCTCTTTGGGGCATTCGAACTATGTGTATAAAATCAGCAGTTCCTCTGGGACAGTGGTGAGGCTAAGGCTGGAAACAAATAAAGTGCTGGGTAGAAGCCTGCTCTGGGTAAAGGGGATCTGTGTACAGTAAGGTCGTTGCTTTCTGTTCCCACGATGGGCAGATAATCAGTACAAATGTGTAATGCTAGCAATTATTTAATTTTCTCAAATCCTTCAGAAGCAGACTTTTGGTGCTAGTCAGGGTGTGCTGTGTTGTTTTTGGCTGTGGTGCTTGGGCAGAAAGAGGTTCGGAGACCTAGAAGCCCGCAGCGCATGTCCGAGGTGCCTTCTTAGCCTCTGCGGTGTTTCTTTTTAGGGCGCTGTGAAGGTGTTTCCATCGCGGTGGTTCTGTAGGGGGACGTGAAGAGAAGGCTGGGGGGTACGTGCACTGCCTGGGCCCTTACGGTTCTTACAGCTGTTGCTGATGCATTTCACAGCCCAAACCTATTTTTGCCTTTAGGATATTTCCAAGTCAGTAAAGCACTCCTCTAAGAAATTCATGAAAATTGACAAGCCTCCTGTTTGCCAGAAGTTATTGCAGAACGGGAAGAAATACAGACTGATCAGTGAACCGGAAGCTGAAATCACCCCAGAGGTATATATTTTTTAAAAAAAACCACTTGGAGTAGCAGCAGGGTTGTATATTTTGTAGCTAAGGGTATTTTGGAGGTTTTAAAAGAATTCATTTTCGTTTTCATTTTTCATTTATTTACAGGAAAGCCATTGTTTTGCTAAACTTGTAGCTTATTCCAAAGATGCTGCTGAATTTCAGAGTTAATCTGCCACCATTGCAGAAATAGGCTATTTAATCTTTTTCCCTTTAGAAAGGTTTTAAATTTTCTTGAGTTTTTTAATTAAATTCCTCAAGCAGTGTTAGCTTCAAAGGAATAAAAACCTTCAGTTTAATTTTGAGTCACAGAGCACTGAAGGTTAATGGGAAAGAGTTGCTAACAAGGGTATTGGCTTTTTCTTATTGGAAGCCATTTGAAAAATAGTTATGGGAACAAATTGTCACTAGATTTCAACTATTCACCGTACACACCATGACATTTGTAGGTGATTTCGGTTTCCTGTAAGTGACAAAGTTATTCTTGAACCTGATTTTCATTGCGTGCTCTGACTGCGTGTTGCAGCTTATCTAACTAGACATCTGTGTGGAAACTCTTCTTGTGCACCTTTTTGTTTGTTTTATAGCTTGTGAAAACTTGAAAACATGTTTTAATCCCATTACATTAAAATGTGAGGCAAGAGGGAGGTGATGGGGGTGACCCCTGTTGCATTATTCTGTCACCAGAGGGCTCGGGCCCTGTAGAAGCAGTCAGGTCGGTCAGGCAGCCTCCTGTACCTTCCTTTCCAGTTGCAAAGGGTTTCTTCCCACCTGGTGTTTTTTGAGCTTCACAACAGCGAGGCTGAAGAGACTTAACGTGCAGAGCGGGCTAGCGAGCAGCCTGGGTCCCACACTCAGGTGGCCGATGAGCCTGGTCCCGAGCCCACTCTGCCCTTGACCCCTAATGCCACAGTCTTTGCCCCAGGATCGGAGAGGCTGATTCCTCGCCCTTGTGAGCCGATCGAGCCCTGGCAGGTGCGCCACCTCAAGGAGATCACGAGAAGCCAGCTGCAGTCTTATCTGGGAGGTGGAATTACATTCAAAGGGTTTGCTTAGAACAGTGTGATTATTGGCCTTTGCTGCAAAATGGAATTCCCAGGGGAGCTTTTAAAAAAGTCTCCAGGGATGCCTGGGTGGCTCAGTGGGCTAAAGCCTCTGCCTTCGGCCCAGGTCATGATCTCAGGGTCCTGGGATCGAGCCCCGCATCGGGCTCTCTGCTCGGCAGGGAGCCTGCCTCCCCCTCTCTCTCTGTCTGCCTCTCTGTCTGCTTGTGATCTCTCTGTCAAATAAATAAATAAAATCTAAAAAAAAAAAGAGAAAAAAGTCTGCGGCCTGGGTCGCACCCCCAGAGATACTGACTTAATTGCTCTGGGAGTGGCCCCGGCCCTGGGCTTGTTACAGCTCCCAGGGGGACTGTGCTGTGCTGCCAAGATTAAGAGCCACCAGGAGCGGGAGTAATACACCCCGAATGGTGAATCTGTCTAGGTGGGGACTGCGGTGGTCCCCAGAGGCCTTGCTTACACGAGATGGTGATGGTGGGAGGGCTTTAAGTGGTCTAGTTGTGCCACCGATTGTGTGCTCTCCCTTAACCAAGTTTCTGGGCTACTGGGGCTGCTCTCCCAGGATTGCCCTGATGATCACACAAAGTAGTGGTTTTGGGGTACTCTGAGAGTCGTGATCTCCGTTAGATCTGAGGTGTTCTTACTGATTTTAGACCATTAATGACTTGTTTAACTGACATTTATCCAAAGTACCTATTACAAGTCAGTCTGGGGTAAGAGCTAAGAGTTAAAAAGTGAGTAAGTCCTGATCTTTTCCCTCAAAAGATGCTAGTACATAGAGAGACATATTATAGTCATGTAAAGGATGATTTTAAAGTGTAATGTGGTTTTACCATAGAGATGGGTGCAGCGGGTTTCTGGGAGAGTTTCCGTGTGGTGACATTTGTTCTGGGTTTGAAGGGAGAGGGGTTCCCGGGAGAGACAGCCTCCCTGGGGGAAGGAACTGGAAGTGCCTAAGTGAGGTGATGGGGATGTGCAGCTGGCCTCCAGGCTCCAGAGAAATGACAATGGGAAATGGGAATGCAGAGGGTCTTGGGAGAGAGCGCTCTTGGCCTTGTAGGCCTCGGTGACCCATGGTGAGGGGAATGCTAGTGGTTTATAATGGAAAGGGAGAGGGACAGGGTAAGACTGTTGGGTTTTAAAGGCAATGCCCCGTGCAGTTCTATGATTTTTTTTTTTTCTTTTTTTAAAGTAGATTTCTCCCTCCAAGCTTGCTAGCCAATCTGGAAAGGAGCAGAGGAGGTCCAAGGCACGGGGCAGTCTCTGTAGTGGTTTAGTGCAGGGGTTGAGTGTAGGGGAGAATGCAGTTGTCCCACTTCCTAGATGTGGATTTGGGCAAGTTAGTTAGCTTCTCTGAGATCCTCTATCCATAAAATAGCAATGAAAGGGTTTGTGGGGGCAAGGTGGTATTCGATGAGGGAACGTGGACGAAACACACAGTGTAGTTCTGTAAATGTCTTGAATCGATTCCAGGTTGTGGAATGATTGCAGCAAAAGACGGTGAGGAAGTTTGAAAGCACTTATGAAAGGGTGATCAGTCTGGGAACGTGAAACACTGAACCCAAAAAAGGGCTGAAAGCTACACCTTAAAAAATAGGGCCAAAGTACTGGAAGCCTCAAAGAGGGAGAAAAGCAGGCTGGAGTACGGAGGGACTAGAAGAAGCAAGAGAATCAGAGGGTCGGTGATTAAGGAGTGTGATTTCCAGCATCAGACTTTCAGTGAGCATTCGAGTCAGCACTGACCCCTTTACTATTCCTTATTTGACATTTCGTGTTGTCAACTAATGCAGCTTTTTAAAAAAAAAAAAAAATCACTTTTTTTTTTTAAAGGAAATTGAATTTGTTGACGGTTCACTTTTAAAATTGAAAAGTTACATTGAAGTGTATTTGGAGCAACCAGTGGAGTTTAAATTACTTCTAGTCGAAATGGATTCTGAGGAAATCGTATGGAAAGCAAAACTGAGAGAATGTAAGTGTTTTGAATCTTGGAATGAAAACTTGGGTTTGGGGGGCAGTTGGGATAGGAAAACAAGTAGAGCAATTGTTCCATTACCATAACATCGAAAAAATCTGATTAAGAGACAAAGAGCCCAGCGAGGCTCTGGTTCTCAGGCACCCACAGCCAGACCCCTTGGTCAGTGGGTAGTTCAGTGAGGTGTGGACACTTCAGGCAGCGGGCAGGCAGGCTTAGCCAACAGAGGGTTTGGGTTTTTTTCCCCCCTTACTGTTCTGAGGTTTGGATCTCAGGTGTTTTAATGTGAATTGGGGGCGTCCTGACAAAGTCTGTCCCATGACCTGGATGTACGTCTGCCTTTTGGCTGATTTCCTGCCTCATTTGCCTCCCCCTGCCTATCTGATCAGCGCACTACGGTAGTTCCTGCTGTGTGTGGTTGCGGCTCTGGGGCTCATTCCCCTCTTTGAAGATGTCCATGCTGGGAAGTCCTCCGGCGACCACCTTTTCAACATCCTCTCCTGCCCTGGGAGGAGTTGGAGAGGGCTGCCGCTGACGTGGACCGCCTCCAGAAGAGGGGAGATGCAGGGGGGACACCCCATAGCTGCCCTTGGCCGCCTCCTCAGGCAGATCGGACCTTGACCTCCAATTTTCTTTGAAGGCAGTTATTAAAACAACAGACATGTGTCTAGTGAGCACATTTTGGAGCTAAAAGAGAGGCAGAGGAGTGGTTGGGAGTGAGGTCCTCTGGGTTGTAGTTCCAGCCCTGGAATTGACAAGCTCTCTGTGGGAGTGTGGACAAGTCTCTGAACCCGCCTGTGGCTGTTGTCGCCTCCGCTGCAAATGGCACTGAGGTCCCTCCTGCCAGTGCCACGTGTTTGTAGTAGAAGTTATTTTTGCATCATTTGCATTTTGAATTATAATACCTTAACTCTTTCCCGGTATCATACGCAATCCGGTATCATACCAAAAAAACAGCACAAGTGGTAAGTGCCGTTAGCAGGATATCAGAGTTTTAACCCCCTCTTCTATTCACTTCATCCTCCAGAATTTTTATTCTGCTGTACAGATGTAATAATAACAAGGGTCTGTTAAGTATTCTGTAAGCCTCTGTAACATCTGAACAACATTCGAGTCCCTTTTCAGCTAGTTGCTTTTGTACGCATCGGGTCACGTGGAGACAGATGAATGAGGTCACCGCCAGTGATGACGTGGCGTGGGTGCTGTGTGCTAGGCACTCATTTACGTCTTTCTCCCATGCAGATTGCTGCCTGTTAGGTCTGCACGTCCTGTGCCGTTTTTGTGCTCTCGCAGTGAAACCCGGTCGAAGCCTTTTGGAATTCTCAGTCCTTGTTTAAGCGTGAGCCTTTTCGGTGGATAGGGTTGATTCTTATTCTCAGTGTTATACTCTTAGGTTAGCTAGTTTGAAACAGGCCCTGTTATCTGAGCCGAAGTTATTTACCCGTAAATAGTCTTCGTTGGGACTGGGTCTTGGGGATTGTGTTGTTTTTCTGGGTTTTCATTATTTGTTCAAATAAATGAACCTGAAAGATGTTACCTTTTGGTGACAGCTAATGGCACCGTAATAGAGGTATTCAACATGTAGTAGCCTGAAAAACATATTTTCTGGGCTAAGAACCAGTCTCTTGGTCATTTTAAAGACCACTTAATAAGACCTCTTCTGCTGGTTTTTAAAAACATGTTTAATAATACTCTGCATGGTAAGGTGTTTCTGGTCTCCCCTGTTTTGGGGGCGAGGAGGGGCTAAACTAATTGGTTAATCCTCGCTATTAAGGCATCTTCGCTCTAGGGACCTACAGGTGGCCTGGCTGAGGCGTAGACACCTCACCGAGCAGGGACTGTGTCGCACACAGGGGAGGTGGAGTGGAGTCACAATGAGGTGTTCCGATAGAACTCCCCAAGTACGGTGTTCCAGAGTACAGAATGATAATATATGAGATTGTTTTAGGTGGAGTACGTGTAAATACATTTGAAATAAACGGTGTTTATCTTTATGACTTCCTTATCCACACAGCAAGTGATACCAGTGTTCTGTTTACAGCAGTTAGAGATGTAAAGAAATACTGAACAAATCGCTTTTCACCTGGCATACGGGTTTGGTAAGAATCGGGATGGTTGTATGCAGATGACTTGAGTTTGGGGAACATTTGCCTTGTAGGACCTGCTGGAAGGAGTTCTCAGTAAGTATCTCAAAGATACCTGCGTGTTGCATACATACCAAGTTATAACCCCAAGCCCATATTTGAACTTCGGAAGAGAGTGCCGAGACTCGAGAGCTTCACATACTTTCATCAATTGATTTAAATCAAATTTTGCCTGTTTCCCATTGCTGCTTGTTATCCTTTTACAGGTGACTGGGTTCAGCATGATCAAAATCAGAACATTTCAAAAAGAAGCACAAATGGTAAGCGCTAGATACCTGGACATTGAGTGAGTTTTAACCTATTCTTTTATTTATTTATTTTTAAAGATTTTATTTATTTATCTGACAGAGAGAGACACAGTAAGAGAGGGAACCCAAGCAGGGGGAGTGAGAGGGGGGAAGTAGACTTCCCGCCGAGCAGGGAGCCTGATGCAAGGCTCGATCCCAGAACCCGGAGATCATGACCTGAGCCGAAGGCAGACTTAATGACTGAGCCACCCTGGCGCCCCTTAACCTATTCTTTTATTCCTTCTGTCCACTAGCATTTTTATTTTGCTGGGCAAATGTGATATCACTACAATCCTCTAAGTATTCTGTTATTCTCTTAATCATCTGAACAACCTTTGAATTTTTTTTCAATTTGTTTCTACCTGAATGATGATTTCTTTAAAAATCCAGGTTAAAGGTAGGTAGAAAATAAGAAATATGAGGGAAAGCCAATTTGGTGATTTTTTTTTTTTTTTTAAGGTAACAGGCGGCGAAAAATGACTAGCTGCTTACCTGATGAGGACATCTATGACAAGAGAATGAAGCAGGTTGACACTTCAGGTGTGTAAAAAGGTCATCAGCGGCTATGAATTATTTTCCCTGGTTTTTCCCATTGATACTCATCTAAGCCCGTGTTGTTGGGTCAGTCTTCTGGGGCCACATCCCAGTTGTGCCTGCCCTCCCAGATACCTTCCCCCTGTGTCCCAGCTCCTCAGGCCTGGGGAAGGGTCCTGCTTGGTCTGCCCCACCCTTTTTCCAGTTCGAGTCCCCAGTCCACCCCTTCACTCAGTCTAAGTAGAATGGGGCACCAGGGGGAGCTCCCTTCTAGTCTGTAAGGTACGGGCCACGAACTGTCCATCTTTACTTTTCCTGTAGCAATGAGCATGGAGCCTTTTATGTAGAAGATAATGAACGTCGACTGAATGAAACACTGAATGTCCATGTGTGCATTCATTGGCTTCATGGTTGCTAGCTCTATCTGGGGTAAAGAGCCTCCAGCTCAATTATTGGAGGCAAGTCTCAATTTCTTACAATTAAATGGCAGAGACCAAGGCTTGATAGTTGTGAAAATATGGTAAGAGATTTAAATGTTTAACAACAGTCCTCCAAGGAACCAGAAGATGGAGTATGTAGCTCAAAATTCAAGTCCAGCCAGAATTTACAAACTTAAGTTTAAAAACAGACTCAAATTATATGAGACTCAAGGTCTCAAGGCTTCAGGGCCACCTGTAACTCTCTAAATTAACTGCTTCATCAGAATACCTTTCCTTTACTCTTATTGTAAGGTATGAATCTCTGAAAGCAGTCAAACTCGGTGAAGTGAAGCAAGATACTCCCCATTTTCTAGAACAGGAGACTGTGAGCATGAGCTGTGAATGATTTTTACTGTGTATCACTATAGAGGTGTTTATTATTTTTGTTAAGTAAACATCAAAATAAGTGAAGGAGGCTTTAGAGTTATTTTAAAAACCTAACTTGGAGTATGTTTTTTTTTCTAGTTTTATTGACAAATAAAATTGTTTATACTTAAAGCGTACAATGTGATGATTTGATATACATATACATTGTAAAATATTTACCAGCCAAGTTAATTAGTACATCCATCATCTCACTTTTTTTTTTTTTGGTAGTGACAATACGTAAGATCTACTCTCTGCAAATTACAAGTATATAATACAGAATTAACTCTAGTCACCATGCTGTCCCTTAGCTCCTCAGACTGTATTCATCTTATAGCTGGGACCCATTTTATATTAAGCTGATACATAGAAAAAGTTTTTCTTGTTATATGCATTTAACTTTTGGCTATTTAAGATTAGCTCCAATAGCAAGTAGGTAGAAATAGAAGTAAAATGATTAAATGCTACCTAGAAAGAGTAAGGATTTCCAGCCTTTTTGGAGTTGACAGTGTGGTATCTAAATAACCTGATAAGGATTTACTTTGGTTTAGGTACTTCTACAATGTTCTTTGAGATACCGAGTTACCCCCATCCTGGTGGTTTTAGACTCACTCGTCAGTGTGATTGATGCTTTTGAAATATGGTCAGCACTCAGGCTCAGTAGAATCACCTGGAGATTTTTTTTTAAGATTTTGTTTATTATTTGACAGAGGGAGACACAGCAAGAGAGGGAACACAAGCAGGGGGAGTGGGAGGGGGAGAAGCAGGCTTCCTGCAGAGCAGGGAGCCCAATGCGGGGCTCCATCCAGGACTCTGGGATCATGACCTGAGCTGAAGGCAGGCGCCCTCACCTGGAGATCTTGTTAAAGTTTAGGTTTGGAATCAGAAACAGTAGATTGGGGGATGGTCCTGAGATCTTGCATTTTTCCTGGATTCTCCGTATCACTTTCATTGCAGCAGCAGTTGGGAGAGCTAGGGGCAATGCACATGTTTCAGAAAGCCACTAGAGGGCGCAGGCCATTGCTTAGACCCGTTCTTCAATCTGGAAGGTTAGGGATCTGTAAAGTGAGGAAGGGTCCCAGGGCAAAGGTGATATTCCTATTAGTAAATTGTCAGCTGCAGATGAGCAGAGGTTTGTGGTTCTGGAAGAAGGGCAGAAAGTACACTACCTCTCTCCCTTCTTTTTTTTTTCCCCCAAGTACTTTTATTTTATTTTTTCAGTGTTACAAGATTCATTGTTCATGTACCACACCCAGTGCTCCATGCAATATGGGCCCCCCATTACCCACCACCAGGCTCGCCCAACCCCCCACCCCTCCCCCTCCAAAATCTTCAGTTTGTTGCTCCCTTCTAATTTCACCTCTAGAATTTGTGATGCCTTTAAGATCCTTCACTGAATCTAGGCGACCAGTGAACTTTGCTACACTATTGCACAACCAACTAAAACACATGAAAAGAGAAAATCTAGCTTAGTGATAGGGCTCATATTTTTCATGGGGTCTGTGGTTTAACAGTGGCAAACATGTCCCTCCAAGATTATGATGCTGTTTCTTAGAGATCAACAGATATTACTACAGATACCATCTCATGACTTTTCTGTGGGTTGTGCTTTTCCCCGGGGTGCCAGGAGATGGCATAATGGAGATTGCAATTCAGATGTCTTGCTGCCTGCTTTACTGGCCCTTCGGGTAGCATCTATGTGTGGCACTGATGTTCCATGAGTAACTGAATTACCACTGTGAACCTTATACCCAGTTTTAATATTATTGCACAAAATAGTTCCCTTCAGTCCTTATAATCGTTTGGAAAACAGGGAGTTTTGGACACTTAAATATATTTTAAAGGCAGCTAATGTTACAAATCATGGCATCCTTTTTTATATAAGGAGAACACATTTTCATTATTAATTGCTATAAATGATTGACGTGTTGAGAGGAACGGTGGATTTCCTTGTTTGCTTTTAGATGGCGCAAAGACCAGAACCCTGTTAACAGACGCACAGTTGATCACCCTCGCTGAGAAGCTGGGGAGGGAGTGGATAAAAATTGCCATTGCCAACCTGGAATTGGAGATTAACGATATTGATGATATCCGGAAGAAGGAAGAAGATGTTACCATGTGTAACTTTAGGATGCTGAAGAAGTGGCAAGAAAAGGAGCAGGGTAATGCCACAGCTGAGAATTTATACAAGTGCCTGAAAAATGTTTCTGTTGAAGTCCAAGATGTGCTGAAAGGTGAGCAGAAAATTAGCCATTTACTTAGAATCAAGCTGTGTCTTTGCAAATAGCAAGTTTCTACCGTAGAATGTGTTGCTTGCTCATTTGTGAGCTTGGGTTCAGAGAATTGTGTGAAGGTCGAGTAAGCATGTGGACCGCCGTAAGTGGAGACCTAAGTAAGATCATTTGTGGGTGGGCTCAGAGGAACCGTTCAGATCCCATCCCAAATGCTCGCTGGCTTGTGACTAGCAAATTCTCAACCCAACTTTAAGCCTCTCTGTTCCCATCTGGCAAATGGATGCAAAAAGCCCTATGCCCTGGGTTTATTGTGAGGGTGAAAAAAGATAATGCATGGAGAGCTCCAGACAGGTAGTAAGGCTGGCTAAGGGGGGGGAGTAAGGATGTTTCCTTAGGGTACTTGAGACATTCAGCCTCCTAGGCCTTGTGGCGCAGAAGCAGTGCCGGGCAAGGCCACTGGGCGGCACCAGTGAACCTCCAGTGGCAGAGAAGAGGAGAGGAAAAGCCGAGAGCCCAGAGGCAGGGCTAAAGTTTCTAGGCTTAATCCAGAAAACGACACAGTTCCTTCGTCTTTAATCGCTTCTTTCTGTGTGTGTGGCTTGATTTGGCACCTTGGTCAAACCGGTTCAAGCCTTTGTCATCTATTGTTACCGTAGTTGACGGATGCAGTGTCACTTCTCCGCAGCCTCAGCAAGTCAGAGAGAGGGCTTTGTTGGAATTCTGTTTGGACTTTTTATTCCATAAAGGATGTGAAGAATGTGTAAATGCCCCACAAGTTTACATGAATGGTAAAATCATTCTGTGATCTGTCAGGATGCTTTGAGACACCACGAGCATATTTTCCCCTGTAGATTTTGCATACAACAGCCTCAAGCAGATAGAATAATGAGTTTTGATGCCAATTTTTTCATCCATAGTCCTGGATATGTTGAAATTCTGTAAATTACTGAGGCCCACGTGTGGAAATCTGCTTATTTGCATATAGACGCTCTGCCTGTTGCCAATGATGCCCTCTGTGTTGTCATAACCACATAATCACAGCCTTGTCCATCAAAGTAATAAGCTTTGAAAAGTCTCTCTCACAGACTCTTTATAATGGATTGTTATTCTGTTTTTTGTCTCTGCTCCTGATCTCACTAGACAAATTTGACTTATTGATACATTAGAACCATAAAGAGGTTTGTGAGATTTTTTTTAGCACCAAAAGAGATCATAAAAGCTGGCTTATTAGCTCAATTCCTCATTACATAGGAAAAAAACTCTTCTGAGTTAAAAACAAACAAGCAAAAAAAAGAAAAGAAAATTTACCAATATTTTGTGCCTTTGTGTGTAGCCAGCATATCCAGTTAATTGGTGGAATATTGCATTTTTTTATCAGGATGTTTTAGGATCTTGCAACCACAGTCTTGAAATTGCAGTGGCTTATCTTCAGCTCAGGAAAACCCAGGCATTGCAGAAGATCCTTTTTGAAATGACCAAGTGATTTTTCTCTAAAAGCATGTTCCCTCTCCCCCCCAACAGTGAATCCCTGAATCTGTTTTGATTCTCTCTATTGTTAGGTTTCTTACAGGAAAGGTGAAGTTTGGAAGATGAGCTGTAAAAGGAAGCCTCAGGAATTTCTGTTTGCAAAAGACCACTTCAACTGGTAATCGGGTATGGACCTGATGAGACCTTGAACTTCCCAGTCTGGACAGCTCCTTAACACAGCCAGCAACTCTGCAGCGCGCATTATTCAGGGGCACAGAAAATGTAAAAGATTTGGAAAACGTAAGGAAGAAAAAAGCCTCTATAACATCGAGATTTCTTTCTTTCTTTTCTTTTTTTTTTTTTTTTGCACCTCTGGCTCACACCATCCTGCCCTGCTTCTTCCCCAACCAACATCTGTCCTTACAAAGGTGCTTAAAATGACTCCACTCAGTCAGGTGAGGAATGTGGTAATTTTCCTTTGGGAGCCCATGAACTATGAAATCTGTATCAAGGATCTGAAACCTTTTTAGCAATTAAGTGGTAGCGTGCTTAAACTCATACCAATTTAGTTGAGCTTTTCTTCATCGTGACATTAATGATGAAGAGAGATTCCTGTTCTTTTAGCCCACACTCAGACAGACAGGCATGTCGCCCCCCAGGTACAATGTATCTTCTTATGTGGGATGATTGCTGTAGCTCACTTTACCAACCTGTCTGGCTAGTGGTCTGTTAAACCGGTAAACCAATCATGTTACCAGGCCCTGGAGTGATGAGAAAGGAATGTAATCCTGTCCCCATCACACGTTGGGGTACACGCTCAGAGGTGACCTTAGGTGGTGAAGACGGAGGGATGGTCAGAGAGTCCCTGGAAGTTTCATCAACCTTCCAAAATCACAAGGCCAAGCACTACATTTCTTGACTTTCACCCTGGGATCATTTACTTTCTGGGGGGAAAAAGTGCCACTCAGAAATAGCTGTAGAAGGACCAAGGGAAAACTGTTATGTCTTCTTGAAGAAGCTTCGCCCCAGGGAATAATGGGCCACATTGGCTCTTGTTAATTGGTGATATGGTTTTTCGGGGTCTGTAGAACTATCATCACTCTCCCAGAATCATGCATGTAGTTGATTAACATTTTGGATATGTTTTGTTAACTTATTTGAAGAAATTATAAATTGCCATTAGTCTACTGTAAGAATTAGCTGGAGAATAAAATAAATCTCAATGAATTAATCAGAGAAATACACTTTAACTATTGTTTTGCCTCTGAAGAACAGATTCACTTTATAGGGGAGAACATATTTTTAATTGTCAGGGATCCTGTGGAATTCAAATCAGTGTCACTTTATGAGTTTTTTGTTTTTTTAATTGTCCTGTATTTTAGGAATCACAAGGAGTTTTAACATTCAGGAGTGTAAAATACTTTATTAAACAACTTGAATTTTTAAATGTTTATTATTTTTTATAAGTTGTTTTCCGAAGAAAAGCGTAATTTCAGAGGTGCTTTGTATGTATCCGGTTTCTCAACAATTTTCAACCTTTTTCATACTATGGATGATGGGAAGAAAAATAAATCTGCATTTGTATAGTACTAATGTGTCTCCTTTGTATTATTATTTACTTACAAAGCATCATATTTCTCGATTGCTGTGATCTTGGCTGTTTGGGCATTAGCTAGTTTTGTCGCGCACTCTCCAGTTCTTGGACTGGGGCTGAGCGTAAACCATAGTAAGCTGGTTCACCTGGGAGTTTGCAGAAATGCAGAAGAACCTGCCCGTCCCCTTGTCTCCCTAACTGCCCTCATTCCAGGAATGACAGAGTGTGTGATGATACCCCTGCCCCCTCGTTATTGGGAAGTGTGTTTTTATTTAAAACCAGGTGAGTTCGTATTAGTTCCTCACCTGTACATCTCCCTAAGGGGACTTTTCTGCACGTTTGGGACTCGTTTGGTAATTTTATTGAATTGCTTTAGGGGAAAATTCTCTTCCCCTTCTTTGTCATGTGGAAGCACATTTTCACTCTCATTTTCTGCGGAGGCCATTGATCGTATTTGCTGATTTTTCAAGGGGTTCTCATGAGGATGGTGGTTTTCAGCTGTTGGCCTAGCCCATTGTCTGTTGCTGGAAGTTCTTCTAGGGGCTAAAGCAGCACACGGCCTGCTGAAGGGTGTCATCCCAACTGGGTAACTGCTGGGAGTGTATCTTTTCCAGCCCATGCCTTGTGGTTCGAGTATTTCTGATAACGGCTCCTGGGTTGAATTCTGAGCACCGAGTTCTGAGGCTTTTCCTGCTTAATGAGGACATGCAGCTCTGCCCTGAAGCCTACCAGTGGAATTTAGATCCAGCGTGTTCCTGTCATGATGTAGATTCCTGGTGAGTTAGTCAGCCATCTTTATTCTGTGGAAGTCCATTCGTGCTGTTTGCTGTAACCTCTGGTTTGAGTTTCATTTTTGTTTATTTTTATTATTACTTTTTTAAAGATTCCATCCATTTATTCAACAGAGAGAGAGAGAGAGAGACGGTGAGAGAGGGAATATAGGCAGAGAGAGAGAAAGAGGGAGAAGCAGGCTTTCCGCAGAGCAGGGAGCCAGATGCAAGGCTCGATCCCAGGACCCTGGGATCATGACCTGAGCCGAAGGCAGACCCTTAACAACTGAGCCACCCAGGCGCCCCCTGAGTTTCATTTTTAGAAGAGGGTATGCTGTACGCATTTACAGTGGTGCTTTATTTTCAAGCAACATGGGAAGTCTAAGAGATGGTTTTGTTACTTATAAAAACTCAACTACAAGGGAGACTTGGACTCGTTCAGTGAGTTTTTAACTTTTCCTTAGCTGTAAAGGCCATTTGTGTAATCATGTCTGGAACCTGCATGCGTAAAGCGATCAGAAGGGGAGTTTCTCTGGTGGGCTACTGAGGGCTATCGGGGGTTGTTAGGGAGCTCGGCTGGATCTCTGAACCACTCCTGTCAGGGACAGTGTGGGAACCAGCCGGTGAGGTGATCGCCTGGGCCTCTTGGAACTACCGTGGAGGGGCGTGTGTATGAGAGACCCGTGCAAGGGGAAGTGGACGACTCTTTGGTTCACCAGTGTGATGGGTTGGCTTCTGAAGGACGGTGACCACATAATGCCCAGCCATCGATATGTGAGTCACATAAATCAACAGGCTTATGCATTTTGGGTTTTTCCCCAGTATAAACATGCAACAATTGTTTTTGAGGTAAACAGGCATGTGCATTTTTTATAATTTTAAACTTTTTTTTTTTTTTTTGGTAATTGGGAATACTTTGATTTTTAAAGACTAAAGACTTTCTTCTTTATTCCCAGATTAGAAAAAGAAATGAGAAACATATGGGAGACCATGAAGATTTGCCATTCTCTCGCTTTCTACCACCTCTCTGTGCCAGGGCTGAGAAAACATAGACGTGGATAACATGGCATTTCCTGTACTTGAGGTTCTATAGTGTCTCGAGGGGGAGAGATGTGTAGATAACCATGTTGGTGTTTGTGTGGTGATGATGAAAATATGCCTTGACTTACTGGGCCCTTACTACCAAAGGTGAAAGGCTACAGTGGCTGCACAGGCCCCAACCAGGCCTCCCGGGGTTGAATCACAGTGCGTCATTTCCTCGTCATGCTACCTGAGTTTCCTCATCTATAGAAAGAGGAAGGTGTCTCCTTGTATGACTATTGGGATGATTTTATGCATTTGTGGTAAACACTTAGAAACACGCCTAGCAAAAAAAAAAAAAAAAGAAAAGAAAAAGAAACACGCCTAGCATTTAGTTAGCACCCAGTAAGCATTAGTTAATGTTGCTTCTAAAAAAGTCACATGACTATATTCTCTGATATTGAATTGATGTCATAATCACTTTCATATTTTTAAAATGATTTTATTTATTATTTTAGAGGGAGAGAGCAAGTGAGGGGAGGAGCAGAAGGAGAGACAGAATCCCAAGCAGACTCCACACTGAATGTAGAGCCCGATGTGGGGTTCGATCCCATGACCCTGAGACCATAACGTGAGCCAGAATTAAGAATCAGACACTTAATGGACTGACCCACCCAGGTTCCCCTTCATATATATATGTACATATATATACATATATATATATTGCCCAACGTGGGGCTTGAACTCATGATCCTGAGATCAAGAGTCATGTGCTCTACTGACTGAGTCAGCCAGGTGCCCCTCATATTCCTATTTTTAATATCGTGTTCAAAAATACATAAGTACAACTGAAATTTTTGACCTGTTCTGACCAAATACATTTCAACCAAAAAATTGATACAATTCAATTTTTGAAAATGTGGCTGGCGGGCGCTTGGGTGGCTCAGTGGGTTAAAGCCTCTGCCTTCGGCTCAGGTCATGATCTCAGGGTCCTGGGATCAAGCCCTGCATCGGGCTCTCTGCTTAGCAGGGAGCCTGCTTCCCCCTCTCTGCCTGCCTCTCTGCCTACCTGTGATCTCTCTCCCTCTGTCAAATAAATAAATAAAAATCTTAAAAAAAAAAAAAGAAAATGTGGCTTTTTTTTTTTTCTTATTTAAAATAGATTTCTCAGTCAGCTCAGACTGTTGTGACAGAATACCATAGACTGGGTGGCTTAAACAACATTTGTTCGTTCCTCATGGTTCGGGAGGCCGGGGAGTCTGAGGTCAGGGTGCCGGTGGATTCAGTGTCTGGGGAGGGCTCTCATCTTGGTTTGTAGACAGCCACCTGTCACTGTGTCCCCACAGGAAGTTGGGGAGGTTTCTCCCACTCTTCTTACAAGGGCACTGATCCTGTCATTGGGGCAACACGCTTATGACCCAACTCACCTCCCAACGCCTCACCTCTAAGTACTATCACTTTGGGGGTCAGGGCATTAACACAGGCATTTGAAGGGGCACAAACATTCGGTCTGTGGCAATACTGTAAAGCACGCTGCCCTGAACTAGGAAGCCAGATCACACTGGCTAGAAGCAAGTGTTTGGTGTTCAAACAAGGATAGCACCTGAGCCGTTCAGGGCGATGCCGCCAAGGGGACTCACTAGTTTCCGTCTGTGCTGACCCCAGACAAAGCTGGTTTTTCTTCTCTTTCTATCCCCATGTTTTCATTAGGTTGTCTCAGGTATTTTGCATCTCTCGAGTTGTCCAATCCCTGCCTTTGGGTGTCTGGCCAGACCGTTCCCCAGAACTGTTCCTTTTTCCCAAAGCTCTGTGCCCTCAATAGCTCTGTGCCCTCACGCTGCCCTGTCAGCTGTGGATTTTCATCTTAATTCTCTGATTAAGTCATTCTCAGGTGTGAGAAACACTTTCACTGTTTATTTCGTTTTCAAAATAATTTGTTGATCAAGTGAATCTCTAACAAGCTAGGACTGGGGAGTATTTTTAGGGGGAAGGCACCTCGATCCTACTACGTTCCTTTGCTCCCCATCCTTTATTCTGGGGAGGCAGGGACTTGCACCAGACCCCAGGTGGCACCTATGACATGCTGAGTGCTGGGTAGGGACAGGGCCCCGTGGAATCTAAACAATCCTAACACTTTTAAAAAATTGATGTTGAGCATTGACTCGAAGCCAGCCCCATACTGTGTCTTTGAATCGTCACAACAGCACTGAACTAGGGCCTACAGTTTTCCGAATTTCACAGGTAAGAAAATAGTAGCAAAGAGGCCATGTTTCACGGAAAATAGTAGCAAAGAGGGTTTCACCAGTTTGGCCCAATCACCAAGCCCAAAGTTTTCAAAAATTGCTCACATTTATGGTGTATGTACTATGTGTCAGGAACAGTCTCTGCATGAGCTGTTCCACATAACCCTCGTTCTGATCCTCTGAGGAAGGTTCTAGCATCCTCTTCCCTTCTTGGGAGAGGAAACAAGGAGAGGTTAAAACAACTTGGTCACATTATGCAACTTGTAGACTGTAGGCCCAGGATTAAAAGGAAAAGGAGAAAAACTAAGCAGGTAATGAAGAATGGAAGAGGGTTCTTGGGCCAGTCATGTGTTTGAAGCGTAGGTCATGGCAATTTCTAGAACCAAAGTAACACCTGTGTTCCTCTGTACAAACCTGTCCGTAGACGGATGGTCGGCTTGTCTCTCCTTGGTTCTCGGCACAGTCAGCAGGCCAGTCGTCATTCCAAGTGGAGGATGGCAGCAACTCTAGGGCCCCAGGCCCACCACGCCATTGAGCTCTTCGTTCCATTATCAAAGCCACTGAAACCCTAAACCCAACACTTGAGGCAAGAAGCTCCTATCTGTGAATCACTTGCAGGACATTCAAGTTCGTGGAGGAATCCCTCAAGACAAGGGGAATATGTGTTGGGATCTGGTTTCTGACGATTTCTATCTAATTGTCTATCAAGTGGGGTGAGAATGTGAACAAACAAGTCAGTCTGCCACACAGATGAGGGGACCTGGCGTGGCTCTACACGTCCCCTTTTATGTCCCCAGGGATACAAGCAGGGCGGTGGCGGGGAGGAGTCACGTGAGGAAGGGGGCAGGACTTCCTAAATAGCTCCTCTCTTAGGGCCTTTTCAGATGAAGGAGGAAGATGATTATTAGAGCACTCAATTACATGGTATTCTGCCAGGTGAATCTTTTAAAATTCACATGGTTTAGAGAATTAAAAAGATGGAATTTAATACTGGGTCGTTAGCACCTCTTAAGTCAAAGACTGGCAATTATCCATGTGGTTCAGGCAGAAGTTCTAGATCATTTAAAGCAAATGGAGAAGTTTTCTCATTGTGATTTGCGAACAGCTTCCCCCTGAGGGCCCAAAGGGTCACAAAAATTAGAATAATTTCACTAGAAGGTCTCTAAATGATGTTTTTCCCAGTTAGAGGATATTATGTATTTGTCTAATGCACACAGTATGTTATGGGGCTGTGGTTAACGGGGAAAAAACATTTTTATGTGTTTTACTTTTAGATGCAGATGTTGAACAAAACATACTCTCAAAAACCGTAACTCACTTGATGGCCTTAGTATTGAAGCATATCTAGTCTTCTGAGTCTCCCTTTAGAAAAAGAGATTAGAGGAAGTAGGACTTGGGTAAGAACATGTGGCATTCTCTCCAAGGGAATTTTGTTCACGTTGGAGTTTTCTGTTTTCCCACAATGTGCATTTTAACGCTGAAAGTATTCCAATTATATTAGGAAAAATATACACTTATTTTATTTGATCATTTTATTTTTAAACATAAGGTATTTCTCAAATCCATCTGATAATAAATACTTTAATAAATATGACATAAATAAATATAAGTTAATTCACATGCCTTCGTGAACACGAAATTATATAAATAAGTATTTTAAAATAAATTATGCTTGAGTGTTTGTTTCTACAAACACTTTGGTACAGAAATAGCTTATAAATTCTTGCTCTTCTAGTAAAGGGAAAAGAAGAACATGTTGAGTGAGGACATTTTCCCTCTTAAGCAATTTGCTCATGAAAACTTAAAAACAACTTATCCATAGAAAATGTGAAATCTACTTGATCAAAGGCAGCTTGTGGATGGAACAGTCACATTTGTTCAGATTTTGGGGGGCAACTAATGTAAACAAGCATGAGAATTATCGGACTAGCTTAAGCAGGATCAGGTCAAGCCACCCCCTCCCTGGTTCTTAACCCACATCCTGTGAAAAATATTTTTGATTCACATTATTATAAGAACGACTTTAAGGTCTGGAGGGACCTCGGCTTTTTAGGAAGAATTCAGATAGCTCATCATTCTATCGATGGTCACTGCACGAATTCTGAAAGCATGAAGAAGTATGCAGAGCTTGATTTTAGTTTTATAAAAATCTGGTTCTTCAAGGGAGGATGTCTGTGGCACAGTCACACTGTTGAAATTCAGGGCCTATGAGGATAAATATTAAGGATGACATACATGGTATTCCCAAATTAAAACATTCATCCGTAAAAATGGGTGAAGCCAATACATGTCTCAGAGTCTGCAACCCACTCCCTCATTACATCTCCTAAACCCGACCCAGATCTTCTCCCAGCCAGATGGCCAGGCAGAACCTCAGAGAAGAAATACTCATTATCCAGGCACACGTATCTTCAGTGAGCTCTGAAAAGACCCTTAAAGCTATTTAGAAAATCGTCAGTGGGAGTTGCATTTTCGAAAGGAACAATTCTGTTCAGATGACATCTGCTGCAATATCTAATTAATTTGTATATGTTACACTAAGAAGCTAAGTCCTTTTTGGAACGGAGAGGTGATGGATCGCTATTGATCGGAAGTCCCGGAGTAACAGACCTGTTTGCTACAGACACTTGTTTGTGCCACATGCATAAACGTGGCAAGGGAGCTCTCAGTTTTACCCTTTCATCTGATAACATAATGCAAGATCTTCCATGTGCACAAGGATCAATACGTCCACTTGTTTGTTGCAAAAAGCCCAAGAGAAAGGTAGGGTGGGTGAAGTCACACCATTTTACGAGGGAAAATTCCGAGTCCCGGGGGTAGGGGGTGAATGGTTTGGGCATGGTTGGCTGATTCCTGGCAGAATGGATTCCGATGCTCAAATCACCCGACTCCTGGACCCGAAAATGAAATAACTCTCTAGACGCTAACGTTCTTTGATACTTGCAGGCAGCTCATTGCCTTTCAAACAGTAATTTGGCACAAAAAGAGAACACATACTTATTTTTATCCCATGCTCTGGCCACCAAGGTATTCATCCTACTCTTTCTTACATGACTCTTTCTCTGTTTTGTATTAGCATCACATGCTGGGGTGATTCAGAAAATTATAAAGCCAGTTCTTGTCTATGAGTGACATTGTGGATGTCCCAGGTGATGGGTCATTCTCTTTTATGTCACACACATTTTGGTTCAAAATGGGTCACACCCAGGCACCGGCCCCAGTTGTTTTCTCCAACAGTATCTGCAGATACGCATGCTGGCCCCTCAGTGCACATCCTGGAGCGCCCAGAGTGAGTGAGAGGGTATGTGTAGCGAAATCCCTCCCGTGAGGGTTTCGGTCCCGGCTCTGCCACTCACAAGCCACTTGAACGAGCAGCTAACTCTGAGCTTGGCTTTCGTCCTTTGTACACACCCCACGTGGTGGTTGCAGGATGGTCAGAGAGAATCTATGAAAACATCTGCAGGGAGCCCGGTGTGTAGCACACGCCGGCAAGTGGGAGTGTGCCTGTCTTCCCTTGGCCTGCTCACGAGTGCCCCTTGTCAGGAGACTCTGCAGGCGACAGAGGAGGGGGAATTCAGGCCTCTCCCGATCCAGGAAGCGGAGATTTTATACTCCATCGCAGACCCTGCCTGGCCATCTCAGAATGAAGAAGGTGCTCTTCCTGGTGGTATGAAGGTCTTACCTGCAGCAGTTCATCAATAGCTGTCAGCATGTTTTGATCCAGAAAGATCTGCCTCTTAGGATCCATTAAAAGCTTTGCGTTCATGGCCTTGAACTCCACCTGGTATATCTTCAAGTCTTCATAGATACTGCTAAGGCACAGGGTCTAAGTGATATGACAAAATGGGAAGAAACTACTGAGATGACTGAAAATGTTTCCCCCGCATTGCATTTGAGGAAAGAGAGTACTTGTGTCTTACCGTCAAAAAAGAGGCCTTTCTGGAGGCCAGGCAACTCCCCTTCTAGAAGAAAAAATGATGAGACATCAATGATATGAATTCATCATAGGGGCTGAAACCTTTAATTTTCAGACTTACAGTTATCAAAGAGATCTCTCTGGAAGCCAGGCAACTCTCATTCTAGAGGAAAAAAAAAGTCACATCAAAGGTATTAATTCTTAATATACATTTTCCTGGCTTTTTTCAAGCATATCTTTTTTATTGTAGTAAAAAACACTTAACATAGAATTTACCATCTTAACTACCCTTAAGTGTACAGTTCAATAAGTATTAAGTATATTTACATTACATAACAACACATATTTGTTAAATATATATATTATATATATATAATATATATATATGTTTTTAATTCAACTTCTGAAGTGGGACCTAGTAAAATCTCATGGTGATGCAGACCAAAAACATGCACATTTTTGGAAGAAGATGAAGTTTGATGCCTAGCTCTTAACTGTAGCTCTTCCCCTAGCTTGGGGAAGAAAATCATCTATACCGTGGTTAATTCCAGTGGTAAGCAGGCCTCCACTGTGCTGGTTTTATCCTTTGTGATATCTTCATGATCAATGTCTTCGGAAGTGCAGGAGTAAAGTTCTAGGGTTTGTCTGGCCTGTAAGAAACATAAAGAGTAACCTAGTTTATAACAGTAATAAGGCACTTGGCCTCGTAGGAGGCTGACACACAGGCTGCTTCTGACATCCATCTCTTTGACCTGTAGGAAATTTGGGATCTTCCTAAGACGAAAGGAAACAGGTCATTTACATTCTCTCTCCCTTTGCTTAGGACAAGCTTCTCTGGATGATCCATTTTTCTGTTATGTAAACACTGTAAATCATTTCAACAGGCTATGCTAATCAGCATCCACACCAGCTGTGACACTTGTTTCTGGTGAAAAGAGGTGTTTTTTTTTTTTTTTTTCCTTTCGCCAAAGCACCTGGTTTTTATGAATATCCTTTTCAAGTAGAACTTTTTTTAAAAAGATTTTTATTTATTTATTTGACAAAGAGACAGAGATCACAAGTAGGCAGAGAGGCAGGCAGAGAGAGAGGGGGAAGCAGGCTCCCTGCTGAGCAGAGAGCCCGATCCGGGGCTCGAACCCAGGACCCTGAGATCATGACCTGAGCCGAAGGCAGAGGCTTTAACCCACTGAGCCACCCAGGCGCCCCTCAAGTAGAGCTTCTCAAGGCAGAACTGTTAAGGTCCCAACTTGATGGATATAACAAACAGGTAACACTAAAGACAAGCGGAGATGTAATTTGTGGCTCATATCCACGCATGCAACCACACACACGGATGTCATCTTATAAGCATGTTGGAAAGCACTGTTGAATAGAATTATGAAACTTATCTAAGAAGTCAGTAAATATGATTGAAGATTGAGATTGTTTTTCCATTCATCAAGCCTAAGGTGTCCAAGGAGACCCTCCTCTTATCTGTGGCTTCACTTTCCTTGGTTTCAGTTACCTACCAGCAACCATGATCCCGAAGGAGGTGATCTTCCTTCCAACTTGGAGCCAAAATCTTACTAGTAGCCTAACACCACATCACAATGCCTGTGCTACTCACGTCACTTGTCTCATCACATAGGCGTCTTATCATCTCACATCATCACAAGAAGGCTGAGTACAGTACAGTAAGAAATGTAGAAACCACATTCCCTTAAATTCTTATAGTTGCTCTATTTTATCATCAGTTGTTATTGTTAATCTCTTACTGTGCCTAGTTTAGAAATTAAACTTTATCAATAGGTATGTGTGTATAGGAAAAAACACAATATAGGGTTCGGTACTGTCTGCAGTTCCAGAGGTCCACAGGGGGATCTCGGAAATTATCCTTCTTGGCGAAGGGGGAACTCACTGTACTAAGGAACATGACAAAGAAAAGGACTATCATCCCCCACTCCCTTCCCAGATTCCAGAGTCCAGAGACAGGAAAGTGCCCAAATGATGAGGAGTCACGTCAGCAGGTGAGAAGTACTGAGAAGGGTGTGAAGGTCTCTCCAGAGATGAGACATTGCATTAAGAGGATCAGAAGGTGGACAGGCCAAAGGAGAGGGAATTTCAGGCAGAGGGAACTGCAGGAGCCATAATCGAGGCTTGAGATGCAGAGCATGTTTGGAAACAAGCAGTAAAATCTCTGGGGTAAGCAGAAAAATATCCCATTCCTCCGTCCCACATCCACTTCCTAACCCCTGGAACCTGAGAATATGTTACACGGCCAAGGGGGAATTACGGTCGCTGACGAAATGAAGGTTATCAGCTCACTTTAAAATGGGAGGTTAAGGGGGCGCCTGGGTGGCTCCGTGGGTTAGACCTCTGCCTTTGGCTTGGGTCGTGATCTCGGTGTCCTGGGATGGGGCCCCGTATCAGGCTCTCTGCTCAGCGGGGAGCCTGCTTCCCCCTCTCTCTCTGCCTGCCTCTCTGCCTACTTGTGATCTCTTTCTCTCTCTCAAATAAGTAAAATGTTAAAAAAAAAAATGGGAGGTTAGGGGAGCCTGGGTGGCTCAGTGGGTTAAAGCCTCTGCCTTCGACTCAGGTCATGATCTCAGGGTCCTGGGATCGAGCCCTGCATCGGGCACTCTGCTCAGCAGGGAGCCTGCTTCCCCTTCACTCTCTGCCTGCTTCTCTGCCTACTTGTGATCTCTCTCTGTCAAATAAATAAATAAGATCTTTAAAAAAAAAAACAAATAAAATGGGAGGCTAGGGGCCCCTGGATAGCTCAGTCGTTAGGCTTTTGCCTTCTGATCCCAGGGTGCTGGGATCGAGCCCCGGATCGGGCTCCCTGCTCTGTGGGAAGTCTGCTTCTCCCTCTCCCACTCCTCCTGCTTGTGTTCCCTCACTCACTGTGTCTCTCTCTGTCAAATAAATAAAATCTTAAAAAAAATGGCAGGTTATCTTGGATTATCTGGGTGAGTCCAATGTCATTGCTGGGTTGGTCTAAATGGAAGGAGGCAGGGAGTCAATGTCAGAGTCATGTAGCATGTGGAGAGCTCGGCTGGCCACTGCTGGCTTTGAGGCTGGAAGGGGGGCCATATACCAGGGGCCATATACCAGTGGGGCCATATACCAGGCTGCCTCTAGAAGCGGGAAAAGGCAAGAAAATGGATTCTCCCCTAGAGTCTCCAGAAAGGACACAGCTCTCTCCCACCTGGATTCTAGCCTACTTCAGATTTCCAAACTCCAGGGGTGTAAGATAATAAATTGGTGTTGTTTGAAGCCGCTTACTTTGTGGTAATTAGTTATAACAGCAACCGGAAGCTATATGCTGTTCCTGGAGGTGTACACACACACACACACACACACACACACACACACACACACACACACGAGCAGCCCCCATCCTGAGCAGGTGGTAGAAAGTTAGCTTTGGAAATATGGACCCTTCTCTTTTCAAGAGAAGCCAGAAATTTGGATTCTTACGTGAAAGGTCCATTTTTTCAATGGCACCAAACTCAAAATCAAAGACAAAACATATGGGCCAAACTTCACAAATCTGTGGGCTGTGAATTGCATGCATTTGCCACCTCTTTCTTCTGTAAGTAGCCGGCTGATTTGTTCTAGCAAATTTGACAAAGGAATGCTACAAAAAACTATCAAATTGAGTCCTGCAATCTTTTGACCTTTAGTACTGTATCCCCGGGAGTCGAAGCGTTAGCTTTTTCATATAAAGCATCTATTTAAACTGCAGCTCCCAAATTTTATTCAAATTGAAACTTTCTTCAGGAGTCCAAGCACTTTTCTCTGCAGTTTTCACTTGGAGAGCTGCCTATTTAATTAAGATTGACTGAACTGTGAGGAGAAATTGGCATTGTGAGAGCATAGAAGGGGGAAAAAACTCTTTAAGGAGGCCTTGCGGCCTTGAGCTTACTCTAAGATAGTCATAAAACAACAAGTTGGAAAATATTCAGGAAAGATTCACCAGCGAATGGGGAGCCAAAAGACAGCTTTCGATACATCAGTCTTTGGCTGTTCCAGCAGAAGCTATAGGTATAGAAACACTTTTAAAAGAAAAAAAAAAACCCATGTTTTTGCATTAAAATATGAAACCTGAACAAGTGAATGAAGCTGTAAATCATATGAGATAACTCTCTCCCTAGAAAATGGAGGCTGTGTCACAGGCCGTGACACACCCACCGTCACAGGCGCCCTGGAACGTGTTGCTCAGACAAAGAACTGCGTCACCACATTGGAAGCTGGTGAGCGGCGTGAGGGGCAAGTCTAATTCATCTTTGTAGCCCCTGGAGCACAGAGGCTGCACCTAATAACACTTTCCTGGATTGATAAGTGTGTCAGAGAAACAGTGTGGGCCTGACACAATTCCATCTCTGTTGGCAGGCTACAGGGAACACTGTAAATATCCACTTTCCTCTGTGTAGACATAGCCAAAATGAGTGCCATTATAATTTATTACCACTCTTGCCTTCTCTGGAGACACAATTTCATTGAGACTCTTTAGCTAACAGTTGGGCCCTCTGTAAAGTCCCCTCTCCCTGTCTTGACAGCTCCTGATTAACGTCCCCAATTTCTCCGCAATTCTTTTCAGGTGACCAGGGGTTCAGAGAAGCCCCTTCCCTAGAGAGGCTGCAAAGTGGGAACAAGAATATTGAAAAACTCACCTTCTGGAGCGCATTGCTGACAGCTCTCAGGAGGTTTTGGGAGTGGTTGAGGCACTGGAACATTCCCGGGTTTGGTGAGTCTGTGGGGAGGCTCCTGGCTAAACTGAGGTGGTCCAGGTGGTTTAGGAGGATGAGGAGGGTCACGAGGAGGAGGCCTGGAAAGGAAGAGGAGAAGGCTGAGCTCCTCAGCTTGGTTTGCCCTGCCTCTACCTTCATCCATTTTGGTCATCCGCACCCAACCACATCTTAACCACACCAACTTCCCTCCACCTTTTCCAATCTTCCTTCAACACCCGAGAAATGAATCAAGTTCTTGGAAGGCAGTGCTCTATCCTGGGCTAGAAGGCAGCTCCCTGTGAGGGCCCCCTACCTAATGAGCTCAGACAAGGGTGTTGGGTTCAGAGATCACCCAGGAAAAGCCTCTATTTCACCCGTAGGGAAACTGAGGCCAGGTAGTGTAGTGACTAGCTCAGACTCATGGCCTGGTGTTTTGGAAACAGAGGGGTGACAGCCTCACTTGGAAGCTGGCTGGGATCTGCCCTCTTACAGCTGTAGCTGAGGGACCCCGAGAAAGAAAGTTACCGCGTGGGGCCTCAGTTTCAAATCTGTGAGGTGGGCCTGATGATAGCCCACGAGGCGGTTTCTAGCTAAGGAGGCAATGTCCCGTTTAGCGCTCTAAGCGCGCCTTCTTTCCTTCACCTCTGCACGAGGTTGCGGACCGCCTTCCCTTCTCCCCTCGGCGGGTCCCGGTTTCTGCCTCCTCTCCCCGGGCTGCCGCCCCCGCCCCACCCGAGAGCTGAGCGCCGAGGCTCGGGTCGGGCCGGTCACTCACCGCGCGGCGGGCACATGCTGAGCGGGCGCTGCGTGGACCCTGGGCCGGCGCTGGACGCGGACTGAGGACGCTGCAGGTGAGGGCGGTGGTGGCAGGCCGACCCAGGGGGTCACATTTTTATAATTGTCCCGAGGCGCGGCAGGACTTTCCCGGGACTCCGGTCTCCTGCTTGCTTTCTCTCTCTGTCTCTCTCTACATCAGCTTCTCGGTGACACGTGGAGCTGGGCCCGCGGGGTTTGCGGCGCTTTCGGATTAACTCCGCGGTGCCCGGCCGCAGCGGTTCTGGGGACGGCCCCGCCGCCTCCAGCCCGCCCCAAAGCGAAAGCGAAATTCGCGCCCAGTCGCGGCGCAGGGTCCCCGGGCAAGCCCGACCCCTCGCGGGCCGCCCTCGGT
The DNA here is from genome assembly GCA_028533885.1 of Nasua narica. NCBI lineage: Eukaryota > Metazoa > Chordata > Mammalia > Carnivora > Procyonidae > Nasua > Nasua narica. Next base: position 102,005,037 of record CM052799.1, on the reverse strand, counting down.
CTCCCGCCTCCGAGCCCGCCTCCCCCCGCCCCTCGCCGTCCAGCCCTCGACCCGCCGCCCTACGGCGCCCCCTCCCCACGCGGTGCCGAGTAGTGCCACTCACTATCCACCTATATCCAGGATGTCCCCTGGCCGGGACCTCCCACCCAGTCCTGAAAGGGGCTTCATCATTCATCCACTCATCATGTATTCATTCGCATGGTCCGGCGTGTGCCGTGTGCCGGGTCGACACTGTGCTAAGCGTTTGACACCCAAGGGTGAACAGATCCCTTGGGCTGCACTCCCACACTAAATGTGACTCAATGCATTTTATTCAGGGTCCTATCTTAAATATGAAAAGGGATGGAAGCAGACTGGCAATGCAATAAACTATTGTCCTAGAGAGTCCAGACCCTACAGCGAGAGGAGGTTATAATTTAGTGGGATGGATGCACAGGGCTTTGGGAGAAGCCCAGAGAGAGGGCACCTCAGCAGGACAAGGGGGTGAGGGGTCAATGAAGGCTCCCAGGAGCAGGGCCCCCCAAAGTGCTTCTAGGGGCAGTAGAGTGTTCCCAGTAAATGGGATGCAGGTTCTAGGTAGGGGGAACAGGGATCAGAAGCACAGTCAGGGAGGGTGGTGGCAGGTGGGGATCTGGGGCTCCAGCCATCAGGGTGTGAAGTCCGAGAGAGCAATGGGTCTGTGTTTTGAGGGTAGTAGGTGCCATGATAAGGAGCATCTGCTCTGACGGTGGTGGGGAGCCTCCTAAGATTTTAGGCAGGAGACATGGTTAGAGAGGCATGATGGGAAGATTCCCTTCAGCAGTAGTATGGCGGGCGAATCCCAGGCGTCAGGAGTAGAGCACAAGGGAGCAGCTGGGAGGGTATGGCCAGGACCTCAATCAGAATGGGGAGAGAGTGGGCCAGAGAGACTCTCAGGGTGCTGAGGGGCCAAGGCTTGGTAACTCCTTAGGTGTGACAGGCAGGAAGGTATTGAGGGTGGTGGAATGGAGATTGTTCCAGGGCCTGGGTAGGGAGGGGTTCCTGTAAGAGGGGAGCGAGTTTGGAGGAGACGGTGAGAAGTTCCATTTTGGATGTATCGGGTGTGAGGTTCCTGTGGGGCTTTTCAGTTCACTCATCCCTACCACAAGTGTTAGTCACCCTGGGTATGTGTGCAAGGGAGGGGTGTGCTTGGTCACCTCCTCAGAGCTCCGGATGGGTCTGACTGTGCTCAGGCCCCAGGACTACATAATGGAGCCATCAGTACCCACTTCTGTGCCCATGAGCCAATCTTGAATAAGGAGAAGCCTTGAGGGTACGAGAAAGAAGAGTGGCTGCTTCCTCTTTCTCTCCTCTAGGTCCCCACTGAAGTCAGGATGGATGAGTCACTGTAAGCCTTGAGATACTGCCATGAACACTAAGCAGGGCCAACTGAAGATGGAGTGAGGAAGCCAATTAGGAGACAGCTGTGATGGCCCCTGGTCCGATTCAAGCTCCTCAGTTGTTAGCATCAGCTCCCCCAGGCGGATCACCCACTCCAGGTCGAGGAGGTACCTAAATAGGGACTTTTAGATGTGTGTAAAACGAGAGCAATGATTGCTCTCTAAGGCTCCTCCAATGCTGCTGTCTGTGAATTCCCCCATGGGGATGGAGGCCAATGTATTGTCAGAAACAAATGCATCTAGCAAATTGTGTAAAGCAAGTGACAGGTGCAGAGTCGTGTTGCTGTTATAGGGCTGTACGATGGAATTAAATATACTTAAAGTCAGAATGAAGTCAGATTCATCACAACTGAACTGTGTCTCCCCTGGAAGGACTTTCTCCTATGGAAAAGTAATTTCTGTGGCATAGATAAGCACAGGCCTGTCTACTTAGAATGGATTCTTGACCACCAGACACAATTTCTAACCTATGCTTTGTGAAACAGTTCTCTGATGTGCTGCATATAGTACAGCCAAGATAAAATGGAAACTTTCTTCTGGGACAACACTGCTTTTTTTGAGACTTTGCCCATGATCGCTATTACAGAGAGTCTAACATTTACTGGAAGTCTTGGCCAATGCTAGAAGGCAAGGAAAAGAAAAGAGAGACTTAAAAATTGGAAAGGGAAAAACAAAATGGTCATTATCGACAGTAGATTAAAAAAAAAAAAAAGGCAACAGAAACAATAGACCATAGAACTAATTAGAAAAATCAGCAACTTCACTGGATGCAAATACCAACTTTTAAAAATCAACTACAGTTCTGGAATTAAAATAATAATAATAAAAAAAACCACTGGGTGATGCATGCAATTCTTGAATCACTGTATTGCACACCTGAAGCTAATATAACACTGTGTGCTAACTATACTGGAATTAAAATAAAAAAAACTGAACATTTCTCTACAACTGCAACAATCAATTAGAAAATATAATAAAAATAATATACTAGATAATGAATGAATCATAATATGAAGAAGATACCATTCATAGTAGGAACCAAATTATAAAGTTATTCCCTGTAAATTGAGAGGCAGTCCAGTGTTTAAGAGTATGGACTATACTAGGGTGCCTGGGTGGCTCAGTGGGGTAAAGCCTCTGCCTTCAGCTCAGGCCATGATCTCAGGGTCCTGGGATGGAGCCCCACATCCCACATCAGGCTCTCTGCTCAGCGGGGAGCCTGCTTCCCGCTTTCTCTCTGCCTGCCTCTCTGCCTACTTGTGATCTCCCTCTCTCTCTGTCAAATAAATAAGTAAAATCTTAAAAAAAAAAAAAAAGAGTATGGATGTTAAACTGTTTAAACGTAGGCTCTGTTACTTACTTTACTCACTTGCTATGAGTTCTTGGGCAAGTCCCTTATTTCTCTGGGCTCAGTTTCCTCATTTGATGATAATAAAATGATGATAATAAAAGATTAAATGGTTGTGATTATTACATGAGTTAGTGTAAGTATAGAATAGTCTTTGGGAAAAAATTTAAAAATCTAATCAAGAACATAGAGTGATTTAATTTAAATGGAAACACATTTCATAACCTTGGGTAAAAGATCTTAATATATGAAGAGCTCAAGTCTATTCTAATTAATTCACATATCCAATGCAATCCCAATGGAAATTACAAATAATTTTCTGAGGAACTTAATAATAAACCTACTCTAAAATGTATATGTAACAATAAAAGTCCATGAATATCCAAGCTAAACTTGTAGAGGAGTCATAAACAGGAGGAGTAGCCCAGATACAAACACACCCTTTAAAGCAATGGTAATAAGAATAGTGTTTGGCAAAAGGACAGCCAAACAAACTGTTGAAACAAAATAGAGAAATTAGAGACAGACTCGTACATATGAGTATTTAGTATAAGATTCAGATGGCACCCAGGTGATTGAGGAAATCACAGACTGTTCAGCAGAAAATGTTCACTATATGGTGAAATATAAAACTGTACTCCAACCTAAAACAACATACAGAGGTAAATCCACTTAGAAGACTAAATAGGAAAAATAGGAAAAGGTAAAATTGTTATAGTGCTAGATGAAAATGTAGGAGGCTATCTTTGTCACTCAAGAATGGGGAGAACTTCTTAAAAACATCAAAGCCCCAAGCCATAAGGCAAAATACTGATAAATTTGGTTACAGAAAAACTAAGAATTTTTAAAAAAGATTTTATTTATTTGAGAGAAAGAGAGAAAGAGAGAGAGAGAGCGCACATGAGCCAGGGGCAGAAGGAGAGGGAGGAGCAGGTCCCCACTGAGCAGAAAGCCTTATGTGGGGCTCGATCCCAGGACGATGAGATCATGACCTGAGCTGCAGGCAAACACTTAACTGACTGAGCCACCCAGGTGCCCCAAAATGAAGAATTTCTGTAGTATGAATTCCTGTTAATCATGGACAGTTAACAGACTGCTGACCGATGGGGAGAAGATATTTTGCATGTCCAATAGGAGAGCAGACCAGGACCTCCTGCAAGTCAACAAAAAAAAGATTGGCAAAGCTTATGAACAGGTGATTTACAGAGAGGAAACCCCTAAGGCTAACCAGCATAATGAGATGCTCGGACATATTATAATCAGAAAAACACAAATGAAAAAAAGAATGAAATCACTTTATACTTATTAGGTGGGTAAAAATTAGAACATTGGATACTGACAAGCATTGGGAAGAAACATCGGATTCCAGAATACTTTATGTAATGCAGGTAGACTGATGCAGCTATGACCAGTCATGTGGCTGGGTCAGATTAAATACATGTACACCTGATGACTCAGTGTTCTACCCTGGGTGTCTATCCCCAAGCGATTCTTACGCAGGCTCACAAGGGGACATATAGGAGAATGTCCAGCAAGTCATTCTTTGTAGCGGTGGAGAGTTAGAAGCAATCTGGGTGGGATCAGGTTCTGGACAACTCGAAGTTAGAATTTTCCCCTAATCCATCTCACAGGAAGAATGACCCATCTCTTCTGGCCAACACAGTTAGACAGGAAGACATTTCAACTCAACAGTTTGTTATCATATATCTCTGTTTATTTGGTGACCCACTGCATGGGAAATTTATAGGGTCTGATAACACTGACTCACAGTAAGAAGGAAAATGGGACAGGAAAACACTGGGCATATTTGTACTTCTGAAAGGGAAGAGTTGTATCAGTTTTCTGTTCCTAAATGCTCCCTTTTGGCAGGAGACCAAAGCTTTTTATTTAGTAGATTTCCAAAGAAACCCCAGGTGAAAACAGCAGCCCGGACCTTTACTGATACCCTACAATTTCATTTCCTCTGTTGTTTTTACAGCATGAAATATCCCAGTGTTTCTCTCCTAAATAATGACACAAATTTACCCAATGTCAAGGGACTTCAAAGAATCTAGAATTTATTTATTCCAGCAGTAGTAATATCCTCTCAGACAACAAATACAAAACAGTTTTGTCTCTAGAGCTGAAGATTAATGTTCCCCCACCCAATAAATATCTATATAAAAAAGCACGTGAATGTATTGTCATAAAACAATTGAAAATGATCTATTTTGGATTTCAATAGAGCTAAACTGCTTTCATGCCCCAGGTTTAGGGCCTCCATCTGATAAACGGCTTGCTACAAATGATTTCATTTATCTTGGGATCACCTCGACCAAAAATTCTGGGACAGCCGAACAAGAAACTCCCTGACTTCCATACAAAGTTCCAGTAGACCTTTCAAATTAATTGGAATGAAATTCTTAGTTAAGTTGCTCAGGAACATTCAAAAAACCCCCACAAAACCCATTGATTTCTTTCAAAAGGCTACCACCAAAATGTGGTAGGTCGACCCCTGTGAAGCCCATTAATGAATTGAGCAGCTTTTGGGGGAGCAACAGTTTCCAAATTGTAGCTATTGCCCCTGAAGTATGTTTCCCTTGAAATAATAAGTACCATTATGAAAATAATGTATAAGGGGCAGAAAACACCTTTTAGAAGATCCTCTTTGCTTCCAGGTGGTAACTAAAGAGGCTGCTATTTTCAGAATACTAAGGCTTTGTGTGTGGATACAATGATTGCATGACTTCAGCTATAAACAGTTTTATTAAACAGGGAAGCTTGGTACTTTTCCCGACGTGTTAGGGGATTTTGCACCCAGATATTACACGGGCTAGGAGTGAATTGGGAGGAGTGATTTTACTGGTTACTAGTACCAGTTGATAATACTTATTAACTATGTGTTATATGCCAGGGACTATAGTGAGCAATTTTATGTTATCCTCTCGTTTAATCTTTATAACATCCTGTGAGCTGGATACCGTTACTATCTCCACTTTACAGATGAGGAAACTGAGCTTTCATGAGGTTTCATGAGCCTCAAGAGAGTGGGGCTGGGATTTGAACCCAGCCTATCTTTGCTAGTCTTTTAGCATATAATGGGGTGACAGGGAGGGTTGAGAGTAGGAGGAAGGGAGTATAAAAAAAATTTTTTTTAAAGATTTTATTTATTTATTTGACAGAGAGAGACACAGCGAGAGAAGGTACACAAGCAGGGGGAGTGGGAGAGAGAGAAGCAGGCTTCCCACCGAGTAGGAACCTGGGATCATGACTCTAACCGAAGGCAGAAGCTTAACCACTGAGCCACGCAGGTGCCCCAAGAGTATAAATTAATAGGACCTTTTTGAAAAGTGCTTTTGAAATACTTAACAAAAGATTTTTAAAATATCATATATTTTGGCCAAACAGTTACACTTCTGGGCTCTAGTTCAGGGCACTGATAAGAGATAATGATCACGTACAAGAGTGTTCACTGCAACACTATAAGAGTTTATAATATAGGTTGAAAACAATCGTCCATAATAGGCACATAATATAAATTATGACAAAGGTATAGTTGGAACATTATATATCTTTTACTAATAATATTAAAAACATGTTATTAGAGGGTGCTTTGTTGGCTTAGTCAGTTGGGTATCCGACTCTTGGTTTCAGCTCAGGTTTTGATCTGATGGGTTGTGTGATGGAGCCGCGTCAGGCTCCTCGCTCTATGGGAAGTCTGCTTGGATTCATTCCCTCTGCCCCTCCCTCACGCTCTCTCTCTCAAATAAATAAATAAATCTTTAAAAAAACATGTTATTGGGAAAAAGTCAGAACTTGTGAAGGGAAAAAGAAAGATGTAAGACTGTGTGTGTATAGTAGGATCAAAATTATGTTTAAAATGGAAGGAAATCCAACAAAATTTCAACAGTGACTATCTCTGGATAATGGGTTATTGGGTAATTTTTATTTTGTACCTTATGCTTTTCAGTATTAAAACATTTTTCTATAATGCGTATGAATTACTTTTATAACCAGAAGAAAACATTATTATTAATTTTGTTTGAAGAACAGTAAATTAACCAACATTGCAATTTCCATTGTCAGTAAATCACCTTTTCTCCTGAAGTTAATTTTTTTAAATCTTTTTTTTTAAAGATTTTATTTATTTATTTGACAGAGAGAGAGAGAGAGAGTATGAGAGATCACAAGTAGGCAGATAGGCAGGCAGAGAGAGAGAGAGAGAGGGAAGCAGGCCACCTGCGGAGCAGAGAGCCCGATGTGGGGCTCGATCCCAGGACCCTGAGATCGTGACCTGAGCCGAAGGCAGAGGCCTAAAACCGCTGAGCCACCCAGGCGCGCCCTGAAGTTAATTTTTTAAAAATTTCTTTTGCTCTTGTTTAGTCTTATTTTTTTCTGTGACTTCTAAAGTATCACTGTAGAAGAAATTATGATCTCAGGCAGATATGTTGGGGCAGAGTGAAGCTCTGGGTTTACTCAAACCTGTGTCCTAAATACTGTCAGTGCTCTTTTTTATCACATTTAAATTCCTTGACCTTCCCCACAGATGTAAGATGCCCAAAGGCAGGGCTCAGGGAGCTGTCATCAAAGAGGTTCAGAATTGGAGAAGAGGGTCAGAATGTATCCTCTGACACTGGTGCTAATCAAAAATAATAAAAGAGCCCCTACAAAGTAAAGGTACGTTTAGAGAAGATTTGTCAATGTATTCTTTTGTTTATCCAGCAAATATTTATATTTATGTTACCTTCTGTGCTTAAGATTCTGTGTTAGATGGCATGGGGAAAATTATTATAAATCAGCTATAACAAGTCCATGTTACTGCTTGAATTTTTATTAAGATGACAGAGGTCTTAGGGCGCCTGGGTGACTCAGTCCATTAAGTGTTCGACTCTTGGTTTTGGCTCAGGTCATGATCTCAGGGTCACGAGATCAAGCCCCCATGTCGGGCTCCATGCTCAGTAGGGAGTCCACATAAGACTTTCCCTCTCCCCACTCTTTCTCTCTCAAATAAATAAGTAAATCTTAAAAAAAAAAAAGATGACAGAGGTCTCTAATCAGGGGAGGAGACAATTTCTCAGGTTGGATAAGAAGCTGGCAGAAGGAGCTTGCACATTTGCTTAAAGTTAGGAGGTATAGTAAGACCTCATAATAAGACTTGTAAAATGAACTTAAGGAAAACTTTAATTATCCCCCAGGTAGTATTACCTGTGTTCCATCCTCACCAGACCCCAGGTGTATGGGGGGAAAAGGTGGGGAGGAATACAGACATCCACTCAGCAGTGTCTAATGAATAGGAGACCGAGAAGGGGCAAAACACAAAAGTAGATGTCGTCCCATCTTTCTCTTTTTTCTTTTAATACCGTCCAACCGGAATCTCAGATCCCTTTGGCCACTATCATAATGAATCCAAACAGCTCTGCAGGTGGCTGGGTAGCCCCTCATGGACGCTGCTCCCGGTGTGCTCCCAGGTCTGACCTGGCTGCCCGTGCACCCACCTTTCCGAGACTCTCCAGAGTCACTGCCTTTCTGGGCCAGAAGCATGCCGGGCAGGCTCCCGTGGCAGAGTCTTTGCACTTTCTGTTCCTTCTGTCTGGACCACTGTTACCCTTGGTTATCTTCCAGGTCCGATCACATGGCTCTTCCTCATCATTGCTTCCTCACCACTTTGTGTAAAATGCGCTTTTCCCTCCGCCCACTCTGTGACTCTCCAGCCCACTACTGTTTTACTTTGCTTTCCTAGCAGTTACCCCTACTTGACAATATGTTACATGTTAGTGGTTTGTTTATTGTCTCTTGTTCTGCGTTAGAATGCACAGACCCCGAGGGCAGGGACTTTGTCCATTTTAGTCACTGCTGTATTCTCAGCATATAGAATAGTGCTTGGTATATAGTAGGTGTTCAAGAAATAGTTCTTGAGTAAATAAATGAGAGGATGTACTTTTCTGGAGGGCAGTTTGGAAATAGGTATCAAAACAAAATTATATATACTTTTTTTTTTTAAGATTTTATTTACTTGACAGAGAGAGACTCAGCGAGAGAGGAAACACAATCAAGGGGAGTGAGAGAGGGAGAAACAGGCTTCTCACTGAGCAGGAAGCCTGATGTGGGGCTTGATTCCAGGACTCTGGGATCACGACCCGAGCTGAAGGCAGGTGCTTAAAGGACTGCATCACCCAGGTAACCTATATATATTTTTGACCTCAATTCAACCTCTTAGATTTGTATTTTGGAAATAATTATACAGATGGGAAATTTTATGCATAATAAAGTTAATCACAGGATTGTTTATGATATCACAGAGAGAGAGAATCTAAATATCCATTAACAGAACATTGTGATATAGGCAGACTGACATTATGATATGTAGGTCGATGTTTATCAACATGGAAATATATTTACAAAGTATTAGGGGGTAAGGAAAATCGATTCTGGAACAGCACATATGGAACAAATTAACAAAATTCTATCATACTTTGTATGTATCTGTGCATACAAGAATGTGTGGAAAAGTATTCACCAAAATAATAACAGTAATCTTGGTGGGTGAGAGTGGGATTTGGGGTAATTTTTACTTGTTCCTGTATACTCTTATGAATTTTAAAAAATAAATGAACTTGAATATTTCTAAAAAGGTTTTAAGCAAAACTAATAGAACTGTTTCACAAGGGAAAAGTTTCTTCTACTTTAGAATTTATTCTAGTGCACCTTATGTCAAACTAGCCCCCCGTCAGTCAGATTCGCTTCCTGTGATTCCAGTGAAAGTGTTGCAGGGTTACCTCCCAGATTCTAAAGACGTGGTTCACTGTGTTTCCTATTGTCATTCCTTTCTCTATTGTGCCTGCCACGTTAGACTCTTACCTGGACATGCGGACAGAGAGCAGTTGCCTCCTAAGAGGTCTTCCTGCCCCCTCCCGGCTCTCTCCTCCACGGGAGCAAACCACAATGGCTTCTTGTGACCCAGGGGAGAGTCCGAGCTCCCTGCTGGCTGGTTCAGGCCTTCCACACAGAGCCCCTGCTGCTTTTTCTAACCTCACCCCCAACCCTAATCGTCTTCTGCCATTATATCTGCCCAGTGTGTTTGGCTCTACCTTACATATTCATGCCTATCTTTCTCTCTGGAATTCCTTCCTCTCTACCTACCCTTTTCTTAAGGCTCATCTCACTTTCAATTTTTTCGTCTAAGCCTTAGAGAACTACCTTCCAGGAAAGCTGTAGTACTTACAATCGGTACCAATGCTTAGCTTCTTAGAAAATTGGTTTCTTTTTATTTATGTATTGTGTCTGTATAACTGGTAAGCTCTTTAAGGGCAGGAATATTTCTTACACTTCCTGAATTCTCCATAGAATCTATTTATTCATTCAACAAATATTTGTTGAGTGCTTCCTGTGCACCTGACCTTCTGCTAGGTTCTTGACTAGAGCAATGAATGCCCCAGAACTTCTGACCCAGGAAGCCACTGAGAATGGCCTCATTCGTTTGAGATCTCTTGATTGATAGTCTTCCTTCCAAACTGCACATCTACCAGTAATATTTTCTCTGTCCCTTTAGCAAGAGAATAATTTGTAGAGGAAGGGGATCAGTAATTAACATTTGCTTCTCTCTATTATTAAGGAATAACAGGTTTTGAAAGGAGGTGGTCTCTTCTCTTGGTCTCCAGGCACTGTAAACTCTAGGATCTATAGAGGAAAGCGCTCCAGATTTCTGATGAACAAGGTCCTTTGAACCAGGCAAGCTTCCTGCTAAAGAGAGTGGATAGTCATAATTCTGAAGGTGAGATCCTGACATTCATAGACCTTTGTGAACCTGTCAAATGGATCATTCTAGGGCATGATTTCCTCTGTGAAATGCAGCAAAATGTAAGGTCATGTTATCTTATGCACATCAAAAGTTTTTCATGGATAAAAATCAGGAGGTTAAATCTAAGAATGCTAAGAGTCTACTGTTTCTTTTATATACAAAATATGAAGTTATTATCATGTATAAGTTTGAGAAGTTGCATAAATATTAGTAAGCATTCAAAATTCTCACCAGCTAAATTAATGAAATGCACACTGTCTTAGTACTCACCCTAAGTGTTTTAAGGGGATCTTTGGCCAATAATTTCCCTTGCTTTGCCAGGCCTTAAAGTAAGTATTTAGTTTTTTTGGGGGGGAAGTGAATGAAAGATTCAGAACCCTGAGAGACAAACATAATTCAAAAGGATTTTAAATAGAATGCCTTTTGCTATCTACTCAAGGTAATATTAAGTAATAATTGGTAATGCTATTGTTGGATTTTTTCCTCTGGTCTCAAAAGTCCAAATAGGGACAGACCCCTAACCCTTTATTTAAAAACAAAATGATTCTCAGTAGACATTCAATTACAACTTTTCCTTTCTCATTTAGATACTGACAGGTCAATTTTATTTTTTAATAGAAATATCATAAGATAGTAAGCATCTGTAAGTTTTTGAGACATAGAATGTGTTATACAATTTTGTAAAACGTCTTTTTTTAATTTTATTTTTTATTATGATTTTTAAAATATTTTATTTATTTATTTGAGAGAAAAAGAGAGCACACAAGCAAGGGAGAGGGGCAGAGGAGAGGGAGAAGCAAACTCCCCCCTGAGTAGGGAGCCTGATGCGGGGCTCAATCCCAGGACCCTGGGATCATGACCTGAGCCAAAAACAGATGCTTAACCAACTGAGCCACCCAGGTGCCCCGAAAAATGTCTTTTTTTAAAAAGGTATCAATATTTTATTTTTTATTGAAGTATAGTTGACACATAATATTATATTAGTTTCATGTGTATAATATAGTGATTCAACAGGTCTCTGTGTTATACTGTGCTCACCACAAGTGTCGCTACTGTCTGTCACTATACAACACTATTATAGTACCACTGACTATATTTCCTACACTATACCTTTTATCTCCGTGGCTCGTTCATGGTGTAACTGGAAGCCTATACTTCCCACTCCCCTTTGCCCATTTTGCCTAACCCCCAACCCGCCTCCCCTCTGTCAACCATCAGTTTGTTCTCTGTATTTATGGGTCTATTTCTGCTTTTTGTTTGTTTGTCTATTTTGTTATTTAGGTTCAACATGTAAGTGAAATCATAGGGTATTTTCTTTGTCTGACTTATTTCACTTGGCATGATACCCTCCATGTCCATCCATGTTGTCATGAATGGCAAGATCTCGTTCTTTTTTATAGTTGAGAAATCCATTGTGTGTGTGTGTGTGTGTGTGTATACCACATCTTATTCCTTCATCTATTGATGGACATGTGTTGCTTCTTGCAAAATGTCTTATGCTTGCATTAATTCCCTTGTGGTAACATACATTATCCTTTGATAATGAGATATCTTGCACCTACAGCTCATACCATTCTCTTCCGGAGATTGATTTCAGATGAAAAAAGTATTGCCTCAAGGTAACTAGCCAAGAATTTTGGTCCATTGGTGAATTTTTCAAAAGGTATTTTTATCCCTCCCCCCACCTTTATTTTTCTGTTGGGAAGAATGGCCATAAAGATGGCCATGCATTGTATTAAAGATGTAAATACTAATGTTATTTTAAAGACAAAGTTAGCAGCAGCTTAAATTAGGCATTTCTCTAGCTCACTCTCTTAACAATGTGGGTGGAAATAGCCAAGGTGGGTTTGGTGGCTACATGGGGTTTGGGATCCAGGCTACTTTTGTCTTCTTGCTTTACCCTAACATAAAGCTTCCACCTTATGGGTCAACGTGGCTGCTGTAGCTCCAGCCATCACAGTTGCTTTTCAGCTGTTGGGAAACGGATAAGTGGAAAGGGAGAGCATATTTCTTTCCCTCAAGGATATGGCCCCAAAGTTGCATACATCATTCTATTTCCATTCCACTGACCAGAACTTAGGTCACATGACTACACTAAGCTGCAAGGGGGGACAAAGAAATATCAACTTTATGTAAGCAGCCATGAGACAAGCTAAAAACTCTTTTCACATGTAAGAAGATGAGGTTGGAAACGAGGAGACAATTGGCAACCCCATCTGATGTATGAACAAAGAAAGAAAAGAAAAAAATGAAAGAATTTGGGAAGGTAAGAGAGTGAAAGAGAACGGGAGAAGGAAGGTTGAGATTGTATCTGAGTTTGTTCTGATTACTGCTATTTGCAGTGCTATAGAATACACTTAAGCCTCTGTTTATTTCTTCTCGGAAGCTTTTTTTTTTTTTTTTAAAGATTTTATTTATTTATTTAACAGAGAGAGAACACAAGCAGGCAGAGAGGCAGGCAGAGGCAGAGAGAGAGGAGCAGGCTCCCTGCGGAGCAAGGAGCCCGATGCGGGACTCGATCCCAAGACGCCGGGATCATGACCTGAGCCAAAGGCAGGTGCTCAACCAACTGAGCCACCCAGGCGTCCCTCTTCTCAGAAGTTCTTAATTATTGAACTCCATTCAAGGAATAAGTATTTGTGAGTGCTTTCAGCAAACCTGAAATTGTGGTAGGTGTTAGTCATACAGAGAAGAAGAATAACAATTGGTTTCTGCCTTCAAAGAATGACATCAAAGTTCAGAGGGGGATAGATACCAACCAAATAATTAAACAATGATTAATGATATAAAATAAGAAGCTATAGGGAACTGTAATGGCATAGAGGTGAGTGCCCAGGCTATGCTGGGGAGAGAATAGTTTCTCTTATTAAATTCTTTTCTAAGCGAGATACACACAGAATTCCATTAGAAGGAGAATAATATTTCTGGATTACATTGATCCCAAGAATGTTACACTGGAGGCTAAAGATTCAGGCCCATTTAATTGAATCTAATGAAACAACCATATCCTGAGTATCTACTGTATCTGGGCTACTGGGCCAGACACCGTGGGCCAGACACCAAGAGAATAAGAGTTGGTCTTGTATCTTCAGCAGCTCATGCCCCGGGGAAGGAGACAGCAGTAAAACTCAGGGCAAATGTGATCAAGAGCTATAGTAGTGATGTCCACAAAACCGAAGGGGAAAATGAGAAAATTCTGCCTTGGTGAGCTCTCCAAGCCTTCGGGGAGCACATGGCCTGTTAACTGAGCCTTGGCTAATGTGATTGGGTTAAAAGGGTCTTTTGGGGGCGCCTGGGTGGCTCAGTTGGTTGAGCGACTGCCTTTGGCTCAGGTCATGATCCCGGAGTCCCGGGATCGAGTCCCATATCGGACTCCCGGCTCTGCGGGAAGTCTGCTTCTCCCTCTGACCTTCTCCCCTCTCATTCTCAGTCTCTCTCTCTCTAGTAAATAAATAAATAAAATCTTTAAAAAAAAAAAAAAGGGTCTTTTGGGAAGACACAGCTGGTACAAAAGGCAGAAACTACAGGATCTGCTTAAGGACTGACATTCTGTCAAATGTAGCAGATGGGGTGGGGAGCCAGAGGGGTGTTGGGTGACCCCAGGGCCATGCATAACGGATACTTCTGGAAAGGCAGAGGGCAGATGGGGTGGGGGAGGCTTAACCACTATGCTAAGGAAGCTGAGTACGGGAAGGAGGACTCTGAGGGCAAGGAAGCTAGCGGAGGCTTTGAAATTGGCCAGACAGAGAGCATCAAAGAGAGAGTCCTTGATGAAGAGACCTCTTTAAGCTGAGCACCCAACCGGATGCTCACAGGCATGTGGGTGCGGAGGGGAAGCACAGCAGAAAGAAAACACGGAGGTTTTAAAAGCCTGAGTGGTTAAGAGGGTGATGGTAACAGTTAGTGGTTTAGGGAAGAAAAAGAGGAAAGAAGTGATGTACAGACACTCCTCATTGTCTCCCCAACAGCCATGTCCCTGTTCTTCACAACACCTTGATTTTGTCAGATGTCTAGCGCATCCTCAGCCCCTGAGTCGCGTCCTGACTGGTGTGGGCTATCAGCTCAAGGCATCTGCCCTGCAGACTATCACTGGTCTGGGCGCGGGGCTGGGGGTGGAGACATGGCACTTAAATTGGCCTTATCATATTGGGTACATATTGCGTGTTTGAGAAGGCATACTCTGTGTTGTGGGAAGTAGGCAGCACAGGGGGGAACTAAACACCCAGATTGAAAAGGGAAGCCCCTGGGAACGAAGGCATTCAAGAAGATCAAGGAGACAGAACAGCTCAGGAAATCAATCTCATCCTGTAGTTTCTGAACCCCCGGGCACTCTCCTGGGCTCATCTGCACTTGCATTGGTGTGATTCTAAACAGATTATTGGACTCCGAGAGCTCATCTGTGGACTGACACCATGCTTCCGTCTCTGGTCACTGGATGGCACACACCGGGCACAGATCTGAGTAGCCCCGCAAAGACGCTGAACACCAAACTGCTGTTAGAACTACGACCCACAGAAGGCGGGTTGGAACTTGTGGACTGACCCCGATCAAGTCAATTGCCTGCTAAAACAAAAATATCGAGATTTCCCATAGGACTGATGCATGACCCCAAGTCTCATTACATATGTTTAGAATGTCAAAGGTACAATCCAAAATTACTCGTCATACAGAGATCCAAGACAATGGTGTCTCACATAAGAAAAGCTAAGCGACAGATGCCACTGCTGAGATGACACAGATTTTGGAATTAAAACTTTTAAGGAGTGATTATAGAAACGTTCCAAGAAGTAAAGGCAAGCAGTCTGGAAATGAATGGGAAAGTAGGAAGACTCAGCAAAGAAGTAGAAAATATAAGAAGAACCAAATGGAAATTTTAGAACTGAAAAATACAATAACCATAAACAAACAAACAAATAAAAATACCTCTCCAAATGGACGGAATAGCATGGTTCAGAAAACAGAAGAAAGAGTGAGTAAATTTGAAATTATCCAGTCTGAACAATAGAGAAAAAAAGATTTGGGGTGGGTAGGAAGAACAGAGCCCCTTTCTCCCATGGGAGAATATCAAAAGGTCTGACATTCGTGTCATCAGAGTCCCAGAAAGAGTGTGGAAGGAGGAAACTTCAGAAAAAACATTTGAAAGAAAAATGACTGAAAATGTCCCAAATTTTCAAAATGAACAACAGAGATACAGGATAAAAGGAACAAAGCAAACAGAATGTCATAGAAGATGACCAAGGATTGAAAAGGTCTTGAACATACAAACGCGCCCCAATTCTACCCTTTACTTATTGTGTGACCTTGGGGAATTCTGCATATCCTTCTAAGTCTCAGCTTCATCTGTAAAATGGGTAGAATAAGACCTACCTAAAATAAGGCTATTATGAAGACTGAATACACTAATCTAATTCAAGCACTTAACATAATTCCTGACTCACAAGAGGCATTAAATAAATAATAGCTTTTAAAAAAGAGGAGAGTGGTCAGCAAAGATGTCAAGAATAGTAAGGACTGAACAGAGAACACAGGGTTTTGCAAGAAGGAGGTCTAAGATGATTTTGGTAGCATGGCCCAGGGCCCATGACATTAATAAAAGAATGGAAAGAATGACTTAATTATGTGTAAGATCCACTAGCACATATAAAGATAAATATCTAAATAAACATCTAAAAAAATGAAAATTGCTAGACTTTCTATATACTAACTATAACCAGTGAGGAAACATAATGGGAAAAATATTGCATTCCCAATAGCAACAAAAGAAATGAAATGCCTAAGAATAACTTAACAAGAAATATGAAAGATTTATATGAATAAATGACAAGATTTTACTACAAGATATAAAAGAAGGCTTCAATAAGTACAACCATACCATGTTCTTGGATGGAAGAATGGAATATTATAAAGATGTCTATTTCTACCAATTTAATTTATAGTTATAATATAACTCCAATCAAAATCCCAAAAGGGTTATTTTTGGAATATGACAAAATCATTCTAAAGTGCATCTAGAGGACAACAGACAATATAACTAATACATTTCGAGGGGGAAAAAAAAAGAAGAGGGGTAAGGGGGAAGGTTTTCCCTGAGGGTTTTCCTGAGTGTGTGTTTCTAGGTACAGGGTCATTCACTAGAGTCCCACTGCCCACTCCCCTCCCAAGCCCTCACTTTCTCCTTTCTAGGGAAGGAGGAGGGAAATACCTGACTGAGGGGTTTAGAATTCTCAGAGAAACAAGAGTGCTTGGGACTCAAGACCTTCCTCCCTCATTTGGATCTGCTGGCCTGCTGATAAACTGGATGCCGGTCTGTCCTCTGCTCGGGGGTCCCTTAGTGATGGGGTTCCTGCTCCTGCACTTCTGGGATTCACTGTGGGTCTATCCAGGGCCTGGGGGGTTGTGGGGGGAGGCAGCTGAAGCTGGGGGAGGTGCATTAGCAGATTATTTTGGCTGGTTATCTAAAATTACATATTCTAATCAGTTTTACAGAATTAAGAAGACAACATCTGCCCACGTTGTATCTTTATCTCTTAAGCAGTTTTTAATTCACGAGGGGGAAATGGTGTTATTGGTTGGTCAGGCTGAAACTCCAAAACTGGAACATTAGTGGTTGGTTAGCTGGAGGAAAAATTTATATGATAACACATGCGGAGCCTGTATATGAAGAACAACTTGTATGAATCTCAAACTGTTAGAAACAAAAACGAGAAGACAGTATCAAATTTCTGGATCAGGGAATATTCTTCAAGGCTAAAAGCAAGTGCAAAGATTCCAAAGGCAATGATACATAGCTCTAACAAGATTTAACAACAGTGGGTACAGGGGCGCCTGGGTAATGCAGTCAGTTAAACATTGGACTTGGTTTTGGCTCAGGTTGTAATCTCGGGCTGGTGAGATCGCCCCATGTTGGTCTCCTTGCTCAGTGCAGAGTCTGCTTAAGTTTCTCTCTCTTCCTCTCTCTGCTTCCCGCCCCCAAGTAAATAAGTCTTTAAAAACAAACAAAAAAACCCTGTGTATATATAAAAAGGCAAAAATGAAGGAAAAGGCAATCATCAAACTGGAAAATTACTTCTGCTGAGTGTTACTCATAATTACTACACTAAATTTATCAAGTGCACACACAAAATGTTTAGGAACATGGGGCACCTGGGTGGCTTAGTTGGTTGAGCATCTGGTCATAATCCTGGATCCTGGGATCGAGTCTCATGTCGGGCTCCCTGTTCCTTGGGGGCCTGCTTCTCCTTCTCCCTCCGCCTGCCACTCCCTCTGCTTGTGCTCTCTCTCTATCTGTCAAATAAATAAATAGTTTTTTAAAAAAGAGATTTTATTTATTTGACAGAGAGAGAGAGAGATCACAAGTAGGTAGGCAGGCAGAGAGAGAAGGGGAAGCAGGCTCCCTGCTGAGCAGAGAGCTCGATGTGGGGCTTGATCCCAGGACTCTGAGATCATGACCTGATCTGAAGGTAGAGGCTTTAATCCACTGAGCCACCCAGGCGCCCCAAATAAATAAGTAATTTTTAAAAAGTTTAAGAACACGAATATCTCAATAGATGATGAGGAAAAAAACCATCAATAGGCAATTTGCAAAACAACAAGTACAAATAGTTAACGAATATATGAAAAAATACTATATATAATATGAATGATCAAAGAGATGCAGTTAAAATAAAACCATTCTTTGTCTATCCAGTTGGAGAAAAAATGACAAAATGAGAACACCTAGTCTTGGTGAGGGTATAATGAAATGATCACTGTGACTAGTAGGAACATAAGTCAGTACAGCTTTAATGAAAAGAAATTTGGCAAATGTATCATAAATCTTAAAATATTTTACCATTTGACCCCAATAAATCTAGAAATCTACCAGAAGGAACTCACAGAAAAGCAAAATAAAGATTTATGTCTCTAGGTTTTTATGATAACAAAATAACTGGAAAAATATATCTATGTCCAATATTAGTATAGGTTAAGTACATTATTATATAATGGAATGTTACACAGCCATTAAGCTTAAGCTATAAAGAGCTTTTTAAAATCACTTAAGAACACTAAAAAACAAAAACAAAAACACAACCCCCCCAACAACCCAAACTTTTAACTGTCTCTATTGAAACAAAATGATTTAAGGCAGCTTGTGAGTAGATTGAGAATTCAGCAAAAGGGTCTAAGTTAGAAGTAGATGAGGAAAAGAGGCTAACAAATGTACAGACAAAGTAAGAGCTGGAGAAAGGTATTGCAAAATCGAAAACAACTGCTCGAGTCTGAACGTGGGCTATCGGTGAGCCACCAGTCTGACTCTATGCAAATTCAAAAAAGAAAGGTGCTCTAGAACATCGGAGTGTGGAATTTGCTAGGGAATCAAAATGGGATAAATACAAAGATGGTTAGGTATGATTAAAGGCACATGTGAGGTTTAGCAATAGGATTTTGTGGTGGATTCACTTGGCAGTCTCTCAGCAGCCTGAAAATAGCAGAAGCCACAGCATCAGCGGCTGAAAAAAATGAGCATTGGCTAAATTTAAGTTTAGAAACCAACACAGTGAAGGCAGGAGAAAGCCAGGGTGATAAAGGCATGTGGGGGGCTTGTTGAGGCAATCATTTATTCATTCAACAAAATGAATAAGTTATTGACACCTGCTGTGTGCCAGGCACTGTCCTTGTCACTTTGGGGATACATTATTCAACATAACAAAGATCTCTAACCTCAGGAGTGCAGTGGATGGGGGACACAGAATCAGTATGAAAGACCACACATTTGTGTGGTTAGGGACAGAAGAACCCATGGAATGAGGTATAGGGAATTGGGAGTGTGGCCTGAGGTGGGTGTGGGTGTGTGTGACCAGGGAGTGAAGACTGGAAAGAGGTGCACGAGTGAGTCATGAAGGTTTCTAGAGGAAGAAATCTGGAGATTTCTTCACCAGGGCTGAAGACCTCTGGGGCACCAGGATCTAGAATGGGCAGTGAGGAAACAAAGGTGGAGTGAGGACCTGAATGGTGGAAGGAGAGAATAAAGAGGGTCCAGGTACAGTCCTTGAGGGAAAGAGAAAGAAATCAGGAAGCTCTGCCAAAAGTAGGGAATTCCTGAGCTTGGAATTTTAGAGATTCACAACCCTGATCTTAAGCCTACTCCCTTTCTTCACAGAACTATTTTTAAATTTTCCAATTACACATGTCTCCAGAGGGACACTGCTCTTTCCCTGCCTTGATTTCAGAGCAAGTGCTTTTTGGCCCAGTGAAAATCAGGATTTCATAGGAGAGAACTCCTTGATAAAAGTTTTTAAAAAGAATTGAGTGACTCACACATTTGAAAGTGCCTGTTTCAGAGGTTTAAAAATAAAAGAATAGAATTGTAGAGCACATAATTGTACAAACAGGATGATCACAGTTTTGTCAGATAACAATATGGTCCACAATTGTATGCATAGAACAAAAAAGAAAGGAGGATGGAAGAAAACATCAAATTATCTACTGTGGCTGGCTATCTTTGGGGGGTGGCGGCATATGAATTGTCTTTCTTTGTTTCTTCTTATTTTTTGATATTTTTATAATGGCTGAAGAATCTTTCACCTAAAACTAGGGAAAGTCCTGCTAGAAAGAAAGGTAATGCAATGATTGAAGGACACAAACAGAAAATTAGCACAGGAAATAAAAATAGTAAAGGTAGTATGAAAATATACTCCACATCACTACAACCAAAGAAATGAAAATCGAACATTTAAAAAGTTATCTGTTTTGCTTATTACACTGGCAATTTAAAAGTTTATAACATGTAGGGGCGCCTGGGTGGCTCAGTGGGTTAAAGCCTCTGCCTTCGACTCAGGTCATGATCTCAGGGTCCTGGGATCGAGCCCCACATCGGGCTCTCTGCTCAGCAGGGAGCCTGCTTCCCCCTCTCTCTCTGCCTACCTCTCTACCTACTTGTGATCTCTCTCTCTGTCAAATAAATAAGTAAAATCTGTATTTAAAAAAGAAAAAAAAGTTAAAAAAAAAAAGTTTATAACATGGAACTGAAAAAAAGATCAACAAAGAAATGGTTCAACAAAATTTTCTGGAACTAAAGGAAACAGAAAAAGCCCACGGAGTGGCCATCAACATAGATGAAAACAGACTTACACCAAAGCATTGTCTCATTAAATTTCATAACGTGGGGGCGTAAATATGATCCTCCAAGTTTCTAGAGAAAAGGAAGACAGATTATGTAACAAAGGGTGATGAATCATAACAGTTCTGGATTTTTCACCAGCAAAACTAGAAGCTAGAAAAAAGTGGAGAAATGTCCTCAAATATATCAGACACAAAATGTTTTACAATCTATAATTCTATACCCACCAAGCTATCCAACAAATGAAGATGAGGACATTTTCAAGATCTTATAAGTTTACCTCTGATCCATTCCTTTTTTGAGGGAGGCTACAGAAGGGTCTGCACCACAAAACTCAGTAGTAAACCAAAAAAAAAAAAAAAAAAGAATTGGTGAAAGAAGAGACAGGGAAAAAGGAACATTATAGGGTGATGTCAACAAGTATCCCCAAAATGGCAGCTAGCTCTGATCAGAACAGGTCAGAAGTCTCCAAGAGAAAATTCTTCGAGCATATGATTTGATATATTTCTCATGTTTGCGAACATCTGGAGAGGGATTTAGATGATTAATGGACACTTTCTGGTTGACTCAGTAGTAAGTATATTCAAACATACATAAATAAAAATGGGTAATTGTTAACTCCAGGGAAAGCCCCCGGTTGTACAAGAAAGAGAATATAAAATCATAGGCTACCATCTCACTCAGTCTGAAAAATGTCTAAATGGTCATCAGAGTGTAAGCACTGAATATCTCTCTAACCAAAATTATGATGTAACTCTATTAGAAGAATGGAGGACTAGGAAGGGGAAAAGAGAACGTATTTGGTGAGAAAAGAGAACGACATCCTTTCCTTCCAGAGAGGCAGTATTTCTTCCATAATGCATAAGCCAGGTAGACACCTCTTCTCCCTTTGGGTACCCTTATATCTGGATGAGAAGACACCACAAAGGCAAGCAGCCTGAGGATCAAGGTGACCCAGTGAGAATAGATAGCAGAGTGGAAATACAGAATCTGGGTCCTTAGTGACTGGGCTCTGAATTAACCAATCCTGGCATCTCCCGCAATCTACTTGGTGTGCCGGGACTGCCCCGATGGCACTGTGAATGTCTGTGGCTTCCACACTCGAGTGCTATGCACAGCGATCACCACAAGTTGGCACATCTTCTATGCAAGATTTTCTGTAAAACTCAAAACATGAAGAAAGAGTCAACATAAATGATTAGGATACATTATTCAGCACTGACAATGTGCCACGTCCTTCAGGCTACCTGACCTTTGGTAGTCCTTTTGGACCACGAATTTTACTGTCTGTGGTTTCAAATCTTTGCATACATGGAATTACTGAAAGAAAAAAAATGGCTTATTTAAAATAGCCACTAATGATTGTATAGAAGTTTACACTTTTAAAGAACAATTTCGACACGTGACAAGTTCCTATTCTAAAGAAACATGCTACTATGTGCTAGCTGCTTCAGAAATGCAGAACTGATAATGAAATGAAAATGTTCATTTAAATTTCTACAGGGACTTTCAACTATATAAAATTACTGAAAAAACAGTGTCTGTAACATCACAGGAAAAAAAAAATAAGTGAAGATGAAGACAGGTGGAATTAGAAAAAGTCGTAATCACAAGTATTGGAACTAAGCTTATCAGTATGTTTGCTGGTATTAGTAGAGATTTAAAGAAAGTGACTTAATCTCTAACCATTTATCCCCAGTAGCCAAAGAGGAACTCACCCACAACCCATGACAACAGCTTACAATTTTTGAGTTCCCGGACATGGTAGATGCTACATTCAGTATTTTCTGTGCATCCTTTCATTTAATTTTCACAATTATCTTAGGAAGGGGTTATTATAATTATTCCTATTTGGCTTGAGAAACGTACAGTTCGTGGAAGTAGGGTTTGATCTCAGTTATGCTTGGTTCCAGAGCCTGAGCCCTTAACTACTGTGCTATGTACTCTTTCAGTAAAAGTGAAGAAACCTGTTGTTAAATATGCTTCGTCCATTTCTGAATAGATTGCCTTACTAAATATGCAGTGTGGGGGTACGTTGATGGGTCAGGGGTTCTCGGACTGCGGGGACGTACACCTGGTACTCCTCTCAGCTCCTGATCTCTCTTTGTGCTCAGATGTAATTGACCCTGGACTGGACGTGCCCAGTAAACACTGCTTTTACATTTGCTTGGGATTTTAGCATTCTGTTTGTAGTCTTCTACTTACTCACCAAATCGTGATGTCTGGTTTTGATCCCATGCTTCCATAGCCTGAGGAGTTGTGTCTGTCTCACCGGCTTGCTTCAGAGTTCCGTCACAGTCCTGAATTTTGTCAATCGTTCATGCAACCTGCAAGCAAGAATAGTGAGTGAGCAGGAGGGGCTCAGTAAGGGGGAGGGGTGATCAGACCTCACTCAGGCATGGGGCCTGGGAGCTGTCTGAACCAAGGGCTTGGGGGAGCAGAGGCCCCTTGAGCACCAAAGCCAGAATCCCGGTCTGAATTCTCCTGTTCTGGCCACCGTTAGCCTGCTACCCTCCAGAGAGTTTTCCCTTGCTTGCCAAGGAATCAGTACAAAATGGGCTTGTGAACAATGTCCCAGCATGCTCCTAACAAACCCCGAAACGGGATTGGAAAGCATTAAACAGGATTGTATTGTCAATAAATGATATGTAAGAACGTCAACATCAAAAGCTTTTATGTCCGTCTCCATTATTTAATCTCTGCGGTTCAGATGCACATCTTTCCTGCCCTGGTGTTAATAAACACTGACATCTGAAGCCAAGTGGGCTGTTTCCGTGTCCTTTGAAAATGGGAATGAAGGTGTCAAGGGAGTATAGAAAGTAGAAATGGGAAAATGCTGTTCATCATAATGGCTGCTGATTAAAAATGCACGGTAATACCGCCAGGGCCATGAATCCGTGCAGCGGGCCTTTAGGATATAACAGTGTTTGTCAAATTGGGCCTCGCGCTCTGGTGGGGCGGTCAGCCCAGCTGTGGAGACTGACTGGGGAGATGTTCCCCCAAGTTTTGCTTTAACAGAAGTCTTAGGAGATGAATAGCCTATACTAGAAGAGACCTTAGAAACCATCAGAGTCAGGACACCTGTGTGGCTCAGTTGGTTAAGCGTCTGCCTTCGGTTCCGTTCATAATCCCAGGGTCCTGGGATCGAGCCCTGCATCGGGCTGCAGCCCTGCATCAGGCTCCCTGCTCAGTGGGAAGTCTGCTTCTCCCTTCGCCTGCCGCTTCCCCTGCTTGTGTGCTCTCTCTATCTCTCTCTAACAAATAAGTAAATAAAATCTTAAAAAAGAGAAAGAAACAATTAGAATCAATGCTTTTGTTCTACAGAAAAGGGAATATAATCCAGAGAGAAGAGGCAGTTTGTAAGGTCAAAGCAATGGTTGAATTGGGTTCAGAACAGAACTCAGGTTAACTGTTGACTTGACTAACAGACAAGCACATGGGTTAGTTAAAAGGACAGGCCCATGCTGTGAAATACGGGTCGTCTTTCACTTGGGGACCCAAACACCTGGGGGCAGACACACACAGCCATGTTCTATTATTTCTGGGGGGTCGGATCACGGGTGATTTTATTTTTCTTTTCGTCTCTTTCTTATTTTTTTTCCTTAAAGTTAATAGTATTTACACTGTTTCTTTTAAAGTGAGCTTGTATTCAGATGCAGTACAAAGAAGGGCCACATGTACCCCAATGTTCATAGCAGCAATGGCCACAATCGCCAAACTGTGGAAAGAACCAAAATGCCCTTCAACGGATGAATGGATAAGGAAGATGTGGTACATCTATACAATGGAATATTATGCCTCCATCAGAAAGGGTGAATATCCAACTTTTGTATCAACGTGGACGGGACTAGAAGAGATTATGCGGAGTGAAATAAGTCAAGTGGAGAGAGTCAATTATCTTATGGTCTCACTTATGTGTGGAGCATAAGGAAAATCATGGAGGGCATTGTGAGAAGGAAGGGAAGGGTGAATGGGGGGAAATCGGAGGGGGCGATGAACCATGACTCAGTTGCTGTGGACTCTGAGCAACAAACTGAGGGTTTTGGAGGGGAGGGGGTGGGGGGGTGGGTGAGCCTGGTGGTGGGTATTGAGGAGGGCACATATTGCATGGAGCACCGGGTGTGGTGCATGAACAATCAATCTTGTAACACTGAAAAAATAAAATAAACATATTTGGGAAAAAAAATAAAGTGAGATGTATTGCTTTTGTGCTTTAAAAATAAGATAAAATATTTAAAACAGCATTTCAGGGTCTAGGATATGACCATGGAAATGGGTTGTTATGATCAAAGAGTGTTGAAACTGGGGGTTGGCGCAGCGTCCACAACTGAAGGGCGGGTTGTGAGCTGATTTGGTCACGTGGATTTTGAAGTCACTCACTGCAATGGTGTGAAATGGGTCAGAGAGAAAGCTGGAGCCAGGCCAGAGTCTGCAGTCAATGCAATGGCCCAAGGGGTGTGTGTGTGTGTGTATGTGTGTTTGTGTGTGTGTGTGTGTGTGTAAATCAAGATGGATAGCGGGCAACTGAGCTAGACGGCATGGATTCCAGTGGAAAATAAATGAGTTATGCTCTGGAAGCAGCAAAAGGCCCTAAAAGGGGAGGAGAGATGTGGGTGAGACAGCCAGACCTCCACCAAGACAAGGAGATTGAGTGAAGAGGTCGAAAGTATGGGGGAGTTCACATTTTTCTTTTCCTTTCTTTCTATTATGAAACTTAACACATATAGAAAAAAGTACATCAAAACCTAAAAGTACAGTAGAACACGTAATTGTCTGGCATCTGGCCGTGTAATCACCAGCCTGGTGAAGAAATAGATCATTGCTAGCATCACAGAAACACTCTGTGGGTGTTCCCTCCTCATTGGGTCCCCTTCTCTCAACCCTGGAATTAACTACCTGACTTTTGGGGTCATTACTTCCTTTCCTTGCCTCGCCTCGCCTCTCCTCTCCTCTCCTCTCCTTTCCTTTCCTTTTTGAAAAAGATTTTATTTAATTATTTGTCAGAGAGAGAGAGAGAGAGAAAGAAAATGAGAGCACGAACAGGGGGAGTGGCAGGCAGAGGGAGAAGCAAGCTCCTTGCTGAGGAGGAGCCCAATGTGGAACTCCATCCCAGGATCCTGGGACCATGACCCAAGCCAAGGGCAGAAGTTTAGCCGACGTAGCCACCCAGGAGCCCCTACTTCCTTTCTTTTCTTTGTAGTTATTACAAATTATTTTTTCATTCCGTTTTTCCTTTCTACATGTTTGGATGTTATAGATTACTTGAGATACGACAGCTTATATCTTTAATGTATCAATGTCTAATGTTACCCTCCCAAAGGACAGTAAAAACAATTAGGATGTTCTATTTCCATTTACTGCTTTCCTGACCTATAAATTATTATTATGATATATTTTAATTTTCTATATTTTAAAAACATTAACACATTGTTATTATTTTATGCTGTCAGTGTTCATTTAGCTTTACATACATCCTTTACTATTTTCTTTCCCTCTGGTAGCTCAGACCTGTTATTTGCAGTCATTCCCCTCTCGTGCAAAGCTTATCCATCCTTCAGAATTTCCTCTTACATGAGTGTAATGGCAGTGGCATCTCTTGGTTTTTGTTAGTCTGGGATGTTTTTATTTCATCTTCTCTCTCGGATGATATATTTGTTAGATGTATAATGCAAGTGGCGGTAGTCTTTCAGCTTTTTGGAGATAGGACTGCATTGTCTTCTGGTTTCCATTATTGTTGTTGAGAAATTGGCTGTCAGTTTAATTGATGCTCCTTTGAAGTTGATGCCTTTCTTCCTTTGGATGTTTTTAAGGTTTTATTTATCTTCATCACTAGTTTTCTGTACTCTCACTATAATGTGTCTAACATTTTTAGCTATATTGCTAGATATTGTAGTGATTTTTGAATTTTTGGATTGACATCTTTCACCAACTCTGGAACATTTTCAGCCATTATCTCTTCAGATACTATCTTGGCCCCATAATATCAGTTTCTTCTGACACCAATTAAATACGTGTTAGACTTCCCCCCTCTGTCTTCTCTTTCTTACCTTCTCTTCTGTGATTTCCATTTTTTTATCTTTCTATGCGCCACTGTGGATAATTTTTCTGACCCATATTTCAGCTTACTAATTCTCTCTTCAGCATCATCAAAAGCCATCCACTGAATTTTTGATTTGTTACTGCATTTTTCTTTCATAGAAGTTCTATTTGGTTCTTTTCTAAACACATTATGTTGATTTTTTATGGTTTTATGTTCCCTGCAGATACCTTCAAGCATATCTTCTATAAACTTTAAACACAAGCATAATTATTTTATTTTCTTTATCTGATACCTTCAGTATCTAAAGTTGTGCACATGAGTTTTTATCGCTCAATGCTCTGGAGTTGTTAGCTGTGATTGTGTACATGTCATTATAGTTGAAAAAAATTGTAATCATAACTCAAAGCCTACAATGAATTCTACAAAAAGAATGTTCTTTGCTTCTGCTTTGGATCTTGGGACTCTAATAACCCAAGATGACCTTGTCAGATTTAAGGATTGAGGTTCCCAGGGTAAGCCACTTTAACTTCACTCTGAGGCTGTAGTCCTTGGAAGTCCTAGCTTACCATGGAATTTGCCCATGTGTCTCCTGTTAGACCCTCTGCCTTGCGCAGGTCCATGGGTTGGTAAACATGCCCTTCACCCACAAAGCCATTAAAACCAAAGTTTAAACTTTTCAGAATGGACACATGCTCTTAGTAAATTTTCTGCTTCTTGAACTAACTGGCCTATCAGAATTTCTCTTCAGTCTAATAATTCCTTGCTGATTTCTTTGATTCTTTCAAGAAGACTAAAAGTGAATTCAGCTCTTTTTTAGTTGTTTCCAGCAGAAAGTTGTTCCAAATAACCTATGATATTACTAGAAATGGGTGGGGAGGGGTTTGGAGGGTGTTTTGGTTTTTTTTTTTTTTTTTACACAGAGTAAGGATTCCAGAGGGAATGGTAGAAGGTTTTCTTAGGAAAAAAATTACAGTGGAAAAAGATGAGAAAGAAGCTCTAAAGAATACAGAATTAAGAAATGTGAGATATGAGAAACTGAGAGAGACTTGCCTTTTTTTTTTTTACCATCAGGAATTATGGGATTAACTGGCTTCTAGTTTCCAGAGAAGACAGGCAAAGATCCCAGTGATATCAGTCCAACAACTGGTCAGACTTAGAGGCGGGAGTTGTGGATATCAGCTATGCTTTGATACCCCAGCTTTGCTATGAAAACAGTAAAGCTCTGAAAATCCATTGTTCTGGTGATCCTGGAAATTCCTCTTCTTGGAAGGCTGGGAAGGGAATTCTTAATTCCAAGAATGCTCATCTCTTGAAAACATTAGTAGTGGTATTTAGTGGTTTGGAAGCCTCTGTGACCTCATTGTAATCTGGGGTATTGGCGGGAATTATGTACATTACCCATTTAAGAAGACTAATTTTACATGGTTATAGAACTCTTGTAGTTGTGGCTATGTTTTATGGCACAGCAGTTGTGGTCCCTGGGATGAAGTGCTAAAATCCAGATCAGAGGCAATCCCAATTATAACTTTTTTCTCTGGGGAATAGACCATGTTTTTAATGTTGTAATTACAGACGTATTCACACATGGACAGAAAAAAAAAAAAAACCTTAAGAAAACACATCAAATACTGAGAGGGAGTTTTTAATTCTTTACTTAACCTTGTCTTTGTTTTCCAAAATTTATGCAATAAACATATATTATTTGTATAATCAAAAAAATAACAGGTTATTTTGGAATAGTACAAGGTGCTGTCCACACCACAGCTGAATCAAAACAATCCACAAATTCTTTGTAATGTGGGATTAGGATGTAATTACACCATAATTTTAAATTAGAATGTACTGAAGAGCTAATACTTGGGATAGGAGAGTTGGTGTCTTCAGTTCTCAGGTACAGGAAATAAGGTCAAAAGCCAAGCAGCTCCCAGAGAAACTGGCCGCTGTGCTGTCACAGGGCTTCTATCAGTCAAGGAGTAGTCGCCCATTAATTTGAAGCCACTCTGGGACTGTTTATGCAATCCGGAAAGACCTTTGATGGCTTGACTCTCTGTCTCTGAAAGATTCTCCCAGACAGGAGTTCTGACCTTATCTCAATCTGTACAAAAGCCTGAGAGAGAGGTGGGGTGGGGTCGGGTGGGGTGAGCAGGAGGATGGGAGAGAGAAAGAGAGAGAGAGAGACTAACTTCTTGATTCGGTCTTGCTTTATAGCACACTTGATGGAAACCTTTGTTCCTCAGGTAATTGGTAAACATTTTAACTACTCATGAGTCAGATCCTATCGCTGTTTTTGGATCAGTTTTTGGAAATGAGTATTTTGAAGCCTCAGTTGGCAAGTTAGAGGATCCCGCTTCGTTTCCCTCCAGTAATTCAGTGACTAGCAGCTATGTCAGGAGCTTTGTCGTGGGAATACTTTGCTGGATCTTTGCTTTGACTTGGTTCTCTATCACCACAATGACTCTGGGAAAGTCATCTGCTTTGGTCTCTGCTTCTGACATCCAGCTTCCTGATGACCCCCAGTAATTGATGTCTTCTCCTATTCATGCCCTTGTGTGGTCCCCTCCCACTCCGCACCAAGGTAAATAAATAAGGACCAGTATTTTTATTTATACCACAAATGCAAGAAAGTGAGTTGTTAAAAGAAGTGACTTGTTAATTCAATGGGCAAAAGGAACGAGAATCTGGTGTCACCTGATACCAACTTCACCTTCCCATGATGCTGTTCTTCGGAGAGAGAGGAAATGAAATGAATGAAATCAGTAGTTTTGCATTTATTCAAATAGTTGCTCACAGGGTTAAGCAGTGCCCTCACACCCAGAGGAAATGCACAAACACCTATTTACCCTTCAAAATTCTTTTCAGTCAAATACATTAATAAATGATGAGTAACATCAAGAGGGATGTGTACCCCTCTCGCCTCCCCTATCTTTTAAATTAATCAATCCACCCCTTTTTCTGTTGGCTCAGAGATAGATTTGCATAATATCTTGGTTGCCATGGCTGATAACGTCCTTTGTTAGTTAACTCTTAAAGGAGGAGTTCTGAAAAAGCCTGTAAATGACCACATGAATTATGCATGAGAAACTCAACTCAAGTCATGCATATAAAATGGGCATTAAGAACACAAGGTTGACTCTCTTTTTCTTTTATAAAGAACCCCACACAGGGCTTGCTAGCCTAATCTGTAGCTCTCTCATAGCCTGAAATGGAGTTTGATTTATTGGTTTGAGCTAATTTACAAAATGGAGATGACTAACCAAGAAAATCAAGTTATATAAACACGGTTGGCATCTGGATAATAATAATATGCCTTTTACAATTTCTATGCACCTTGTAGAACATGATATAATATTCTGTGCACATGGTGACTTATGAAATCTAACCCTTTCTTCTCCAGCCAGCCAAGAAGAACCAGGTTTAGACTGATGTGTGATTTCTGAGGAGCTCAAAAGGTACCAGAAGAGATTCATATTCAAATCCCATCTCCCGTTCTCTAACCTTACTCTCTATGGTCCTTTGAAGACAAAACTGAGTTTCCACAGGAATAATCCTACACCAAAAGGACAGACAACTACTGACTTGGGTGCTGGAGACACGAGGGTGTCCCCTGCTCTTCATCATGGCAGGCAAACTCCCTTTCAATCTTTGCTGTCCAAGACCCAGTCCAGCTCATTCAAACTCATCTTCTCAAATTGCAAGGCTATTATTCAAGGATACCTCTGTTTCCTCTATTTTTTTGTCTGAGAGTAAGACAACTCTAGCATGGCCTGTTGGAAAAGGGTATCTCTACATGGTTTGACTGAATCTTATTTGGGAGAATTAATTTTTGTTTTTCAGCCACCAAGTAACTTAAGAATAGCTTGCCAATGCTTTCCCATGATGGCAATGGAAAAATTGAGATTTGGGTCAACTGGCATGCCTGCCTCATCCAAACCATCACCCTCTCTCACCAGACTACTGCCACCACCCCTAGTGTGGTCTCCCTGACCCCGCCTCTGACTCTCTACAGCCATTTTCCAGTCAGTAGTTGAAACAATCTGTGGCTTCTCATCACACTTAGAGCAAAGTCCAAGCCCCTGACCGAGGCCCTTGAGGCCTTCCATGATGTGGCCCTCCTGGCTTTCCTAACTAATTCTGTCCCACCTTCCTCCTGCTCACCACTTTTTAGCCCTTGTTCTCTTTTTGTTTCTTGAACGTATTAAGTGCTCCAACCTTTGGTCCTTCATGCTTGGTTTTTTGGCCTGGAACGATCATTCCAGTACCCTGTCTTCGCCTTTCCAACTCCTACTCATCATTTCCTTTTCCTATGAAGTGTCACTTCCCCCAGAAAATCCTTTCTTGACCACCCAATTTGAATCAGTAGTTCTAGCACATTACTTGGTTTTATTTTCATTCTATTACTTCCAGATATTGACTTATTTATTCAATCTGTCTTATTGTCTGTCTTCCCTCTACCAAACTATAAGCTTCAAAGACGAGACCTTATATTTTCCTAGAATGTTGACTGGCACTAGTAGACATTCATTGTTTGTCAAAGGAACAAACGAATGAATGAATGCCTTTGTTTTAATTTTTATTGGTCATCTTAGAAAAATAGGGTTGGTTTATTTCCATTTGGGTTAATTTGGTCATTTTATAAAAGCCAGTCATTTCCAGCTTAAGTCAATTCATAGTTTCATAAAAATTACTCCAGGACCCAGCTCAAGCTTTAGTAAGTTAGTCCTCACGTATACAATTCAAAACCCTGACCCAGATTCTGAAAATATTGTTTGGGTTACATTTGCTGGTTCTGAGATTTGTGTTATTTTACTTTGGTCTGGGCTCTAAGGGCCCAGCACAAGTCTCATGCCCTCTGTAAGTTTTCTTGAACTTTCTCCCCCCTCCACCCCCAACCCCCACCCACAGGATCATTCTCCTCATTGGCTCCTTCCTCAGTCACTCAGCGGGCCTTGAGTAGAGGTGGCTATTAGATAGCCTCCACTCTATGGGGTTGTTAACTCTGAGTCTCTATTTCTCCCGGGCTTCTCTCTTGGACCCCTTTATACCGTGTTTGTCCTATGGATAGTCTGTTCACCAGCAGACCCAATTCCACTGGCTTTTTCTCCAGTTTTGTTTGTTTAAAAGATTTTTATTTATTTATTTATTTATTTGACAGAGAGAAAGAGAGAGAGAGAGTACAAGCAGAGGGAGAAGCAGGCTCCTGGCTGAGCAGGGAACCCAATGTGGGGCTTGATTCCAGGACCCTGGAATCATGACCTGAGCTGAAGGCAGACCCTTAACGACGGAGCCACCCAGGCGTCCCCAGTTTTGTTTATTTTTAAATAAGTGTCTGCACCTAGCAGAGGTAAGCCCCCAGGACAATCTATCCCTAGTTTTGGCCATGGTCAGTGGCAATGGGTAAGGCAGAGTTCAAAGGGGGGCTCTTTCCAGGATGCCCAAAATGTGTAGGGTGTTTTCACTTTTCCTTACTGTTGAGATCACCTGGTGAAGTTATCTTTAGCCAGAAATGGCTCAAAAAAGGTAAGAACTATATCCCTTTCATTCCAAAGAGCTTTCCACAAAAGAAGGAGATCCTTCCAGCTGAGATAAAGCCTAGTTTTAGCTGATGCTGCAGGGCAGACCACGACAAGCCCGCCTCCACGGCCAGGGACCCATCAGTATCTCTCTGCAGATAAATGATGCTGCATTAGCAATGGACTGCTGGCATCCTGTTCCCCTGAGAAAGGGTTTGAGTCTTGGGAGAAATTGTGTCCTTAGTGTAAAGATATGGTAAAAAACACACTGCTTTTCTGAACAGCGGGAAAACCTTCCCCTCTCCATAAAGACACCTTTAGTATAGGTGAGTCTTTTGATAAGATGCTTGGCATGAAGGTGGGGCACCTGAGTTTTAATCTTGGCTTTGGGGGCTGCCTTCCAAGGAAGGTGGAATTAGATGATTGAAAAGTGCACAGAAAACTCCTGCCCCCCATTTCTCAAATCGGTAAGGAGCGTCTGCCACAGAGATGAATTCCATTTTTGTCTTGAAAGCCTTTCTGCCTTTCAGTACTTTTATTAAAACATAATTCTCCCTGACGGGGTAAACTCTAAGACATTCATCAGGTGGTGGGTTATGGGTATAGACTCTCGCGTACACTCCACGAAGTCTTAGAATAATATAGCTATCCTATGATATAGAACTTACTACGTTGCTTTTTTCATGGTTGTGACCCACCAGATGGACAGGGACCCTACAGCACAATATACCTTAGTAAAGTTTTCACTCTCAGGGCCTAGTAGAGTGCCTGGCACATGGTAAGTCCTTGATAAGTATTTCTGAATGAACGACCAACATTGCTAAATGCACGACCAACATTGCTAAATGCTTCCAAGTCTAAAAGCCAGCTGAGGCAAAGAGTAGAACACAGATATTAGCCCAAGAAGAGTTGTGAGGAGAGGGTCTTTATAAAGAAAAGCAAGAGGTTCCCAGGACTTCTGAATCTTTCACCCTTGGCCACATAAAACAGGGGAGGTGACAAGGAGAGCTGCTTTGGCAGGGCAAAAGAGAAAGTTCTCAGGCGACACCATCGGTGTTGTTTAAACACTAACTTTCTCTGTGACACAATGAGGCCCCTCTTTCTGTGACTGTGACAACCGAGCTAATCCTTTTCATCCCCTCACTCATCAGGAAAAGTCTCTTTTCGCTAAAGCATTTGGAGTGTGAATTCCAAAGATAACCCTGGGAACTGCTCCTTCACCAAACCAAGGGGATTAACCCAGGCCTCAGGGTCGGCTGTGCCCGAGATAACCAGCAACATGATTTTCTCGGGTCACATCTCCCCTTGCAAGGAGGAGGCTGTGTTTCCTCGCCGACCGCATACTGGGGGCTGAGGCCTGTGGTGGCGCGATGGTCCCCGAGGCACAGGTTCTGAGAGAGCAGCGGGCCTCCGTCCTGGGCAGCCCCAAGCCCACAGTGAGGCAGGGCAGCCCCTGGCAGGATCCCAGGGGCTTGGCCAGAATGTACCATCCTTACAGCAGGGAAAGCGCAGTCAGCTGGGCAGAATGCATTTTGAAAGAGTTGCGAGCATGCTGTCAAGAGGCATTTTTGTCACCGAGAGTTGTGCGGGCTCCCCCCGCAACTTTCTTTCCAGGAGCTGTTGCGGCCTCTGCCTGGCTTTAGTAACAACAAGGAAATACTGATTAAGCATTTACTGCGTCTTCAGCCTAATTCTGAGTGACTGGAGGTGTTTATCTTCACCCAATCCTCATACCAACTCTACGAGGTGAGCTCTTCATCATCCCCGTTTTACGGCTAGGAGCTGTGTGACGAGCACAGTTTAAGGGCCGCAAGTTAGCCATCCCCTTCCCATTGAAGAGTGCTGTATTACAAAAAGGTCTCAGCTTTTGAGTTTCCGAACTCAGAGGTTCTCTATCTTGCTGGCTCTGCCTCTCGATCTGCTTCTCCCTTAGGACCCCCTCACCCTTCGTTTCCATCATATGTCTGGCAGTTGATTCTGCCTTCTGAGTGCCCTGGGCTCTGTACTCACCAGCTCTCACCAGCACCCAGCGGGCCCCTAAAATCCCTAACTGGGTGAGATGGGTGGTGCCACAGGGTGCCCAGGTCTGGGAGTAGAGTACGTGGTGGTATGGACCCACGAGGACCTCTTGTAAAAGCAGGTACTTAGCACCAGGCAGGTCTCTATATGTAGGCATGGCGAGCACATTTATGTTCCACTTTGTCTATAGGAGTGCTCTCCATTTTCTGAGCCTGTGGAGAGTAAGATCAAGTTCCTGGATAGTTGAGTAACTTCTTTGAAAATCCATGTGCAATAGCCCTCCAACACATCACTGAGAAGTCAGCTTCCCTAAGGTATCTTCACTTGAATTCCTACTGAGATAGCTACTCCTCCCAGCCAACTCTGCACCTTTTATCTTTTATCTCCTGCACCTGGCATCATTTAACCACCACTTCAGCCACTTCTCATACCCCTGTCTTACCAGCTAATCCACACCTAACTTCACCACCACACGTGTCAGCAATTCCTATCATCCGGCACTGTATTAGTTGTATTAGTTGCTCTTGCTTCTTCTTCTTGTGTGGTTGTTTCCTTAAGTAGATTGTAGATCTGGGAAGTCATCTATAACTTCTGTACTACCAGGATCTAGCCCAAGGCTGGGCAGAAAACAAAAAGCTCAGAAATAGACTTTGCTGTTGATGAAGTGCCATATTGGCTACTCACTGCACAGGCATCTAAGATTCTGGTGTTGGATGTAGGCCCTCCTTAAAACTTAAAAAAACCTCCATTGCTATCTGCCTCTCTTCTATACAGTCTATACATCTAGACTGACCTACTTTTTTTTTTTTTTTAAGAAGAAAGACTTATTTATTTTATTTTAGAGAGAGAGAGAGAATGAGCAGGAGGGGCAGAGGGAGAGGGAGAGAGAACCTCAAGCAGACTCCTTGCTGAGTGTGGAGCCTGATGCCGGGCTTGATCCATGACCCATGAGGTCATGACCTGAGTCGATGCCAAGATACAGATGCTTAACTGACTGTACCACCCAGGCACCCCCAGACAACATATTTTTTTTATAAAAATTTTATTTTTTAGGTTTAATAGACTTTTTAAAAGGGCAGTTTGAGAGTCATAGCAAAATTGAGTAGAAAGTACAGTGAGTTCCCATATAACCCTTGTGCCCACGCATGGCCTTTTCCCTCCACTTTCAACATCCCTCACCAGAGTGGTACATTTGTTAAAAGTAATGAAGGTACATTGACACATCATCATCACCCAGAGTCCATAGTTTACATTAGGATTCACGCTTGATGTTGTACATTCAGTGGGTGTGGACCAATGCATAAGGACATGTACCTGTCGTTATAGTGCCATACCGAGTAGTTTCACTGCCCTAAAAATCCTTTGTGCTCTGCCTCTCCATCTCCCTTCACCCCAACCCCTGGCAACTATGGATCTTTACTGTCGCTATAGTTTTGCCCTTTCCAGAATGTCATAGAGTTGAAATCATACAGTATATGGCCTTTTCAGATTTAACTTTCTACCTTTAATTTTCCAATTACTTCCTTTGTTGGACCTTTTTCAAATCCGGGATTTGGGTCCCTAGATATATTGGCTAATCACATAGTGAGCATAGCCTGTAGGCTGTCCACAGAGAGAATACAATGAATGCAGTTCAAGGGCCAGAAATTCCCCTCCCATTCCACCTTATGTTGCAACTGCCCATTAGGCTCAGATATTGAAGTTCCCTGATAAAATATAAACATAGTATCTGGAAGGGATGATATACATTATTAAACATTAACATGCTGATTCAAATTAGATGAGCAGAATAGGTAAAGGATATGATTTTGATAAAATGTGCCCAAAAGTTAGGGCTTCTGGGATCCAAGGAATAGCATGAGTGGTCCCTTGGGTTGCTTGTACTTAAACAGTCTGGAGTCTTTGAAAAGCAGAGAAAGATAAAAACAAAACAAAAACAAAAACACATGGTATGGTGAAAAGAATACACTTTTGGGAAACAGAGAACAGAATGAAGAGTTCTCTAGTTTACTGATCATCTATTTGTTTAAATTAATTGATTCATTAATTTTTATTTATTTATTTTTTTTGAGAGAGAGAGAGACAGTGCGAGCAGAAGGGGAGGGACAGAGAGAGAGAATCCCAAGTGGGTGCCCAGCCCAGAGCCTGACGTGGGCCTCCATCTCACGACCCTGAGATCATGGCCTGAGCTGAAGTCAGGAGTCGGATGTTAACTGACTCAACCACCCAGGAGCCCCTATTAGTTATCTTTTTCTGTGTACCCCTAAAACTTAGTGGTTTGAAACAATAAGTATTTGTTATCTCACAGTGTCTATGTGTCAGGAGTTTGAGAGTGGGTTTTGGGCAGTTCGGGCTCAGAGGCTCTCTTGAGGTTGCAGTCAAGATGTGAGCTGAGGCTATCGTCACCTGAACACCTGACTAGGCTGGAGCTCTTTCCAAGATGGTTTCCCTCACAAAGCTGTTGGCAGGAACCTTCAGTTCTTTGCTGGCTGTTGAAAGGGGTTCTTAATTCTTCCCTTAAGTGCCCTCACAACTTGTCTGTTGGCTTCCCCCAGATGAGTGAAGCAGCAGATACTTCTATGACCTGGTCACTATGTGGCCAGTTCTCCATATTCCGTTTGTTAGGAGAGAGTCACTAAGTTCATGCTAAAGGGAAGAAGAATTGGTAGGCTCTATTTTTTTTAAGGAGGAGTTCTGAAAAATTTGTGGACATCTTTTAAAAACCTATGTGGTTTTTTAAAAACCTTACACAGTGGACACCTAGAAAAGTGGGGCAGAGAAAAATGTGAAGTGATAGAAAGAATGATCTCTTTGGTATTGAAGACTCAGCTGGAGTGCCGGGTCTTCCACTCACCAGCTGGTGATTCCTAGAAAATCATGAGTGCTCTGAAGCTTGGTTGCCATGATCAGGATTGTATGGATGATACGCTTTTCCTACAAGCTGCAAAGAGCCTTATAGAGGTCTAGGGGTGAAAGCTATTTTTCTAACACAAAATGCTGTGTAGACTCAGGCTCCTTCTCTGTTCTGGCTGGCTTTCTGTGTGGTGGAGCGAAGCATCCATAGCAAAATTTATCTTCACGCAAGCTTTTCCTCTCCCCCTGTGGGCAGAACCCAACCCTCTACCCCCTTTCTCATCAGAAAATGCAGGTCACAGAGCTCTTACCCAGTTTTACTTCAGGATCAGGATTTTAGATTCCAGGGAGGAATTCTTAGTGTTAGGCCTCCTTGTTACACACACTTTCCCAAGCTCCCCTGGAAGCCTGGGTGAAACATTCCATACAAAGTGTAGTCCTGTTTCTTGCAGAAACAAGTTGAAGACATCACTAATTGAGATCGGATAGACTCCAATTCAGAAAGCAGATTTTGCATCTTTGTGCCAACAGAAATTTTATATATAGTCTTTTCTTCCTATTGCTAAGCCTGAACTTTCTGTTTTATTTACTTACATGGTGGCAAATTTTCATCAAAGTGATATAAAGACAGATTTGTCTATTGGGGATACTATCATTTTCCTTCCTTTAAACTTGCTTCCATTGGCCATTGCATTTCAGGTCCCTTCTTTAAAGAATGACTGTGATTGAATCATCAAGCACTGAAAAATGTATATCTTAGTGGCTTGTGATGAGAAGTTAAAGTGGTGTGTTTGTTTAGTCCAAGAGACTGCTTTCCCCCTCCACCCACCTAAATGGTTTCCATGTTGGGAAGAATCTTGGAAATGGAAAAGAGAGTAGATGTTCAAATTTTAGGGAGGGATAAGTGAAACCAATTTGAGCACTGTAGTCATCTGAGAAGGCATCATCTGAAATATTTTCTAGAGGTACATCGAAAAGGGGAAAAAATATACTTTGCAAATTAGAAATGGGCTCCTGCAAAGTTCGTTGTAACCTTTATTTCTCAACCACGCCCAAATCATCAGCTAATCCTGTGTGGCTGAACATGAACTATATTTTTTAGGTTCTTGGTCTATTCAGCATTTCTATTCCTTTGGAGGATAATGGGCCACAGTAGACTGAAACCAGATTATCTTTAGGGCAAATTTCCCCTGGCAACACACCGGGGGATTCCTATTGTCTAGGGCATTCAAAACTTTCACAGCAAAATCAGTTCAAATCCTCTAGAAAATATTTAATAATAGATTATAATTTTTTTTTTAAAGAAACAGAAGGTTGGGGGAAAGTAGAACAAGTGAAAGGTTACCATGGTTCAAATTAGAAATCATTGATTTCCTACCCAATCCCCTTTCTTTTCTATGGCAGAGATTTCCGGAAGTCTTGATATCAGAGCTCTTCTTTTACACTCTAGAATCTACAGAAACATGCTTCTGGTTTTTAGCTGGACAGTAGGCTGCCCAATATCACCTGCAGCAAGGTGCACCACGTGACTAAGTTCTGGACTATGGTATGTTAAGTAGAAATAGTGTTTGTACCTTCCAGAAAATTTTCTTAAAAGGAGGGTTGCACGTTTTTCTTTTCTTTCTGTCTTCCTAACAACTGGAATCCAGATGTGATGACTAGAATTAGGGCAGATATCTTGGATCAGGAGATGATATTAGAAATGGAAACCATACACAAGAGAGCCACAGAGTAGAAGATATGTCAGTTAGCGCGCTGGAGAGTGATGGCAGCTCTGGCCCATCCATCAGCTCCATACACCCAGCTGAAAGGTGGTCCAGCTGGTAGCTTCTTGCTTCCACGTTGCCTCAGGAGCAGTGTCACCTGGTGGTCAAGAATGCTAGCTCTCAAAGTCAGGTGATTCTGGCTTCCCCACTTACTAGGGGACCTTTGACCTTGGGCAAAATGTTTAACCTCCTCATGATTATGTATTGCCATGTAACAATTCCCTCCATTTTGCATACTCACAAAGTTTACGGTGAGAAATTTTGATGGGGCCCCTCAGGGTGATTTGTCTCTGTTCTCTGATATCTGGGGCCTTGGCTGGAAGGGTCGAAGGCTGAGGGGTAACGTGACAGGTGGGGGCTGCAGTCATCTGGAGGCTCGTTCGGTCACATGTCAGGCCATCGATGCTAGCAGTCAGCTGAGACTATGGGCGAGAGCACCTACACGAAGCCTCTTCATGTGCCTTGGGCTTTTTCTGCATGGTGGTTATGTTTCGATAGGGAGTGTCCCAGGAGGGCAAGCCAAGTAGAAAGTGAACTGCCTTTGCTAACCTAGCTCCTGGAGTCACACAGCATCACGTCTGCCACATTCTGTCCTTGAGATTGCTACACGCACCTGGCCTCTAAGGGAGGAGAAACAGAAGCCAACGCTTGATGGGGAAGTGGCAAGGTTCTTGAAGATCGTGCATGACTGGAAATATTGTTGTAGTCAACTTTGGAAAAGAGAGTGTGCCATACTCTTCCAAGCTTCTGGTTCTTCACCTGCAAATGAGGATAATCATGTCTATGTCCTAAGTCAGGGGTGACACTGAAAATATTTAACCATGAGTACAGCAGGGACACCGACCATCACAACCATCTCTAGCATCAGTGCGTTAGTCCTGGAACGGTCCTGGATGTCCCCAGGGAAGAGGAAAGAGGGAACAAAGAGGGAGAGGGAAGGCGCCGTCACTGAGTGGTCTCAGGGCAGTGAATAGGTACGAACTGGTGAAAAAACATTTCGGTAACTCCACAATCGACGCCTGTATCCTGGCCAAATGTCAGCTCTGCTCGTAAGACCGTTTGGAGGATTAAATAAGACACTGCTTACAAAGCACTTGGGCCATGGTAAATATGGAATAAATAACAGCTATTAATGTTGTTGTGGCTCTTTCACTACTTTTCCATTCTAATATGCAGTATAGAAATTAAAGTCTTAAAAACATGAGGTCCCTATGCTTTCTCTTTCTTCTCACGTGAGGACGCACCCCACTTTCCCAAGAGTTTGTAGACCATGCGAGCATTGGAGGTCTTTACAAAACAAGTGGGTGACCTTTCAATGGATAGATTATTTGTAAGAAATAAGGAGTCTGGTTTTTTTTCCCCCTTTTATTGGAAACCGTGAGTCAGTGACAGTATTGCTCTGCATAAGTCTCTTTAACTGCTGTACAAAGCTTGAAAATTTCCTAGATGTTTTGGTACATGTTGTCAGTGAATTGATGTGATAACGGAATAGAAACAAAAAAGTACTCCCCAGCTGTAATTTCAGAAGGGATTCCTGTGGCTTTAAAGAGAAGTGTGCTCTGCACCATGGAACCCCACATCCTAAAATTAGAATAGGCTGAGAGAGACAGAGTGCACATGGATAGTTCCTCATAGGATAGGAACCTTCTTTAATAATGAAATTATGCTAACAGGGCCTGACTCATTAGCACATTTCCTGGACATGAATGAGCCTCTCGGGGTTGGGCTGGCAGATATGTGAATTCTCTGGAAAAATGTGATTGATGCTGAAGGATTTTCCACAATGCCGTGTAGCCCCATTTTCTGCCAAGCCACATCAGTAGGAAAGGTCAAAGGAAGGGTTGGCTAATAACGGTGACAGGAATGAAAGCTAACTTTAGCATCAAGTAGCTACCCAGCCATCTGGACCCAAACACCCCTCGGGGTTCTCTCCTTGGTCTCTGAGTGACTCCCTGTTCTCCATGGTGCCTTCTAGAGCATTTCGGTAGCAGATGTAGACTCCACACACAGTTCATGAGGGGGGCTCTGAGCAGGAGCTTCTGTAGCCGGGTTTTCTCCAGTTCAGAGATTAACCCAAGGCCACCTCCGTGATGCCAGTACTGTGGGGAGTCTCACCTTGCGGTCTGAGCTGGGCCACAGTGACCCGGGCCCCGAGTTATACCTCCCGGATTAGCACAGAAAGGGTTCTGCTGTCAGGCCTGATTTCTGATTGCCCTGTCTTTCCAGGGCTCGCACTAAATTCCCTGGGGTAAAGTTGGGGGGGCAGCTGAGAGGTGTTGGGTGGGTGGCGCCCAGAAACGCCTCAGCAGCCTTCCCTTGTTTCCCAGTGTGGCACCCCAGCGTCTCCTGCAGCCCCTGCGTGAGTTCTGAGCCACACAGGCTTCTCTCTGAGGGGCCGAGGCTGCCTTCGTCCCTTCCTCCGTGGCCAGCAGTCTCCATCCCAAACACAGAATCCTTTTTCCTGCTCGGGCAGATGACTGGCCTCCTGGCAACTCTCGCTGGGCCCACCACTTACGAGATGGGAGCACATGTCTCCTGTCTAGCTCCTAGCTCCTTTCCTGTAATTTGGAGACCTTCACTTAGTTCTGGTAATCAGAGGAGGATGAATTTTAATTGGGTTCAAAGCCAGACATTTATTATACAAGCAAATCTCGTTAACTACTTGGGTCATGAAAGGCCCTCACGAAGTTAAATGTGGTCCTTCACCTCTATGATCTTAACTGACAGCGGATTCATTCTGTTTTTAATTCGCCAAACATTTACAAAGGGCCTGTAGCAAACAAGACACTGCATTGTGGGGCCACAGTGATCATACACAGTTCCAGGCACAAGGGGCTCACATTCCAGTGAGAGGTGAATGAGATGGTGTCGGTTCTCCAACTTAGGCACCGTGAGGCTGGTAAGAAAGACAACTTTGGAAAATTTTCCATTTAGCTCAGTAATTGTGGAAACTCAATAGTCTGTATTTTGAAGAAACTTTACTTCAAGAATCAAGGTCAGTATCTTTCTTTCTTTCTTTCTTTCTTTCTTTCTTTCTTTCTTTCAAGATTTTTATTTATTTGTTTTAGAGAGAGAAAGAGAGAGAGCACAGAGGGGGGGAGGGCACAGGGAGAGGGAGAGAGAGACTTCCAAGCTGACTCCACGCTGAGCACAGAGCCCAACACGGGGCTCGATCTCATCCTGAGATGATGACCTGAGCCAAAATCAAGAGTTGGAGGCCCAACTGACTGAGCCACCCAGGCATTCCAAGGCCACTATTTTTCTTTTCCTTTTTTTTTTAAATTAACATATAACTTATTGTTTGCCCCAGGGTACATGTCTGTGAATCATCAGGCTTACACATTTCACAGCTCTTACCATAGCACATACCCTCCCCAATGTCCATAACCCAGTCATCCTATCCTTACCCCCTACCCCCCTGTTTTTCAAATGTTTTCAGGCTGTGGTTTTTACATCATGTTCCAGTAAACATCTATATTTAAAAAATGACTTCCAGCTGAAAATTGTTTCACAAAACAATATTGCTCATAAGGTGCGGAACGTACTTTATTTTCTCTTTTTCTTCCCCCTCTCTCCTTCCCTTTCTCTCTTGATGGTTAGTATCCACTAAGTTGATTTAACTTAGTATCCACTAAGTTGTTCTAGAGCACAGCTCTAGAACACTGAACCAGAAGTCTTGACTTGTCAGCCATGCCCTCATAGCAGCCGAGTGACTCATAGTTAAATGTTATGTTTGTATCTTTGTATCGTGTCCACGAGAAAGGTGATTAGAGCCCAGAGGTCGAGGTGGGCTCACTGGCTGGGTCCAGATGGCTTACCCGGAGCTCCATCCCGCTCTGCACCACTGGGTGAATTTGTTTTTCTGCCTGTGGGTGTTGAGGTTTGCAATATTACCCAGAGCAGACAGTGGGTCTCGCTGCCTCCTACAACTTAATTCTCTAATCCTCGGAGCTTCCTTGACACGATAAATCTAAACACTTGGAAATTACTTCAAATTGCGTTTGGAGCCATTTGAGAAAAACCAACTTCGGAATCAGTTTGTGCTCATAACGAACATGCCGCTCGTGTTTCACACCATTTCATTTCTTGGGCTCGAGCCTCGGGAGTTGTTGGGAAAAACCTCTCAGTGTGGTGCAGTGCTTGTGTTTGTGCTTGGAAGTCAGGCCTGCCGTTAAAGAGGCTGAGCCTCTGTTTGCTCATCCGTTAAATGGGGACAATACTAGTTCTGCTCTCATGGGAGAGTGGTGAGGCGCGAACGCCGGCGCGACTGTAACTTACTTTGCTGGGTGCCTAGTTTGGGGCAGACGTGCGGGGGCAACCAAAGGTCCTTAGTGTTCACCGTCCCACACGGCTGTGAGCTCACTGCCTTGGCCACCGCCTCACATCAGCCCAGGGCTCCCGGACACAGTTTTGCTGACTATAGATACTTGACATTTGGAGACTTCCTTGTTCAGATCCTACTTGTTTCCTCCCCAGGTGCTCTCCTTTGCTTGTTGAAAGAAGAAAACTTTTACAATAAGGAAGTTCCGTAAACGAGGGTGCCAGGCTCAAACTTCCCATGAATATCTTGATTTGAGTTTTCATGGGGATGTCCTCCATGTAGGAGACTCACCCCTAAGTGACAAATAGTGAGAGAGGACTCCGCAATCTGCCTGATGTTGGGCTAAAGAGTGACAATACTGGTTTGTGACTTGGGGAGGGCAAGAATGGGAAAAAAGGGGGTTCCATGATAACTAAAATCTGGAGAGCATTTATTTATTTATTTATTTAAGATTTTTATTTATTTTTATTAGAGAGAGAGAGACTGAGAATGAGAGGGGAGAAGGTCAGAGGGAGAAGCAGACTTCCCACAGAGCCGGGAGTCCGATATGGGACTCGATTCCGGGACTCTGGGACCATGACCCGAGCCTAAGGCAGTCGCCCAACCAACTGAGCCACCCAGGCGCCCCCTGGAGAGCATTTAATATAAAACATTTACTGTGCACCTACTGCTCACATTACCCTAAACCAAAAAACAGACTTAGTCTTCCAGAAACTTGCCATCTAATTGAGGG
Source organism: Nasua narica (assembly GCA_028533885.1). Classification (NCBI taxonomy): domain Eukaryota; kingdom Metazoa; phylum Chordata; class Mammalia; order Carnivora; family Procyonidae; genus Nasua; species Nasua narica. The sequence continues at coordinate 101,961,153 of CM052799.1, read as the reverse complement.
TTAAAATATATGTCTATGTTCACATTTAAAAATAACCCAAGAGAACTGATGGGCTGTTGGATAGTGGCACTCTGTGTCTTCGTGACATTGTGCAAATAGGAGGTGGGACTTGAGCTGGGTTTTCCTAGGAGTGAACTCTAGATAAGTGAACAGGTCAGTGAGGAAGGCTATACTGTGGCGGGGAAGTTGTCTTGGGAGAAAGTGGGTGTCAAAGTGGAAATGGAATGGAGCACAGCGGTGATACATGTAAGCAGATAGACTGAGCAATTGGATGAGGGTCAGATCATACTCGGTGACCAAGATGCCTCATTTTATCCAGGTGTTTCATGTCCTGCAACAAGCCTTTCACTAGAGTTACTAATAAATAATGAAAGGACCAGAGTTAGATTAAGGTCAACCGGTGCCCTAAACATAGTCAACAATGGTGCCCCCCTTTGGCCCTTCTATCACTGCAAATAAAGGGTCTGTTACACAAATCACTGGTTAGAAGTGAATCACTCATGCCATGAGAGATGGGAAAAAAATGAGATATCTGACAACACCTTCAAACCAAACTTAAAGTTGAGTCACTGTGCCAAAGAAAATGCTTGAAAAAAAGATTGTATTTATTTATTAGGCAGAGAGCATGGGGGGATGGGGGGGGCAGGGGCAGAGGGAGAAGTAGGCTCCCTACTGAGCAAGAAGCCTGATGCAGGACTCGATCTGAGGACCCCGGGATCATGACCAGAGCGGAAAGTAGACGCTTAACCAACTGAGCCACCCAGGCACCCCAGAAAACACCTCTTTAATGATGCTGGTTAAAGGCGGACATAGGCAGATAAAGACAACTATTAAGACATTCCACTCAAGTCAAGAATGGCAGTGAAAGAGTTAAGGTCATTAGCACTAGGTGGGAAACTCCAGGTGTCCCTTTCCCTAGGGCAATTAAGTAGTGCTTATTTTGCATAATAATCCAGGGCTGGAAAGAATAAGGGGAAGAAGAAAGAAGAGTGAAAACTTCCCAGCTGTTGGTAAGGCTAAGTGGAAGGGGAGAGCTGCTTGAGGCAAGGCCCTTGTCTTATTCATCTTACTCTGACTCAGGCTCTGTCACATAGAATTCAAATGAACAAACATTTATTGACTGTCTACTATGTGCCAGTATTTGGAACTAGCAATAAAATAGAATCAAGACTGAGTCCTGCCTTGAGGGTACTCATAACCTGGTCAGGGAGGTAGGTGTGTGAGGAGGTAAGATATTGTATGATAAAGTCAATGAGCAATTATTCACAAATAAGGTGGCCCCAACGAGGTGACATGTGGGCTGGCTCTGAAGGAGAGGAGAGGCAAAGGGTTTGTGTTTTAGAAAAAGGATATTTTTGGGGCACCTGGGTGACTCAGTGGGTTAAGCCTCAGGTCATGATCTCTGGGTCCTGGGATCAAGCCCCCCCCCCCCAGCCTGCCCTCTCTCTCTCTCTCTCTCTCTCTCTCTGCTCAGCGGGGAGCCTGCTTCCTCCTCTCTCTCCCCCTGCCTCTCTGCCTACTTGTGATCTCTCTCTCTGTCAAATAAATAAATAAAATCTCAAAAAAAAAAGAGAAAGAAAGGATATTTTATGGGTGCCTGGGTGGCTCAGTCAGTTAAGCGTCTGCCTTTGGCTCAGGTCATGGTCTCTGGGTTCTGGGATGGAGTCCCACATAGGGCTCCCAGCTCAGTGGAGAGTCTGCTTCTACTTCTCTCTCTGTCTCTCTCTCTGTCTCTGTCAAATGAATATATAAGAAAAATCTTTTTTAAAAAAGAATATTTTAGGCAAATCTGACTAGAAGTGGAAGGAGATCAATACATGTTTGTTGAATGAACGAAGAAGTGATTGAAGAACATGTACCCAAACATAGAGTATACAAACTGGGGTAGGGGGGCAGACACACAGTCTGGGGAGCGAGAGTTTATCATTTGTGGTAAGTTTTGTGCACAGAGAAACACTAAGAAAGTTAGTTTTGACCTAAGATGCATTATTGCTGCCAAAGTCACCTTAAGCAGACTATTTCATTTCTGTGTACTGTCCTGGTAGAGAACTAGTTAGGCACTTTGTTTTGTTTTTTAAACATTTTAAAAAATTTTAATTCAATTAATTAACATATAATGTATTATTGGTTTCAGAGGTGGAGGTCAGTGATTCATCACTCTTATATAATACCCAGTGCTCATTACATCAGGTACCTCCTTAATGTCCATCACAAAGTTATCCCATCCCCTCCCCCCCTCCAGAAACCCTCAGTTTGTTTCTTATGATTTGTTTCCCTCTCTGGTTTTGTCTTATTCTGTTTTTTCCTCCCTTCCCCTATGATCCTCTGTTTTGTTTCTCAAATTCCACTTATCAGTGATACCATATGATAATTGTCTTTCTCTGACTGACATAATACCCTCTAGTTCCATCCATATCATTGCAAATGGCACAATTTTATTTTTGATGGCTGTGTAATATTCCATTGTGTATATAAACCACATCTTCTTTATCCATTCATCTGTTGATGGGCATCTAGGCTCTTTCTGTAGTCGATTGGCTTATCAATAGAGAGACCTCAAAGGACCTGTAGAAGCATAAGGTATGCGTGATTCCAGTGAAAGGACTGGCCTAACACCAATATAAAACTCCTGGTTTTATATATCTATATCTACATCTCTCTCTCTCTATATATATATATCATATATATGTCTTAATTATAAATACTTTCTAAAATAGGAGCAATATATGGAGCAATATAAAAGCTCCTAATCCTGCCCCATCCTTCCCAAGGTCGATTGTTTCCAGAGTTGAGAGAGCAGCCAGACTTATAAGTCAATTGTCCCAGGAAAGGATCAGTATTAATGTGGCGAGGCTCATAAGAATGAGTACACGTTGCTTTCTTCTACTGCTGTGTATTTTACTTCACTTTGTCCTCAGGAAGTGGTTGGGGGAGCAGAGTTCTAGGGCCACAAGAAGCAGAAAAGGATAAGTTGAGTCTCTTTGGCATCCTGCCAGGGTGGGGTGGGGACCTCTCTGCAGTATTAAGAACGAGGCAGGGCCTTCCTTCGCAGGGCATCCTGGGAGTCTTTATCCCTGATCTTGTGATCACATTTACCATGGTGCCAGCTGGAATCCCCACTCCACTGGTAATAATATGACTTGTATTTTTATAGCCCTTCTCAAAGCACTAGCACGCATATTATCTCATTTGATACTGACAGTATCCTTGTTTTGTGCTTTATTTTTTCAGATGAGGGAAATGCAGCCCAGATCTCCAGACTATAAAAGGCCTCTGCGCTGAACCAGCCTGTCTGACTTGGCCAGGAAGCCAGCGTTCCTTTCCCCAGAGGGAGACACATATGTCTACATGCATAGAAATTGGCTACTTTTTTTTCATAAAGAAAATGGGCTTCATTTTTTCCTAGTGCCATAGAAACTAAAATGCTTGGACATGTTTTTATGTGCAAAAATATCCCCACAGCAGAGAGAAATAAAGTTAATTCAAGAAACAAATATGTCCTTCTATAGGTACATGGAAAAAAGTGGTCATATAACCCACTTTTTAAAGGGCAAATTCCCACTTTTAATGTTTAAAAATTGTATAGCTAATAATATATATGGTAAATATATATAGCTGAATTTATCATTTTATCATATATTTTATCAATTTTCAATTTATCATTTTATCATGTATCATGATATAATGATATCATATATCATTTTAGATGGATGCTTTAATAACGATAATTTGTTAAATGTGTCACTAAATAGGATACATGAGTCAGAACACTATTTGTCATCATACTTTATGTCCAATTTTTGTTGCTGAAAAGTGGAATCATCATACGTAAAGGGAAAAAAAATCAACTTTCAAATGAGAGTGGACTGACCCAAAGCAGACTTCAAAAAGGACCGGATATGTCTTTGGAACATGACAGAGCTCAGTGATGGACAAGTGGGACATCAGGACAGGACTCTAGAACCAGGTCATGCTGAGCCACCAAGAACTGTCCCTGAGCTCCTTCTCCTGCCTGTCCTCCCCAAGGTGGATCGCTTCCACAGAGCAATCCTTCCACAGAGAGGCCAGCCAGCCTTACAGGTATGAAGGCATAGAGCCCACAGCTCTCAAAACTAAAGGCATGCAGGGACAAGGAGCAGATCATTGCTGTAGGGCCATTTGCCCATCATGCCCAGCAGGCTCTTGTTTTTAAAAAAATTCTTAGAATTTTAAACTTGTTCTTAAACTTTGAAATAAGTTCTTACACTTGTTGGAATTACGTATGAGATAAAAATAAGTTGGCTCTGAGTAAAAGTATGAGGGTCACTGCAGTGAGGAAGGTGTATACTCTTCTGGCCATAAATATCTCTTTTGGCCACTTGGACCATTTCAACTTTATGTTTCTTATCTGTTTCTAATAGTGATTTCTGGATAGATACAATATTATTATAATTAACTATAGATGCATATAAGGCACAGATGCATGAAAAGTTGTGGATTCTTTTACATCTTTTGGCTCAAGCATTTTCTTGGCATCCACAGAAGGCAAGGGAGGCAGATGTCTCTAGTGAAGCATGGGAAACTGAGACACAGCTCTATTAAATATGAATTGGCACTCAAGTTTCTAGGATACATACTTGCCCCTCAAAGGAAAGCTACTGCATGAAAACCATACTGTCGTTAAAAACTGTGGGTGCCTAATTTTACTTGAATCAGGTATTTTGGGCCAGAAAATAACACTAAGTCACCAAATAGCCTTTACTATTTGAGACCCAGCCAATCAGTCAAGTTCTGTAATGCCTATGGATCCTATAAAAGGCCAGTAATTCTCTCCTGTGGTGCTTTTCTGGGGGACTCCATGAAAAACTGATTGCACAGGTAGGAAACACTCATGGTTTAGAGTAAAATATGCATTATAAATATATTTATTTTATGTAGTTTTGAGTCAAAGATGTGACTGGCTAAAACATAGCAGATAAATCACATTGGAGGGAAAAAAGGAACCAGGTCAGCATTTCCCAGACTGAGTTCTTCAATATAATAGTGTGCCAGGAAATGTTAGTTGGTGTTCAGTGAAAAATAAGAGAGGGATCCCTTGAGCAAGTTTTGAGCAAATCGTCACCCTCTTGGAGATTTATAATGCATTCAGAACTTTAATATTTTTGAGAAGTCTTGCAGATATGAATTTAATTCATGTATTCAATTAACTGTACTTACTGTGTATCGATTGTGTGGTACTGGGGTATAGTGATAAACCTAATATTTTCCCTAATAACCCATCATGGAATCCTGGAGTTAGTGTAATCCACTAACATGACTTGTTCCAAAGAGCGCCATTTGTGCAACGTTGGCTACGTTTTCCTGATCTTATGTAGCCTTCCTGTCAGTATTACTTGTAAGCTTCGCCTCCCAGAGAATAGAAGCCTTATTCAGGAAGCTGAATTGTGGTATTGCAGCTGATCGGTAAGGTTGGGTAGGAATCGAATTAGTGAGGTGCCTGGGTGGCTCAGTTGGTTGAGTAACTGCCTTTGGCTCGGGTCATGATCCCGGAGTCCTGGGATCGAGTCCCGCATCGGGCTCCCAGCTCCATGGGGAGTCTGCTTCTCCCTCTGACCTTCTCACCTTTCATGTTCTGTCTCTCTCTCTCAAATAAATAAATAAAATCGGAATTCCAGGAGAAACGTCCAAGACGCCGCCAAACATCAGAGCTACCCAGGTATATCTGCCTGCCTGGAGAAGCCAGCTCCAGAATCTTCACCAGCTGTTTCCACGTCCTCTCAGCAACTAGCACACTCTGCCCGAAAGATTTTGGGCAAGAGTAAGTTCTAAGGAAGGTTGGGTAGGATTTGCCAATAGGCTGCAAGGTATGAAACCGAGATGAGACAGCCAATGAACCGGGGCTGAAAAAGAAAACAAACCCAAAGTTTCAGGACAATCCCGTCATCCATCCAGAAGCTCTGTGGAGAATCCAGGTTTGGGGTAACAGAATGGCATCTTAGGGAGCCAGACCAGAGGGAGAGGGTTTGATGCCAATTGCGGTGTGAGAGAAGCCCAGAGAGTTCTTGAAATCTTTGAAGCCTATTTGTCATTATTTTCATAAGGTGCCAGTAGCCTTTCATAAGTAGCCAGTAGCAAGGGGACTTTGAAGGACAGAAGTGATAGCTAAAGTAATGTGTCTACCCATTCAAAATCTTATATTTTACCAATGATCTCATATTCTGTAAATAGAGATCAAAAATTGACAGCTGTTTATCAGTCATTTTAAAAAGTGATAGCTACGCGGAGAAAGCCGTAGAATGAATTAAGAGCATATGTGGCCTTGGAACGCAAACATCCAGGTTCTGTAAGTAGCTTTTGGATCAGAGCTTAGTAGTTGGAGGAAGGGAGTGTGCAAAACGGCCTAGAGGACTGAATGGCCAGTTAAGTGCACTTTCTCATTTCCCCTTGTGGATTTGAAAAGATACGGCTCACCATCTTTCACACAACTTTTTTCTTTTTTTAATCTGATGACTGTTACCACTTGCTCTTCTCCCCACGGCTCCCTCAGCTTCCCCAAGGTTTTCTTCTTCAGCTTAGTTCTTCAGACCATTTATGAAGCCTTCTCACCTAATGATCAATTTTCCAACCCATTTGTCATTTTCAGTGATCACTGAAAGAGTCCCTTGGTTTATGGATTTATTTTGAGAAGCCAGAATTCGTCAAAGCTGGTCTGTGCCTGTCCATGTGGGTCTCACCTGCATCAGGAAATCCCCTCCTTGGGGTGCCTGGGTGGTTCAGTTGGTTAAAGGACTGCCTTTGTATCAGGTCATGATCCTGGAGTCCCAGGATCAAATCCTGCATCCCACTCCCCTGGATTGGGATGCTTCTCCCTCTGACCCTCCCTCCTCTCATGCTCTCGCTCTCTTTCAGATAAATAAATAAAATCTTAAAACAAAGAGAAATCCCCTCCTCTCTGAGCCCAGAACCTGAGGGTTGCCAAACCCGGGTACTTGAGCCGTGGAGGTAGAGAGGACAGGACATGCTTCTACCGGGTGATTTCTATTTTAGACACATCTGTAAAATAACTGCTAGTTTCTTGCTTGAGAAATGTTCATCATTCAAGACACGGCTAATATTTACATTTGTCAAGTTTTCACCAGTCTTTTCAAAGTGATCTTTCACGGGTAAAGACGAATGGGAACTTTCGAGCACTAGGGTCTCATGTCCTCATGAGCTGAGCACAGGCAGAAAGAGAAGGTTGAGGTAATGAATCATTGTTTCTGTCTTGATGGGAGATCTGCCTCATGAAACCCTCGTTCCTGAACAGCAAGAGGAAATTCCACTCACACTGCCGTGCTCACGGAGCCACGGCTCACAGCTGTGGGATTTTTTGTTTCCCTCTTTTTTCCAACCAACTCCATGCTGGCACCTCTTTTTTGTTTTAGTTTCCAAAATGAGTGCCCAGTCCCGCTCTTACGGAGGGTAGAGGCCTGTGCTCGACTTCCACCCCGTCCCCACCTGGGGTGAGCTCACAGGTCTTCCCTTCTGTCACTTCCCTCCTGGTTACTGCTAAGCCGTGTGGGGTTTTTAAACCATTAGCTTGAGTAATGAGGCTCTATCCGGGTGGTGTATTTGTGATAGTAATGCTATTTCTGGTGAAATGCCTCCATGTGTTGGTGTTGCCATTCATACCTGCTCTGGGGCCAAGAGAAAATGAAAGTTCTCGTTTACCCTTTTATGTGAAACGCCCTTGGTTTCCTCACACTTCTTCCTCAAACGCCTGGCTTTGGTTCCCTCTGGTGTTCGCTACTGCAAGTGACCAGATGGTCCCTGACCTTGTGGAAATGTTTGTGGTTTTTTTTTTTAATATTTTATTTATTTATTTGACAGAGAGAGAGAGAGATCACAAGTAGGCAGAGAGGCAGGCAGAGAGAGGGGGAAGTAGGCTCCCCGCTGAGCAGAGAGCCCGACGTGGGGCTCGATCCCAGGACCCCGAGATCATGACCCGAGCTGAAGGCAGAGGCTTTAACACACTGAGTCACTCAGGTGCCCCGAAATGTTTTGAATGAAGAGCTTCAAGCTGTTGATTAGAAGTTGGAGTTTTTCCAAGTGCTGTGATGAGACCTGTTGAATTCCCATTCCCCCACCCCCAGCCAGATCCCATAACTTATTAGTCATGGCCTATGTCAATCAAAATTCGCAACTTTCATTGAAACTGAGCTCTGTGCCTCCTCCGCGTGCAGGCTAAGGCACTCAGGGAAGCCTTTCTGAAAAGGTAACATGAGTTGAGGGTCAGGTCACTTGCCGACTTGAGTATGGCCTGTGGTACGATGAGGGGTCAGCCAGACCCCTTGCTTACATAAAACCCAGTAATGGCCTCCATTTTGTTCTTAAATCCAACTTGGGCCTTTGTGATCTCTCCAGACTTTCTCCGCATTCCATTGCCAATCCACCCCTCATGTTCTTGGCAACATTCATTCCTTGAAAGTCAAGGGTTGCTTCCCAAGAAGGCTTCTGCACACGCTCCTCTCTACCTAGAACACTCCCCACCCAGTCCTCCTCCCTTTGACTTCTGCTTGGTTAAACTCCACTAACTCTTCAGACCTCAGATTACATATCTGTTCTTCCAGAAAGCCTTCCCTGACCACCCACACTGGGCGAGGTTCCTTAGTCCTGTACTTCATGGTCCCGGTCATGAAGGCCTGTGACCCCACTGGACCATTCATTCTTCAAGGGCAGGGACCATATTTGCATCTCTGGCATTGAGCCTAATGCCTGGTACATAGTAGATGCTCAATAAATGTGGAGCAGATGATGGCCTGAAAGCAACCACGAAGCCCTAAACCAGTGGCAGGGTCGGGTTTTTTCAGACCAGATCCCTGGTATTTCAAGGGTATGAAAGGAGCTCATGCTGACACAGATGGGAGCTGGAAACCCAGAACAGAAGAAACTAGAGTCTGTTCTCCTCTAGTAGGAAGTAGCTGCAAAAATATCCTGACAGGGAGACGAGAGTGTCTTTGCAGCAGACTCAGGCCTGGCAAGCTGGAGGCCTCTGTCCAGATTCCACGGGCCTGCCTTGCCCAGGGCCAGCTGGAGTCTGTGCCTGGGAGCCCCCTCGAAGGGGCTCTGACACCACGTTTCATGAGCTGCCCCCTGGATCCCATCAGCAGATCTGTCTCAACCCATCTGTTGAAGCTTCTCCACCCAAATGTCAGCTCACATTGGAGACTGAGGTTTTGTTCCCTCAATGTCAGGTAAAGGGCAAAGGAGGCTGCAGGATTTGAGAGAGCAGAGTGGAGAGGGCTCAGCTGGAAGGATGCAGAGCTGCTTGCTCGGTCCCCGCTGTGTCGCTGGGGCTTTTCTGTGTGACTGGGAGATGCTGCGAAACCACTCTCCCTGGCTGACTAAAGGCTAGAGAACAACAGCAGAGAACAAACCCCTCTCTTGTTCATTCTCTGGGTTGTCACTGACAGCATCTCTGCCCTCTGGTTCCAAACTGGGCCTTGTTGGGCCTTCCGGCAGGTGGGGACAGGACGCCTGATGGGTGTGTGGGGAAAGGCCGGCAACCTGTCCGAGCGGCCCAAGGTCCGCATGCTACGCCTCCCTCAGTAAGCCTGGCTGAGGGTGTGGATGTGGGGCCTGAAGCTCTGCCATTTATTCCTGGCCATGTGATCTTACCTAAGTTTTTTTTAAAAGTTCTTAGGCTCCATTTTTTCCTTTATACCTATCTTACATTTTAAAAAGCCTTAGAATACCGCCTGGTACCTAGTAAGTTCTGTAAAATGAGAATATTGGACCTCGTGAACTCTGAAAACCCTTTTGGTATAAAATTCCTGACGTGCCTGGGTTCAAATCCTGACTCCACCACTGCCCGGCTGGGAGTTGAACCTGGGTCAACTCTGTACCCACAAAGGGCCTGGGACAGTGCCCAACAAGTCGTAGGTATGTGAGAAATTTGGAATGTGTGCATGAGTTGCTTGCTGAGGCTCCTGCGAAGACGTGGAGAGGCTTGTTCTGAAGCAGTGGGTGCAGGTTTCCCTCTGTCACTAATAGCTGGGCTCAGCCAGGGACCAAGGCCTTCAGGAAAAAAAGAGAGGCCTCCTCTGTCTTAACAGATGGGTTTGTGGCCTTGAGGAGCTCTGAAACCAAGAAGAGGAGGGCAACAGGAATTTGGGTGAACCAGAGTAGTTCAATATGTGGCGGAACACACCATAGGCTACCGCCTGCCCCCCTGAAAGAGAGACAAGTCCCCCTCTGGCCGGGACCCCAGCTGACCAGGAGAAGGGAAAAACCGGCTGACTCAGAGCCCAGAGCCCAGAGTGTGAATCTACCCCTGCTTTGTTCTATGGTGTGCCTTGGAGCAGAGCACATACTGTGTCAGACAATCAATTTTAATAAATTAGGCCATGAATATTAAAGCACTTCTCACAATATTGAGAGAATGGATAACTAGGAGCATTACTAAATCCATTAGTCTCTCTTTCTTTCTTTTTTTTTTTTTAAGATTTTATTTATTTATTTGACAGAGAGAGAGATCACAAGTAGGCAGAGAGGCAGGCGGAGAGAGAGGGGGAAGCAGGAAAACCTGATGCGGGGCTCGATCCCAGGACCTGAGATCATGACCTTAGCCGAAGGCAGAGGCTTTAACCCACTGAGCCACCCAGGCGCCCCTCTCTCTTCCTTTCTTAGGATGCCCAATGATGTGATGTTTTCCACAGACATTTTTCAGTTTTCAAAGTGCTTTTAACAATACCTTCCCACACCCAGAAGACTCCTGCCCCTAGTCTTCCTTGTGCTCATTTAAAAGACTTGTTTCAGAGCGGTGGCTGAGATCGCCTAACTAGTTGGGCCCAGATTTGCAGACTTCAAACCTTGCCATCTTTCTTTCCCCTCTGCCTCCCAGCACACTGCACAGATGCCCAGACCAACATGAGATCTAGCTGAGGGGTTGAATAAAGAAATCTGGAGAACATGCATGAGGTGTGTGTGGGTCTGGCTCAAACTCTCAGGCTAGTGCCGCCATTGCTGGGAACTGGAGACAGAGCGAGAGGACCCACATGCCCGCTGGCCTAGCCGTCAGCGGTGGAGGGCGTTCAGCTCATGCACGGGCGAGGCGCCCAGGAAGGCACGCAGACTACCTGGTTACTGAGAGGGTAGGTGGCGGGCTCATGGTGGGGAAATTCTTCTAAAGAAGGGAAAGCACTGCAGGAAAAAAAATAAATGCAATTGCTTCTCATTTGGGCCATTCTGATACATGTCTCCAGAGAATGTCCTCTCAGTCTGGAAGGGAGATTGGAAAACTTGGTTTGGGGGTTTGGAGCCTAACGAGAACAATAAAGAAAATCTGTTATGCGTCTTCACGAGATCTTTACCAGGCAACATCCCGATACACATTCATTCCTTCCAGATTTCCGAGCACTGTCCCAGGCATTTTGGGAGGTATTGATTCAACCCAGGTGTAGTGCCTGACATTTACGGACTCCCACCAGCTGAGTGCTATCGTCAGGATTTGAACCCAGGCAGTCTGACTCCATGTTCCGTGCTCTAAATAAGAACTATATCGCCATGTTAGAAAACACACGTATCTCGGCCTGGAGCAATCGAGGAAGGCTTCCTCGACGAGGAAGTATCACTTTTGAGTCGCGTTGAGTCCAGCAAGTGGACGAAGAAGGAAGGATGTTCTAGGGAAAGAAAACAATATGTTCAAAGGCTAAAAGGTGTGAGGTGAGAAAGGCATATATAAGGAATTGCAAGTCATGTGGAATGACAATAAAATAATAATACGATTGACATGTGTGAGACAGGACAATGACATGATCAGCGTTGTGACGTGGGACGTTGTGTTTAAGGGGTTCTTCTAAAACAGTGTTTCCCAAGCCCGTCATTTACTTACTACAACAGTGCCCACAGATGTCTGTGTTTCAGGGCAAATATCTAGGAGCCATCCTCCTTCCTCCCATTCCCACACCATCTACATTCACGCCATCAGCACGTTCTCTCTTCTGCTTCTGTAATGTATCCCTTTCCGTTCACTGCTCTCCATAGCCACCGTCCTAGCCTGAATGATTGTGTTCATCTCACGATCAGGTTTCTCCTGTCTTCTCCAAATCTAATTTTCATGCAGCAGCCAGAGGGATCTTTGCAGAAATCAGGCAATGTCAAGCCCCTATTTATATCCCTTCACAAACAGCTCTCTATTGCCCTCAGAGTAAAACCCAAACTCATCATGGCCATCGGAATGGCGGCCACCTCTCCAGTGATCTCGGAATCTGCTTACTCACCCTCTTTTGTGAGGAGGCTCTGGCCAGCCGGTCCTTTGACAGTTTCTGGGACTCGCCACGCCTTTCTTTGGACGTGCTGTTTCTTATTCTTCGAACACCGTTCCCTGAACAGTTCCTGGGACTTGCTCCTCCTCCACTTCCAGCTTACATAGAATTTTTAGGGAAGCTTCTGCACACCTCTTCACAGTGCTTCTCTTTCATGACATATATATATCCCTAAGCCTAGCACACGGGTTGGAGCCCAGAGGCACTCAATAAATATTTGCTGAGTGAGTGGCTGAATGAATAAATTGAATGCAATTTACTCCTCTAAGAGCAAGATTTTTTTCTAAAGTTGTCTCTCTCATTTTTTTTAAAGATTATTTATTTGAGAGAGAGAGAGCATGAGAGAATGGAGGGTCAGAGGGAGAAGCAGACTCCCCACTGATCAGGTAGCCCAATGTGGGACTTGATCCCAGGACTCCAGAATCATGACCTGATCTGAAGGCAGGCGCTTAACCCACTGAGCCACCCAGGCGCCTGTCTTTCTCATTCTAATAAGGGAAAGGATGCAGAGTGGAAAAACAGAACAAAAAGAAATTATTCCCTTTTGTCTTATCTCTTGTCTTTCTTCTCTGCCAAATTTCACTCACTAAATATGAAGATGAATTTCTGGCACTGTTTATTCCCCCAAGACGCTGGTTTGGAGTGCTGACTGGTCAAGGCCTGTGGCGACAGCTTTTCATCCAGTAGAAGGAGTGTTGCTCGCTCTTGTGGGTCAGAAAACAACACTGAGTCATGGCAGGGAACAGAAACGCATTCAACCCACCACTCAGTGCACATGGCAGAGAGGAAGGGACTGGGGAGAGCCTCCCAGGCTCAGCCCCTTTGTTGTATAAAGGAGGAAACAGGTCTCTGAGAGGTCAAGGGAAGAGACTCTGGTCCTCTTTTCTCTGACTCTCCCTCACCGCCCCCAACCCTGCTCCTAGTGAGAGTCTGAATCAGAGTGACATCACTGCTCTGTGGCCTCCCCTCACCAACGTCTGTTCTGATGGGGACATGACGGGCTGTGTTCTCAACAGCCTGCTTGTCCTTCTTGATCCGTTAGGAATGTACTTGACATCTCTGAGTGCCCTCTGCCACTTTAATTTGGGTTATGTTTCAAGGTCAACCTTCAAGTCCCTCTGCTCTATCTTGACATTGCCTTCTCCTCTCTCTCTCTCTCTCTGTATGTGTGAAATTGGCCTCTTATGAAACATGTGATTGCATATTTAAGGTCCGCCCAGATAATTCAGGGTGATCTCCTCACCTTGATCCTTAACTTATCACATCTGCATAGATCCTTTTTCCAAACAAGGCAACACTTGTAGGTTTCATGGATTAGAACCTGATATCACTGGGGGTCACTATTCAGCCTACTACAGGCTGCTATTAATTTTGGATTCAGCAACATTTAAAAAGTTTGTCTGAGAGTCAACTCTTCTATAATAGTTGCATCATAAATAATTTTATGTTTACCTACTGATTAAAAGAACATCTGTTCTTTCATTCTCTCTTCCTTTTCCTGTGTACTTCCTTTGCATTCTTCTCTTTCTTCTTCTTTTAAAATTTTTGGTCTTATTTTCTTATTTTTAAATAATTTAAATAATTTTTGAATATTTTGTGTTGTTTTGTAATAGTTTTATTAAGATATAATTTGTATGCCATACAATTTATTCATTTAAATCATAAAATTCAATGGGTTTCGTATATTTACAGAGTCATATAAACGTCATCACAATCATTGTTGGAACATTTCATCACCCCGCAAAAAGCTGCACATCCTTAAGCTCTCCCTACTTCTGAGCTTTACACAAGGACTAATCTCCTTTCTGGCTCTATGAATTTGCCTATTCTCAAATTTCATATAAATGGAATCATACCGTATGTGACCTTTACTGACTGGCTTTTTTCACTTAGCATACTATTTTCAAGGTTCACCCACTTTTGGAGCATGTATAATACCTCATTTCTTTTTTTTTATTGTAATAAAATAAGATGTCTCATTTTAGCCATTTGTAAGTTTACATGTCAGTGGCATTAAATACATTCACAATATTGTGTTACCATCACCACTATCAGATATCCGCAATTTTTTCAATGTCAATAAAACATTATATCCATTAAATAGTACTCCTTACCTTCCCCCTCCAGCCCCCAGTAGCCCATATTTTAATTTCTGCTGATGAATTTGCCTATTGTAGGTATCTCATGTAAGTGGAATCATATCATACATGTCCATTATGTCTGGTTTATTTCACTGAGCAAAATGTCTTTAAGATCCATCTAAGTTATAGCACATATCAAAATTTCACTCCTCTTTAAAGACTGAATAATATTTCATTTTATATGTATAAAAAGTTCCCTAGGAGTGAAATTCCTGGGTCATATGGTAGTTCCATGTTTAACCTTTTGAGAAACCATCAAACTGTTTTCCACAGTGGCTGCATCACCTCCTATTTCTGCTAGCAACACACGAGGGTTCCATTTTCTCTGTGTCCTTGTCAACATCCATTTTCATTATTCTTGCTATCCCAGTAGGTGTGGAGTGGTGTCTCACTGGGGGTTTGCCTTGCATTTCTCTAATGACTAATGATATTTGAGTAGCTTTTCATGGGCTTACTGGCCACTTGTAGATCTTTGGGGAGATGTCTCTTCAAGTAATTTGCTGATTCTCAAATTGAGTCTTTTTGCTGTTGTTGAGTTTTAGGAGTTTTCAGTATATTCTGGACATTACTCTCTTATTGGATATATGATTTGCAAATATTTTATCCCATCCAGTAGGCTTTTTGCTGTCTAGATAGTGTCCTTGGATGCACAAAAGTTCTTAACTTTGTTGAAGTCCAATTAATCTATTTTCTCTTTTGATGCCTGTGCTTTGGTTTTCATATCCAAGAAGTCATTACCAAATCATTTCCTTTCTTTTCGTTGCCAAAAATATTCCATGATACAGATACACCACATTTCATTTATCCATTCATCAGTTGATGGATATTTGGGTTGCTTCTACCTTTTGGCTATTATCAATAATCTGGTCTTATGTAGACTTAAGTTTATATTTCTCTTGGGTATAAATCTAGAGTAGAATTACTGGGTCATATGGTAACTGTTTAAAGAACTGCCAGACTGTTTTCCAAAATGGCTGTCCCATTTTACATTCTCACCATCAGTGTATCACTATCAGTACATCAGGGTAGGAGGGTTGCAATTTCTCTATATTCTCACTAACAATTGTTATTATCTAACTTTTGGCTTATCATCATCCTGGTGGGTTTGAAGTAGTGTCTCAGCGTGGTTTTGATTTTCAGTTCTTTAATGACTAATGATGTAATGCATCTTTTCATGTACCTACTGGCCACCTATTGATCTTCTCCAGAGAAATGTTTATTCAGACCCTTTAACCATTTTTGAACCAGGTTGCCTTTTTATTACTAAGTTGTAATAGTTCTTTATATTTTTTAGATAGAAATCTCTTAGCAGACATATGATATGTAAAAATTTTCTCCAATTCTATGGGTTGTATCATCACTTTCTTGATGGTGTTCTTTGAAGCAGAGAAATCTTATTATTTATTATTATGATTTTTAAATATTTTATTAATGTATTTGTCAGAGAGAGAGATAGAGAGAGAGACATAGAGAGAGAGAGAGAGAGAGAGGGGAAGCACACAGGCAAGGGGAACAGCAGGCAGAGGGCAAAGCAGGCTCCCCACTGAGCAAGGAGCTTAATGTGGAACTTGATTCCAGGACCCCAGAATCATGACCTGAGAGCCAAAGGCAGACGTTTTACTGACTGAGACACCCAGGTGTCCCTGAAGCAGAGAAATAGTAAATTTTGATGATGTCCTCTTTGTATATATTTCCTTTTGTTGTTTGTGATTTTGGTGTCACATCTAAGAACTCATTGCCTAATCTGAGGTCATTTATGCTTCTATTTTCTTTTAAGGGTTTTACAATTTTAGCTCTTACAGGAGCTCTTTGATCTATTTTGAGTTCATATTGTGTAAAGTAAGTGTTCCAACTTCACTCTTTTGCATGTGGCTATTCAGTTGCTTGAGCACCATTTATTGAAAAGACAATTTTTTCTCCATTGGATCATTTCGGTACACTTGTTGAAAATCAACAGATCGGGGTACCTGGGTGGTTCAGTCGGTTAAGCGTCTGCCTTCGGCTCAGGTCATGATCACAGGGTCCTGGGATCGAGTCCCACACCAGCCTCCTTGATCTGCAGGAAGCCTGTGTTTTCTTCTTCCACTCCCCCTGCTTGTGTTCTCTTTCTCACTGTCTCTCTCTCTGTCAAATAAATAATAAAATCTTAAAAAAAATCAACAGATCATATATATAGGAGGGTTTATTTCTGGAACTTTTCTTTATTTAATAGAGAAATGATAGTGATCATCTTGACATGATCCTGATTTTATTTTGTTTTATTTTATTTTATTTTTATTTGATTTGATTTTTTAAAGAGTAATTTATTACCCCTTTGTTTGGGGGTGGGGGAGGAGCAAAGGGAAGGGGAGAGAGAGAATCTCGAGTAGAGGCCCCTGCTGAGCACCGAGCCTGTTGTGGGGCTCCATCTCACAAGCCTGAGATCATGACCTGAGCTGAAATCAAGAGTCAGATGCTTAATGGACTGAGCCACCCAGGTGCCTCTAATCCTGATTTTTTTTTTTTTAATTTATTTGCCAGAGAGAGACCCAGAGAGGGAGAGAGAACACAAGCAGGGGGAGTGGGAGAGGGGAGGGAGCTTGGCTTGGGGCTCCATCCCAGGACCCTGAGATCATGAACTGAGCCGAAGACAGACTCTTAATGACTGAGCCACCCAGGCGCCCGCTGATCCTGATTTTAATTAGCAATAATCTCTCCTCAGATAAACCTCATTGGCTACGATACTGCCACTGCGCAAAGCTCGATCCTGATTTTAATGGGAAACTTTTAGGCCTTCATCTTTTTGTGGTGCTGCTGCTAGTTTTTTGATAGACAGCCTTATTAATAAAAGGATGTTTCTGTGCATTCCTAATTTTTAAGCCTGTGCTTTTCCCAGGCTGACAGTCCTGAGATAAAATTAATAGGCCCTCTCCGTCTCCCTAAGTAGAAGCCAACTCACTGATGTATCCTTGCGTTAGCTTTCCTCCTTCTTTGTTTCAATCTTCTGTCCCTCACTTCTACTTCCCTGGATCACATTCCAAATAAATGACCCACATGCAAGCCTGAGTCTCAGGCTCTGTTTTCAGGGAAACTCAGGTTGAAACACTTTTGTTCCAGAAATTAAGTTGGTAATTTTCCTTTTTTCTTTGATAAATGTTCTATTTTTTGGTGATGGTTGTACTGGATAGAATAATCTGTTGAATGTTGTTAAAACCTGTCTATGAAACCATACTGTGCCCTTTGTGAGAGGAAAAGGGGACACTTCTTTACCCTGCAACTTATTCAAGCTTTTAAACAGTTGTTGGTTTATTCAAGTCTTCCGTTTTTCTTTGAACTTATTTTTATAATTTATATTTTTCAAACTTATGTTTTTCTCTTATACTTTAAACTTTCGACTGCATCTGTAATTATATCTTCCCTTCATTTCTAATGTTACTTTGTGCCTAATTTGTGTCTTCTCTTTTTTTTTCTTGATCAGTATAACTGGGGGCTTATTTATTGTCGTTTCAAAGAACTGGCTTTTAGTTTCATTGATCATAATTAGTTTCCGCTTTTGTATTTCTTTCTTTTTTCCTGCATTCTTTGAGTTTACTTTGAGTCGAATGTTTCCTGAGTTAACTCATTTATTTTTCCTAAAAAGTTTTAATATATGAGATATCCCAAATACCCAGAAAAGCAAAAAAACAAAAACATATATATGTAATAAATACCCATGTAACTACCACACAGATTTTAAAAATCAAACTATTTTCAATCTTACTTTGTTATTAAAGATTTCTTATTTACCAATAAATGCATTTAAGACTATTAATATCATGTAATATAACATACATTGCATCTTAGAATTTTTGATTTGTAGAGCATTGGTTATCTTATTTTCCAACATTTTGAAATTTATGTTGTAATTTCCTCTTCATCCCATACACTATTAGAATGATATCTTTAAAATTCCAAGTGTATTTTCCCTTATCTTCCCATATTGATTTCTAATTTTATTGCTGTGTGGAAAGAGATTATTAAATCTATTCTTTTAGATTAGCTGATACTTCTTTATTGATTTGGGAAGATGTTCAGGACATATTGTTAAGAGAAAACATCATTATGTTCAAAATTATTGCATTGAGGAGAAAAAACACTTACATACTTGCTGGGAGAAAAGATAAAGGGGTTACAAGCCAAAGTATTTATCTGACAAATAGTTATCACCAAAGTGAAAGGAGATTTGGAACAGTTTTCTTTAAGTTTTTATTTTAATTCCAGTTAGTTAACATACAGTGTTACCTCAGTTTCAGATGTACAATATAGCAATTCTACACTTTATGGAAGGTTTTCTTTTAACTCATTTTTCTTCTTGAATTTTCAATGATTTCTTTAATGACCATGTTCTCTCTTAAAAAATTAAAAATCAGCTTACTGATTTTTAAAAATATTTCTTTGTAAAAATATTCGATGCCCACTCAAAAAACTTTTTAAAATATAGAGATTTGTACCATACAAAGTTCTTGCTTGACTTCTAAACATACAGAGCATACATTTGTTAACTTAAAAATTGTATATATGTAAACATCTATGTATATAATACATTTAAGACTATTAAACATATTATATTATATACATAGATGTAGATATATGTATATGTAGATATTTCTGCAACTTGCTTTTATCCCTTAAAGTACACTACGGAGACTTTTTCTTTGCTGCAGCAGACTGACCATATGACTTACACACTTATTCTTCTGAAAACTCATTGAAATGACAGCACAGATGTACCCACAAGAGACCAAATTGTGATGATAAATTCTGAAAAAGATAACAAAAATAAAATATGAGAAAGGTCCTGCCAAATCTCGGGAAATGGTGGTACCATTATCAGGAAGGTCAGGGTGAGATGGGTTGGGGCATAAAGAGCAGAGCACCTCCACTTTCTTCTCGGCCCCAGTCAAGAGTTAATTTAGAGACCTAGCCTAGGGAAGCCCTAAATTTGGGACTACCAGGCATGGAAATTTCGCTGGGACATTGATGAGGGAAACAAGCAAATACATTGTCGAACAATACACATGAGGTCATTTCTTATATATTAACAAAACAGAACATATGTACATAAATAAGAATGTGAAAGCATGGAACAACTGTGGAAAGATACACGCAATATCTGTGGTCACATGGTAGTTTCCCCGCCAGCATGGTGTGGGGCTCTTCTCTAAATTTTCTCCCCGAGTGATTCTGTTCATTTCTGTGCCTTTAAATGCGGTCTGTGACTTTAAATTTTTGTCTCCTTTGGGGAGCTCCAACGCAGGCTCAGACTAAGCCCACCCCCACTGTGGTGCTTGCACCTTACAGGTGCAAGTCCTGAGGGACTTGTTGGAGCTCCAAGGCAGACACCTTTCCCCCGCTGGCTTTGAACCTCAGAGGAAGAAAGCTCTGCAGCATTCTTGCTCTAAGCTATACCACTTCACATCGCCACCCAGCTGTTACTAATTCCGAGTAATATCAATTATTTATTTTTGTCTTTGCCAGTGGGTTAGCAGTAAATACACCTGCTTGATATTTTGTTTGTTGTTAGTGAGGTTAAACACCTATTCATATTGTGTAGTCATTTGTATTTCTTTTGTAAGTTATCTATTTATTCTCTTTTGTCATTTTAAATTGCATTGTTAGCCTGTGCCTTATTGATAAGTAAGTAAGATGTTCTAACATATTGTGACTATTATGCCTTTCTTATAGGTATTACAAATATATTTAGCACACCGTTTTTAAATAACTATTTTCTAATTATTTTAATGTTGTTATTGATGCTGAGTGTGTCCTGGGACAGTCATTAATCTACTGTGCCTATAAATTCACATGGGAATTAAGGAGTGTGGCAGCCTCTCTCTAAGTGCTTATTCTCCTAGCAACATCTCCCAACACTGGTTTATTGTGGATTGGTCAAATAGAAGATCCTCCTTCACAGAT
This sequence comes from Nasua narica, assembly GCA_028533885.1. Lineage (NCBI taxonomy): Eukaryota > Metazoa > Chordata > Mammalia > Carnivora > Procyonidae > Nasua > Nasua narica. The sequence continues at coordinate 101,940,794 of CM052799.1, read as the reverse complement.
CGTTAAAGGTGTACAAGCATCGTCTTCATTCTTATGAAAATCTACAATAGAGTAAAACATTTGATGATCATTCTGCCTGTACTTCCAACTGGTTGACTTCGCATATCATTTACCTTACTGATTAAGTGTAAGGTGAGTTTTTGTCTTAACAATTAAGTCCACTTAGTGGTAAGTTTTTGTGGCCTCTCTGAGTTCCATGGACCAGCAGTTAGGAAATGCTGATCTATCTGACCAGCAAATAATATAATATGAACAAGAACAAATAGAAGAATGGCTAAACTTTATAAGCATCAACAGTGTGGTACTATTTATTTGAAGTGTGCTACACACATTATACACTTTATTTCTTAAAACAACCCCATGAGGCAGATGCTATGACTATCCCTATTCTCTGGATGAAGAAACAGGCACAGCAAGGTTAATTAACTTGTCTCAGGTCACCCAGCCACCCGGAGAAGAGCAAGTCTTTGAGCTCAGGTGGTCTGTGCTCACTAGTTGTACTGTAAGCCACTACGCACACTGCTTTCATAGTGCTTTGTTTTGTTTTGTTTTGGTTGTCTTAAGCTCGATTTTATCACTTAAACCCATATGGTCCAGATCTGAGTTTACATTCGTGTTAATCCTGAGCTTCCCAAATGGGATTGACATATATTTCTAAGAGATCGGAAATTATTTAAAACACTCTGTGGTGTCTCATGCAGCCCTAAACAAGAGCTGAAGTCAAATTTGGGAATGACTGTAATTTTGACCTATACCAAGAATACGGCATGTATATATTTTCACCGAGTTTGTCTTTATCAAGCCGGTGGCTAGTTATTTCAGATGATGAGAGAGGCAGAAACCTGCTGTCTTGGCAGGATAAATGGGGCTCCTAAGTGTCACCTTGGGGAGTGTCGGCCATTGCCAGGCCTCAGGCTGAGCCAGCTGCCAGGGACCCGGCTACGGGACCTGAAGGGAAGAGCTAGGAGACTCCAGGTGAAGGGACCTCTGACTCTTGGGTACCAGCTTGAGGAAAGGGGGCTTGGTCAGTAGGCATGTGTGCCGTGCACAGTGGGGTCTGATGGCTCAGGGACTGGGGTTGGGGGAGGGATGGACCAGCGGAGCTCCCAAACACCTCTCTGAGAAGTGTGGTGGCCAGTGGGTCATTCTGAGTGGGTTTGGTGCCATTTTGGGGACACAGTTGTCCATCTGAAAGCAGCACCATTCTTAAGCTCCTGCTCTCACTCCTCTCCCCCATCCCAGAGCTGGTAAGGACATTTCATAGCCAGGAACCTCTCCTGAGGGATACGCTGGGGAACCCTAGAAACAGTGTTTACAAATATTAATAAGAACTAATATCTATTGAGCTTATACTATGGGTCAGGAATGATTCAAAGACCTTTCACATGTACCAACCCTCTGAGGCAAGTATTGCTTACAGATGTGGCAGGTGAGGCAGAGGGAGCTTAGGAAGATTGTCCAGGGTCACACAGCGTGTAAAAGGGGGCAGGCAGAAAAGGGGGAGGTGTTCCATCTGAGCAAGTTTGGCTCTGACCCTGCACATCAAGCTATTATGCTGTATCGCCTTCTTGGGATATTAGTAAAGGATTCCTTTCTGTGGCTCTAAGGGGAACACTGAATTTGCCATACTGCTTACAATGAAATATGTCAGTCTCAAGTCAATAATTTCTTTCAGATCTGCAGCTGTCTTCCAGAGTTCAAACTGCGTAGTCTTATGTGAAGTTATTTTTTGGCCCAAATGTTCTTTACCTCTGGATTTTCCTGAGCTGGGAAGGGGTTCAATTCTCAGTGTTTAAGCCGCAAGAAGCTACATTTAAGACACATTTTTACTGCTGTTTCTTTTGTCCTCTTGGACTCATTTTGTCCATCAGTTTCCCCTGCAGAACCAAGACCAACCACATATGCTATCTGGCCACCTGACTGACAGGCCTGGTACATTGACGTTGGGTCCTGGCCATCCCTTCAAAGCATTCATCACTTACAGTACTGTCCACTGATGGCCACAGGTCAGAGCTGCGGGAACACTGAGAAGCCCAGTAGAGGAAGGCTGCTCATGTTCAAACTCAAGTTCCAGACTCCAGTAGGGCAGAGGAGCAAGTCAGCATGTAGTCCCCCTAGAAATTAATGATAAAACTAGACAGCATTGTCAATAGCATCCACTTCAGGGCTCTGGAAATTGGCCAAAGGCAAACAACAAGCTGAGAAGTATTCGTTTCAGCCACAACTGCTATATTTTGGTAAGAAGAGTGGGAGGATATGGCATTCTTGCCCGGCACTGCTCCACCTCCCAGAACCCCCCCAATCCCATCCCAGCTCGGTTAGTGCAAAGCTTCTAGCAAAATGCGGCCAACTGAAAGCACCCACAAAGCAGCTTTGCTGCTGGGGAGAGAACAACTGAATTCCAGCAAAGGTGAAAAACACCTCTCAGTCATATCGTCAGTTAAAGGGTCTTGGAGGCAAGCGAACGGGGGAGGCTAGCACTTCATTCACCAGAGGTTGTTGTCCGGGTTAGAAAAGGCAATCTTATGGCCAACAAGCCAGAAATTTCACAAGGAGATCCTGGAAATGAGACAATCACTGAGGGCCTTGAAAAATTCTCCACATACCCGGGCTGCCTTCTGAGAGCGTGCAGTGTAGGAGCAGAGAGATCCGGGTCCTCTACTCATCCCCCGCTACCTGACATGGCGAACTTGCGGAGGACATGTGGATGGGCATGTGGGAATCTTACTGGGTTGTTAGAAATGTTCTAAAGCTGGATTGTGGTGATGTCTGCACAACTCTGTAAGTTTACCCAAAATCACAGATTTTTTTTTTAAAGATTTTATTTATTTATTTGACAGAGAGAGAGAGAGAGAGAGATCACAGGTAGGCAGATAGGCAGGCAGAGAGGGGGAAGTGGGCTCCCCGCTGAGCAGAGAGCCCCATGTGGGGCTTGATCCCAGGACCCTGAGATCATGACCTGAGCCAAAGGCAGAGGGTTTAACCCACTGAGCCACCCAGGCGCCCCAAAATCACGGACTTTATACTCAAAATAGGTAAATGATATATCAGTAAAGCTGTTAAAAAACATTTAAGTTCTAGTGAATGACTCCGAAGAATGTTGCTTGGAGAGTTTTCCTTTGCTACGTTACGGCACTGCAAAACCCACTTTTTTTTTTTTTTTTTTTTAAGATTTTTATTTATTTATTTGACACAGAGAGAGAGAGAGAGAGAGAGAGATGACAAGTAGGCAGAGAGGCAGGCAGAGAGAGAGAGGGGGAAGCAGGCTTCTCGCTGAGCAGAGAGCCCGAAGTGGGCCTCGATCCCAGGACCCTGCGATCATGACCTGAGCCGAAGGCAGAGGCTTTAACCCACTGAGCCACTCAGGCGCCCCGCAAAACGCACTTCTGACGGAAAAAATGAACTATTTTTGGTAATAGATAATTGGTCATCTGCCACGATTTCTTCAGTCCGTTATGCACTGCATTAGAGCTTAGAAAGCGTTACCCTCCTAAGACCATCAATAAGCAAGACTCACTTGGAACTATGTATTTAAAGATGAAGATGTGTGTTCTGAGACAGCATATGTCGACGTTGATGGAGCACAGAGTTTGCTACAGAGGCTAAGAGGCATGCTATTTAAGTGTGACAGCCTTCAAGGGGCTTACACTATTGCAGCTGTAAGTTAATTTACAATGGTATATTAAAGTTAGATATTACATCACTATTAGGGGATAGGGCTGGTAAAAATGAGATGCTGCCAAACACATACAATAAATTATAAAATATCCTCTTCATTCATTACTGCATTTAATCCTTGTAATAGTCCTGTGGGTATTGCCAAAAGACAGGGAAACTGAGGCTCAGAGTGATTCAGCAGTTCATTCAAGATCACATATCTATATGTCAAAGCTGAGATACGAATCCATGTGGCTGATTCTCAAGCAAATGTTGGTAAGGTCGGGGATAACTGGCACTCATACCTGATTCGTTGGGGTGTAAATTAGTAAAATTTCTATGGAAGAGAACTTGGTAATATCTAGCAAATGGAAACTGTATATATTCTTTGTCTTTGAAATTCCGCTTCTAGGGTGTTTGTGATTCAGTATAAATGGCCACCAGTAATGAACTAATTAAACCTCTGTCTAAAAACGGAATACTATGCAGCCATCAAAGGATAGGTATCTGAATACACTAATACAGAATAATCTGTAAGATATAGTATCAAATTTTAAAAAAGCTCTTCTCCACACTTTTTTGTGTTGTTTTAAAAGGGACTGGCTGCCTAAAGAGACAGGGAGTTGTGGATACTATCAAAAAGCAAATTATACAATTTTAAACTGAGGTCTGTGGTTAATTATTACTATCATTATTATTATTTTGATTTTCCACAGCAAGATTTTATGCAACAAAGTGGTTATTAAAAAGCACCGCACATGTATTAGGTGTTTGTTTATTAACATACAATGTATGATTTGTTTCAAGGGTATACGTTTGTGATTTGTCAGTCTTAAATAATTCACAGCACGTACCGTAGCACATACCCTCCCCAATGTCCATCGCTCAGCCACCCCATCCCCCCTACCCACCTCCCCTCCAGCAACACTCAGCTGGTTTCCTGAAATTGAGTCTCTTATGGTTTGTCTCCCTCTCTAGTTTTATCTTGTTTCATTTTTCCCTCCCTTCCCCTATGATCCTCTGTCTTGTTTCTCAAAGTCCACATATCAGTGAGATCATATGATAATTGTCCTTCCCTGATTGACTTATTTCACTCAGCATAATACCCTCTAGTTCCATCCATGTCATTGCAAATGATATGATTTCATTTTTGATGGCTGCATAGTATTCTATTGTATATATTATGTCAGTAATTTTTTAAAAGATTTTATTTATTTATTTGAGAGAGAGAGGGGAGCATGAGTGGGGGAAGGGGCAGAAAGAGAGGGAGAAGCAGACCCCCCATAGAGCAAGGAGTACGACAGACATGGGGTTCAATTCCAGGACGCTGAGATCATAACCCGAGCCAAAGGCAGACACTTAACAACCCAAGCCACCCAGGTGCCCTCATAATTAATTTTTAACTAGTGTCTGTGGTTTCCATATTTGCAAGTGGCAAAATAGTGAGCCGTTGATTAGCCATCAAATAGTGAGTCAACTAGCCATTGACTAGTGGGATGGCCTTATGATATATAAGTGAAGGTTTTTATGGTATTAATTAAAAGGGATTCTTCTTAGCCTTTCTTACTATATTTGAGAAGCTCTTTTCTTTTCTGTTGGCCTATCCAAATCTTCAGAGTTAGAAGGAAACTTAGAAATAGTGTAGTTCAATATTTATCAACAGCAGGTCACAGTCTCCCAGTGAATTCTGAAATTAATTTTGTGGGTCAAAACCAGCATCATTTCATTCACTAAAAATTAAAAAAAAAATTAAATAATATAGACTAAACCTTATGGATAAGGAAATGGAGGCTCCGACAGGCCGAGTGACTTGCTCAAGATGAGTAACAGGGCTCGAATTTCTACTCTTGTGTCCAGACTTACAGGTTCCTTCTTTGTTTCATTGTATTTTATAGATGTTTCTGTTGCCAGGGTCACTGAAGGACTTTAAGGAGTGGAAAGGTAGGTCATTGAACTTTTATTTTGAAAGACCATGAGGGTGGGCTGGAGGGGACCAAAGGGAGGCTGGGAACCCCGGGTAGGAGCTCCAGGGAGAACTGATGATTCACTAAGGCACTGGCCTTATGCCTTCTAAGGAAGAGAAAGGTGTGAAATTTATTTAGAAGGTGGCGTTGACATGACTTGGTGATGACTGAGTTTGAAGTGGTACAGGAGAAAGAGTCAAGAAGAAATTCTAAGTTTCAGACTTGGGTACCTGGGTAAATGGTAGGGTGGTTTGCTGAGCAAGAGAAAACAGGAGAAGGAGGAGTTTTGGGAGCAAAGACAATGAGAAGAGATTTGAGATGTCTTTGGAAGTTTCACAGAGACTTCCAGGAGGGAGTGAAAAATCCAGCTTGGAATGCAGAAGAGAGCTCAGGGATGGAGCTTATTATCTGGGAGTCATCAGTAGAGGGTGAAGGATAGCTGTGAAAGGATTTTTTCTTTCGGATTCCTTTGGTCCTTACCCTTGAGTGTGGTTTCCAGGATTTCTTATTGGAAAGGCATGAGCAGAAACTTTTCACCGCACATCCCCTTAACCAAATGCCACAGATATGCAAAATGAAACCATTGGGGGCAGACTCAGAAACCAACCAACAAATTCTCTTCTCACATTCTCTTATTTACTTGTTTGGTTTCCTTTTGTGCCAGTGTAATTAAATAACTCTTTCTTTTACTTGGAACCTCTTTATTTGGTCACCTGGGACTTCCCTCTGGAAGTGGAAGCAGTCACTTCAAGGACTTACCCCAGAGACCTCAGAACAGAACATTGCCACTTGAATTGTTATTTCTCTGCCTGAGGGAATCTTCTTGACCAGTAATCCTGCTAACCCTTAATGGGAAGTTAGGCCTCTGGGCTTCATTATAGATACTAAATTCACAGTGAATCCGAGTAAGAATCCCATTCATTAAAAATTTCATTCATACTCTCCAAGCTGAAAGCAAGAAACCATATTTTGGGTTATATGCATAGCCACTCTCAGTGACCCAACTGACCAGTTGTTTCTGTTATGATACATGTTTCCTGTGAATTCCAAGGGAATTAATGAAATAGAAACTTTTTTTTTACAGATTTTATTCATTTATTTGAGAGGGAGAGACAGAACATGAGAGGTGAGAAGGTCAGAGGGAGAAGCAGACTCCACACAGAGCTGGAAGTCCGATGCAGGACTTGATCCCAGGACTCTGGGATCATGACCTGAGCCGAAGGCAGTTGCTTAACCAACTGAGCCACCCAGGCGCCCCTAGAAACATTTTCTTATTTCACATTTCATGTAGATGCTAAGGCTTTGTTGGCTGGTTACTTGGGTATGGGGCAGGAATATTTCTCAATGGAGGCTATCAAACTGGGCTACATTAAAGGACATTGGATGCAGAATTGGCCTGGATTGGAAGGATCTAGAGAGTTTCTACTGGCCACAAATGCAAGATCTATAACTGACTAGATTCAAAACCTTGAGAAGTCACTTTGCCCCTCCAGGCTTCCTATCTCTTCTTCAAGAAAAGGTGAAATGGCCTTTCTGTGCTGAGGGTCCATATTGTTCTGGGTTCCCATGGAACTTAAAGGGAAACTTTCACAAAGTCCAGAGCCCTGGACATCCTCCTGCAAAGGGAGGAGGATGTCCTCTAATTCCTTGCAGCAAGAACCCACTTAGGTGGCATCAACCCTGACTTCCAAATGAAACAGTACATCTAAAAAAGGGAAAGCAATGGCATATTTCAAACCTGGAGAGATCCTATGAGAAGCTTCTGCCAGCAGCTCGTGCCATTGTTGCCATCAAAACCCTGGCTCATGTCAGTGTCATATCGTCCAGGAACAGTGGCCCGTGGGCTCTGCTGAAGTTGGCTGCTGCCACTGGACCCACTCAGATCGTGGCCGCCTCACTCCTGGAACCTTCGCTAACCAGGTCCAGGCAGCCTGCAGGAGGCTGTCTCCTGGTGGTTACGGATCCCAGGGCTGAGCACCAGCCTCTCACAGAGATGTCTTAGAGATCATCACTCTGTGTGACCCAGACTCTCCTCTGTGCTGTGTGGACGCGGCTAACCCACACAACAGCACGGGAGCTCACGTAGTGGGTGGGAGGTGGTGGATGCCGGCCGGGGAAGTTCTGTGCATGCGTGGCCCCGTCTCCCGTGAATCTTCCCCGCCCTCCCCCCCCCCCCCCCCACGGGAGGCCACCCCTGAGCTCTCCTTCTACAGAAAGCCTGAAGAGACCGAAAAGGAAGAGCAGGCCAAGGCCGCAAAGGCTATGACCAAGGAGGGATTTCTGGGTGTATGTGCTGTGCCAGGTCCCGAATTTACTGCTACTCAGCCCGAGGCCTCAGATGGGGTGAGAATGTGCAGGGGGTCCCTGTGCCTGTCTGGCAGTTCCCTACTGAGGACTGGAGCTCCCAGCCCCGCACAGGCCTGCTCTGCGGCTCCCACTGCTCGGGCCACACGGTGAGTAGGAACAACCCCTGATTAATCCTAAGCTGCTCTTCCACAGACTCTTAAACAGAAAATGGATCTAAGGTTGATGGAAAATAAACGGTCTCCTAAAAAAAAAAAAGTAGAGGAGAAATGGGATCCAGTGGTCACTAAGTTTCCTTCTGAATTTAAAAACGCTGTGATTTCATAAATGACTCTATATGGGTCCTCATTTAATGAACAGTTTATCAGACACTTTGGAAAGATGAATACAATTTCTTTGGCTTGTAACTTCCGTCAATTAAATAAACAAATCCGTGGGGAGAGACAGTTTTGTGCTTGCACTCTACTTGGAGCTAGGAAACTGTGGGACAGGGGTCACAGCGCCCCGCCCTTGCAGGCTACAGGTAGACGGACAGCTGTGTTCCCGGATCTGCGATGGCCTGAGCTTTCTATTTCTGACTCTACCATGACCATGCCCCTAATTTGCTCACTGTAGAATGGCGTCAAATTCCGATAATGTATTGTCTATCTCCTCTACTAGCACAGAGGACAGTCTCTTTTATTGATTGCTGTGCTGTGCTGTGGAATAATACCCACCACATTGTTGGTGATTGATGGACAAGGTGTAATGATGGGGCACAGATTTGAAGGATATATTTAGAAGTGGTAGAAGAATGAGCTAATACAACGGTCTTCTGATGTCAGTATGCAAATCCCAAAGGAGTTTACAAAGACTTTCCATGATGGAGTGGGGATAGATGGCTTTAGGGGAATCAATGTCCAGACCCTCAACTTCCACGTGAACCATTTCTCAAAGTGGATCTGCCTGGGAACCCCTGAAAGAGTTGTCCTCCTTGCATTTCCTTCATCTTCCCTTTTTCAATCTTCTCTTACTCAGCAAATTAATGACTTTTCTCCCAGTCTTACTGGGATCTCCAATTTTTTTGTCAACAAAATTTAAGTAGAACCTAATGAGTTGTCATCTGATAGATGGCTCAAAATAATTTTTGATGGTGGATCGACCCCAATGTGATTTTTGGCATATACTTCACAGGGAATTCAAAGAATTGGTTGACGTTGCTGTAACAAGACACCTTCCATTTCCACCTACTTATTTATGAACAAGGTTTCTCAAGGTTTACATCTATAAAAACAAAAATGGAAATAGAAATGATGGAGAACTCTTGTCTTATTCTGTTAATAAGTAATATTCATTGAATACATTAATGAATTGGAAATGAAAACAAGCTCCTCTCAATGAAAGGTATATTTCCAATATAATTTTCCTTTTTATTATGTAATTGTTCAAAGTTTATACTTATGTTGTCTTAATTGAGTAATAACAGTAATTATACCAGTAACAATATAGAAGAATTTTATTTCTTAGAACCTTATGGTCACAGGAAAATTTAAAAAAATAAATTGATATTTATATGCTATTTTTTATACAAAGAATTTGATAGGGTGATCAATAAAACATTTTAATAAATGAAATAAAATTACATTAGGACTAAATTTGAGGGGGAAGTGGAATGGAAATATAAATTCAAGAATAAATAAATGATATAAATAAAAAATTTCCAACAGTTAAAGAAGAGCTTGCTCATTTATTCCTTTTTTCAAAATGGAAGTGCTAGTCAAATTGCCTTGGTATTTAAATTCCATTGGATACATTTAAAAGATACATTCCACTGGATGTACCAAATATATTTTTAAATGTTTATATCTAGAAAGTTCTGGAAATTATATTCTTTGCAATTCTTTAAGCATATGATGGACAAATTTTGAAGTGATTTTAGTAATGTATGAGGAATATGTTGTTTTCTTTTAGGAGTTTATTTATTTATTTAGAGAGAACATGAGCAGAGGGAAGGGCAGAGGGAGAGGGAGAGGATCCCAAGCAGACTATGAGCATGGAGCCCAATGTGGGACCCGATCTCATGACCTGAGATCATGACCTGAGCCAAAACCAACAGTCAGACACTTAATGGACTGAACCACCTATGCGCCCCAAGGAGTAATGTTTTAAACATTTTTGGGGGACCTACCCAAACAGGTTTGAAGAGTATTGGGCTAGTAATACAAGTGTGACATTGGAATCCTGGCTGCATGGTTGTTATCAAGCCTGGGGAAATGCCCTTCTTAATCCCTCTCTGTCCATTTCTCTTTCTTAAAAAAAAAAAAAAAGGCATACCTGCTTGCTTTCCCTTATTCTCAGGAAAATTCTGAGATCATCTGAGATAATGAAATAATATATAAGTTCTAGATTATTTCCTGGGGGCAAGTTGGACACCTCTGGGAAGTTTCAATAACTTTTCAAGGCTAACAGCATACCGGTTAGTTCCCCAGAAAGTATGCATGGAAGGTATTCTTATTACTACCTTTATGTCACTGTAGCCTCCCCTTTCCCCAGTTTTGATTCAGCCCTTGGAATTTCACGAAAGAAGTCTAACCTCATAGGATTAGTTTCTGCATCTCTGCATCAGAAGTTTATCAAGAAGAGATCTGGCTCTATTTCAAGGCACCGTCCAGTGAAGGTGGTCAGGAAGAGAAACCATATACTCCACAACAGGAAAGCCAACAAGCCTCTCTTCCCAGAGGACCATGGGGCACATGCATCTTAGCCCAGAGAATATTGTCTGAGGTTCCAGAGAATTGTCACTGTTAACACCTATTCAGGTAACTGAGGAGAGTCAATCCACACTCCATGGGCCCCTTCAGCTTGGTAGATTATATGACATGTCTTGTATTCAAGTCCTTTCCTCTTTTTTTTTTTTTTTAAGGATTTTACTTATTTATTTGTCAGAGAGAGAGAGAGAGCATAAGCAGGGGGAGCGAGCAGCAGGCAGAGGGAGCAAGGAGCTGATGTGGGACTTGATTCCAGGACCCTGGGATCATGACCTTAGCCAAAGGCAGATATTTAACCGACTGAGCCACCCAGGCGCCCCTCAAGTCCTTTCCTTTGAAAGATGCTTATAATTTTGTAAACAATTAATGGAAAGTTAGACCTCAAGTGTGTCCTTCCTGTTCGTGAAGTGCATTAGGTTGTGATATCAGGTGGGCCTAATGTGCTTCAGAACTGGCTTTGCCTCAGAGGCCTTATGAGAAGATTGAACTTCAAATGAGGACTTTTAAGGCACCTGTGTCTTGAAAAGTCATGGAGTTTTAGGTTGGGGCGTTAGCCTAAGAACTTGTGAGGAACCAGTGGTGGGGAACTGCATAGGAAAAGGGAAGCTAGAGCAGGGTTTCTCCATAAGGTGGGATAGCACATTCATTCATTCACTCATTCAATGTATATTTGCTTAGCTCTTGTGGTGCCATTTGCAGAAATGTGGATAAATGCCCTTCCACGTTCTCAGGGAGCTTATACTCTGGCTGCTGGAAGGCGGAAACAATGACAATACTATGCAATTACCCAAATGAAGACACTGTTGGAGCAAAGGAGAATAAACAACAAATTCTAAGTAGGGAAGCAAAAGAAGACTTTCCAAAGAAGATGGCATTTGAGCTCAAAACAGGGAGGAGGGCATTTCAAGAATAAAGAATGTCATGTCTCCCTGGAACCCAGGGGGAACTTGGGATCACTGAGAAGCTCAGATGTCACACGCTCAAAATCAGAGAGTGGCTTGAGTTAGGCTCGATGGGAAGACAAGTATAAGCAAAATGGGATATGATGTCCAGGGGAGGATTGGCTTCAGACTCAATCCAAGAACTCATAGGTTGTCATCAGTTCTTCTTGTCCCTCACCGTCTCTCAGCTCTGCTGCTTTCCTTAGCTTCCGATTCATAGTCTCTGCTCAGAGTAAACGAGATGGCTGCCAGACTCTTATTTTCTCCATTTAGCAATTCCAATATTCACAAACTAATAACAGGGAAGTTTCTGATTGCCTCTGTGGGGTCACATGCACAATAATAAACCAATTATTAATGGAGGTTGAGGGAATGGGAATTCCTCTCTGGGTGACCACCTGGGCCATTCCTGTGATCAAGGGGGCAGACACAAAGTCTGACAGCCTCAATAGAGTCACAGAGAGTTGGGAAAGAGATCGCCAAAGAAACTAGAAGAATGGGAACATGCACTGGGAATATAAAAAGTGTAAGTACCACTGACCACAAGAGCAGAATTTGATTACAATATGGCAGTGGAAATATGGTAGAGACGATAAGCAAAATAGGTTTTTAGGGGGCTATAATTGACATTGAGACTTGGTTTTTACTCCCCTGGTCTTCTGAAAAAATGGATTTCTGTCTTTGGCAGCTACCTGGATGCTGCCACTGGGAGAAGATTGGGGCATTGGTAGCCAGAGAGGGCTAAATAAATATATAGAGATAAGTAAAAATAGATAAAAGAGATATTTGTTTATGATACCTTTCTTTTTTCCCCCAAAGAATTTGAGGCAACTTTTAAGGATAATATAGTAAACTAAGAGTCATATCACCCCAGTTTTTATCCAACTTATTATGGGTGGTCTGCAAATGTAGTTCTTTGCTTCCTGGAAGCCAAAGCAAAGAGGGCAACATTATCAGTCAAAAAGTTGACGATGAATGGGCACCTGGGTGGTTCAGTCAGTTAAGTGTCCGACTCTTGATTTTAGCTCAGGTCAAGATCTCAGGGTGATGGGATCAGCGTGGAGCCTGCCTGAGACTCTTTCTCCCCTCTCCTTTTCCCTCTGCTCCCAAACCTCCTCTGGTTTGCATGCTTTCATTCTCAAATAAATAAATAAAATCTTTTTTTTATAAAGTTTATAATGATCATCAGAGAAACCTGATTATTATTGATTCTAAAACCTGAGAAGAATATCTCTCCAGGCGCTCATTAAGTCGTCATTGTGTAAGGTTGTAGTAATATCATTCTGTCAGTAAACATAATAATACAATTTGTGTATTTGCTCTTAGAATTGTTTTCAGTGGTGGCTAACGTCAGATAGCTAAAACATTAAGAGAAGTAATATACTCTGTAACAAATCCAGAGTATTTTGAAATCTTAGAAAAGTCTTGCAGAAGCCAGGGAACCCAAGTTAGTTGAGTATTAATGTTTATCGAGCTGTGAATCCCTTTAGTCAGGGCATGAGTTCCCTGTCATTCCTTGGTGTCTCACACCCAATTTATTGTCTGTTACTTATATTACCAGTCTGTCCCCTAAATGCATTTGCATATATGACTTCTGGAAGAGATGTACACAACCCAGTGGTCCAAGTCCCCATCCATACTTCTCCACCTACATACCACGATACTTTGGTATCTTTTGTCCGCCTTCTCAGCTGCCTCTTATTAGTTTATCAGATACCCCTTCCATTCTCCTCCAGTCTTCTTTGGGCAAATCATCCCATTCACCCCCACCTGCTCTTGGCTTCAGGACTTGGAGGGTAAATCTACCATCTTCCTAAAGACTCAGCACCCCCACTTGCAGTAGGGTGAGACTGATCCATGTTTTTGGATTGTTAACATGACTAGCTTGGAAACTGAAGCCAAAGGAATTCCCAGTGAAAATGCTTTCATCTTGAGCCAAGAAGCCTGGGTAACTTTGAGTTGGGAATGACCACAGCTGCTTGTCTCGGAAATCTGAAGTAGCCCTAAGATTTGGCTTTCATTTTCTGGTGATGTGAAAGCAACACTGCTTGCCGAAGTAATTGGCAGTGGAGGAAAATCCATGCAAACACCTGAAATGAGAGGCATTGGTACGTGAACTTCCTGCCTTCTATGAAATTCAAGATTCTGAGGATGAGTGAGTGTATTTGGCTCCAGCTCTAAGTACAGAGACTGCTGAGATGTAGGAAGGCAACTACGAGGTTTTAAAGAACTAGCTAACCGCCTCAGATGAAAACCAACTGTTGGATGATTTTATCGTCTGAGATTCTTGACAATGAATGTAATTTAGGAAGTGATACACATGTGTGTACTTTTAAAAAGAGGAAGTGGGCATTTAGAATTTTTATTTTAGTGTATTGGGGAGAGCATTCTTAGCACTATATTGGCACACCAGCTATGCAAATCAGGGGGTTGGGCTGACCATAAAAGAAACAACAGAGAGAGAGAGAGAGAAAATAAGACTTGAAGTACAACTGAGATTTCAAAACTGTGGTGATTTATCTAGGGCTCTTTTTGAGAAGGGGCAAAGGGACAACAAATTTCAAGTTTAGTCAAAGGGGGCATAATTTAAAACTTTAATTTTTAATTTTTTGTTGTTGGATTTGGCCCTTTCTTGCAAACCTCATTAGTTTATATTTCCTTAAAAATTCTTGCCCGTTTATGGGGAGGTAGCCCCCAGATGAATTTGGGAAGTAGAGGAAACTCAAAACAGGTTTTTAAGTGTTTAGGTATTGCCTACAAAATTCATAAAACCTCAGTTGTTCAGCCCCTCTCAGGCTGTCTTTGACAGATGCCTTGTAGGCCTCAGCACGCCTAGGGTGGGCCTGGCTCTAAGGCTCACCGAGTCCCATTGCTGTGACTGAAGAATGTCCTCACAGGAAATTGCCCCTCCCTGAAATGCACGCTGGGTGGCACTCCAGCTTTGACTCTCACAGAGGCAACACCCCCCAAAGCGCCTGCTTGGCAAATGGGCTCCAGGCACCAAAGGGGGTCTCTTACTGAACAGCACTTCTGTTCTCCTCTGCCCTCACATTCCCCTCTCCTGCTCTTGGCCTCGGCTCCAGGAAGTGAAAGCTCTTTCTCCTTACGGCCCGGCATCCCCACTTGCAGTGTGGGAGACCAGTGTGGGAATTCCGAGAGGCCCCATGTTCTCTTCCACTCCCACTCTTGGTTTAGCCAGAACTGCAGGGAGACGGATTTATTACTCCCATACAAAACATCCCACGCCTAATTATTCCTCCCGAGGCATGTATTACTTCCCTTAAAAAATTACTTGGCCTGACAGAGTTGCCTGGCACTTCATTCTCAATCTGATTTGCATCTGAGACAATGACATTTCTTAAAACCAGCCTCCTTAAGCAGAAGGGACAAGAGTCCTTCACATCACTGGAAAGAGGAAACAGATGTTGTGTGATAAATCAGTAAAGTCCTTTCTCCTCATTGCCTGTAAGAGTCACCACCGTTTTCACCTCAAACCCTCCTATCTAAATGCTCCTGGCTGTCTTTGAAATGCCATTTCTAATACGTGGGGATGCTCTGTGACATAAAAAGCCCCCTCACAAGGTGAGATGACACGTCATTACAGACTGTAATTTCTACTGAGAACTAAGAGACATCTGGAGCGAAGTAACTTTATGAGGCAGAAAATTAAAGAACTCACTTCCAGCCTTGTCTATGCTCTACCAGAGTCAGGATACACACCACTATTTTCTGCAAAGCCAAAAAGCAAATAAGATATTGACTGAATATAAAAGAAGAGAGACTCTAGTAGTAAATAATCACTAAGAAAGTTTGAATGCTTAGTTTGGAGGGTGAGAATAAAATTTCTTTCCCAGAAGTATTGCTTTTCTATCTTATGGACTTATAGAGTGGTACAGGGAAGTGGATTGAATAGTTTTTAAACAAAGGCCGTGTTATAACCACAAGCAGAATATTGTTCTAGAGTAGAGAAAGGTATGAAAGAAATTACACTATGGCAAAGAATTTCTTACAACCAATTAATTAGTTCTGGTGACTCGTTTCCTACTAAAGCTACTAAATGAAATACCTTTTGGATTCTCATCTCAGAAGTTAGGAAGACACTTTCATTTTGCATAGCCCGACCATGAATTCATAAATTATTTAATATAATATTAATTTATGCCACCTACTGACTATAAACTTCAATTAAAATATTCTGGAAAACTCATTACCCATCAGCCTATCTCATAATGAATGTGTCATATCTTATTTAGAGAAAATAAATGAATGTCAGTGCACAAGGTAATTGGGTTTTCTGAGCATCAGAAGTCAGCTGGGATAGTAATAATCAAAATGTGGTTTTGAGGATTATAGAAACCCAAGGCTCTTCCAGATGGACACTGAAGAAGTATCCTACAATCACTTGATAAATATTTATTTCTAGCATCATAATAAAATCTGCTTTCTTGTTTCTGGCATGAATTATTTGTTCACGACACATCTCATTTTGGTCCTCCTTGGTTTCTTCCAAATGGCTAGAGAAAGAAAGAGAATGGGGGACAGGATTTCAGGTAAACTGAAGGTCTATGAATTTAAAAAAAGTCACTGACCTAGAAAAGATCTTTTAGAGGAAGGAGGTGGGTCTCTAGCAGTCACATGGCATGACCATTAAGAACACAGGGTTTGTCTTTACAGACTGGGTTTGTGTTCCAGTTCTTTCTTAAAGCACTGTGGCTGTTCTTACTTGGACTTGCACCTGTTACAGTAATGCTAGCCATTGTAACAAGGAGATTCAATGCAGCGTAATGGCTCAAATAAAATCAGAGTTAATTTCTCACTCCTGTAACTGTCTGAGGCAAATCCTATAAGCAGCAGGCAACTGCGCTCATGCAGTGAACTCAGGGATCCAGACTCCTTCCACATTGTGGCTCTGTTAACCTCCAGGTCCTCATGATTGCAGCTGGTGTAGCAGAAAGAGAGCATGTGAAGAACACAAACCCCTTGTTAAAAGACTTTGCTGGAATGAAGACACTTCACACCCACTGACATCCCATTGGTGAAAATCAATCATGGGTCACATCTCAATGCAAGGGGATGGTGAGTGGGAATGAAGTCCCTGTCTATTCAGCTGCTTGTCAGGAAAAAGCCTGTGACTATGAACATGATGAGGAGGCATGCACTGTGGCAGATGGCGGGCTATATCTGCCATAGGGCTGTTTATAGAGACAGCAGAGATGATATATTCTGTGGAAGGGAAGTCGCTGGATGCCAGAGGAAAAGTTTGGAAAGGTGAAGGACTTAAGAAGGAATCAACCAGGAAGGGGGAACAGGCTGAGAACAGTGAGATTAAACCTGGGTAAAAGCCAGGCCAGGGGGCTCATCCCTCAGCTAAGAGGAGAGGCATCAGACATCAGGAAGAGTAGAGTGCCACTAATTAATGCCAAGGTCAAAAGGGTGGGTCCCAATGATCAGAGACTTTCTCTTCCAGGGCAGCCTCCCTACTTGGTTCTGTGTTGGGGGCTAGCATTACTGGAGTGGCTGAGGTTTGCTTGTACCCTCAAACAGGAAATAGAGACAAAGCTGTATTTAGGAAGTGGATGAAAGCCCTTGGAGGCTGTGTAACACACACACACACACACACACACACACACACACACACACAGCTGCATCAAGGAAGTGACACGCGTGCTCTTTAAAGATGAAATGATGATAGATGAAAATAAGTTGGTATTTGTCAGAAATTGTCCAAACCTTTCGTTGTGGGAAACTGAACTTCTCTGCACTGGCCTCACCTGGTCTTTCCTACCTTAATTAGCTCTCTGTACTCTGAAGTATTTAAACATGATACCAAGGGACAGGTAAAGAAAAATGAGTTGATCACACAATGAAAGCACAAGTAGATGTGAGTTCACCCATGCTTATTCCATCACTGTTTTTAGTGGCAGAAATCTGGAAAGATCCTTAATGTCTATCATTTAGGGGAATGGCTGAAGAAGGTATTTTCCACCATGCTGGGGATTACTATACAGCTATTAAAAAGAATGGCTTTGATCTGTAGATACTGACCTGGAAGGGTGTCCGTGGATAAAGCAGGTTGCAAAGCACTGTTTTAGGTGATCCTGCCTTTGTATAAACAAATTACACAAAACCTATATGTGTGTATCTGTTCGTGTAAGCGTGGAGAAAAGTGTATAAAAATACATTCCAATTTTTAACATTGACATCTGGAGGAGGGAGGTCTTGAAGATTGGAGTTTTTAACTATTTCTTTAAACATCTGTTTTGTAAGTTAATGATTAATAAACAAGAAAAAAATCCTTACAAGTGTGTTTTAAATCTCAGAAACTGGTAAAATACAGAATGCTTTTTCCATCCAAACCCTGATCATCCACTTCTCCTTTCTTTTTTTTTTCTTTTAAAGATTTTTATTTATTTATTTGACACACAGAGAGAGAGATGACAAGTAGGCAGAGAGGCAGGCAGAGAGAGAGAGGGGGAAGCAAGCTTCCTGTAGAGCAGAGAGCCCGATGCGGGGCTCCATCCCAGGACCCTGAGATCATGACCTGAGTCGAAGGCAGAACCTTTTAACCCACTGAGCCACCCAGGCGCCTCTCCTTTCAATAATTACTTATGGAGGATCTACTGGGCACCAGGTGCTTTCACAGACATTACTTTATTCAAGTTTTAGAATAATCCCAAGAGATCTTATTTAGAAGCGATAAAATAAGAGAAAACAGAGCTTCAGTAAGTCGCTCAGGGTCAAATCACTGGGAAGATGATGGAGTGAGCATTTGTGCCCAATCCCTCTGGCCCCAGAGCCTGTGTGCTCTTGCCTAGACTTCATGCTCCTAAAATCAGGAAGAGAGGCGGTCCTATTCCCTATTTCTGAGGTCAGGGAACCGAGCATTCTAACGGAGCCTGGTTAACTAGGAAGGGGCCTAGTTTATGAAGAGGAGCGTGACCTAGAGCAGGTCAGAATCCTGTTGGGAATAATCCTTGTGCTCGCTGAACCTAAGCAAAAGGACTGGAAAGACCCAATCTTGACAGAATCCCCTTGGAGGTGAGTCACTAGGTGACACCTCCACGGGGGCAGAGAAGTACACCGGGTAGAGTCTTCTCTCAGGGTCTCAGGGAAGTGGGAAGACCCGCTCTACCTTTGCAAAGAACTGCTTTGCCCCTGGAGGTGTTTTCGGGGGCCCTTGTGTGTGTAAGCTCATTCTCTTCCTGCTCCAGTTAGGAGCTCTCTGGTTATGATTATGGGCTTCCAACAACTGAAGAACTGAGAGGCCATGGGTTTCTTCAGAACACATTTCCAGCCAGAGAGAGCATTGTGCAAGACAAAGAAAAAAACTCATTTCTAAATTTTTGTTGGAACTGGCAATTCTGGTAAGGATTTAAAAAACTAGGATAGTTTCTCTGGGTAGGCTGGGCTTCAGCGTCCAGACTTGAGGCTGCAGATGACCCAGGAGGTTTAGGGCATGCTGCTCCGTTGATGTGGGCAGCACAGGGTTTTTGTGAAACTTCTCCAGAAGTTTCAAATTAGTAGGAATATGTTTTAATTAGACAAAAGCGTAGATATAAAAAAATGGTTAAGGAAAAGCTAAAAAAGAACGTCTAAGGCAGTGGTTCTTAATTTGAATATCGCATTTAGGCCACACCCCCGACCAATTGAATCAGTGTCTGTGGGGCCAATGGTTTCTACAGTTCCCCAGGTGCTTCCACTGAGCCGCTGAAGGTGAGAGCCGCTGACTGATCGATATTCTCACCCAGCTGCTCGAGCCAAGGTCCGGCCGCTGGGCCCGGTCTCCCGGCTCTCACTTCGGGAGATGACTGATAGTTGGTGCCGGAAGCCCAGTTGGAGAGGACCCTTCTTCGGGCCCCACCCCTCACTCACTGGTGAGCAGCCCATCCTGGTCGACAGCCAACTCACAAAAGCCAAAATATATTTACGGGCTGCAACATTTTTCCATTCTAAATGAGAATAACTTGATTGAGGCCCATAAAAAATGATTAGTGTTACAGTTTTAAATTACCTATTTTGTTACATAGAACACTGATGATTGGCAACTCTTAATTATTTAAAATATCTACCTGGGTATTTTTTTTTTAAAAGATTTTATTTATTTGACACCGAGAAAGAGACCACAAGTAGGCAGAGAGGCAGGCTGAGAGAGAGGGGGAAGCAGGCTCCCCGCTGAGCAGAGAGCCCAGATGCGGGGCTTGATCCTCGGACCCTGAGATCATGACCTGAGCGAAGGCAGAGGCTTTAACCCACTGAGCCACCCAGGTGCCCCATCTATCTGGGTATTTTTAAGAAAAGGACAGATAGACAGTTTTCTAGACTTCTATCTTCATGTTATGTAAGTGATGAATCACTAAATTCTACACCTGAAACTAAAAATAAAATAAAATAAACTGTCATCAGATTACATCATGGACCTAATAATGAAACCAGTCTATGGGTGGTTCTGGAATGTTGATTGCACATCTCTGCTTTAGTTTATGATTCTCTAATACCTGCACAGATATTAGCTATTTAAATCAATTTTGAAACTCTACTTATTGAGGAAAATCTGTATTCTACTTTAGACTTGGCATTTTTCTTCATGAGACCAAATAGAAGTGGTTAAACTCTGAAACATGGCAACAACAGGCTTCAGAAAAAGAGTAAACACAACCATCACTTGTTCATGTGGCAAATTTGGTAAATGGAGTTTTGATGTGGTAATAGGCTCTAACAAGACCAAGAGCTTGTAAATGGTAAAGCACCAACATTCCAGATTGATAACTGAGCACTGACAGAGAGGGCTAGTTCTGATGTTGCTGCAGTTTTCTTCTTTGGATCATACACACACACAGAGTCTCTCTCTCTCTCTCTCTCTCTCTCACACACACACACATACGCTTTCTCACACATACACTCTCTAGCTCACACACACACTCACACACACACATACACAGTCTCACAACACTCTCACATACACACTCTTACACACACAGTCGCACATACACTCTTAAACACATACACTCACACACAATACAGTCTCACAACACTCTCTCACATACTCTTATACACACACTCACAGTCACACTTACACTCTTATACACACACACACATAGTCTCACAACACTCTCACATATACACTCTTATACACACACTCACACATACACATTCTTATACACACACATACAGTCTCACAACACTGTCTCACATACACACTCTCTCATACACACACACACTGTCACATACAAACACTCTCTCTCTCACACACACACACACACTCCAGCACCCTTCACAATCTTCCTGGCAATTCTCTGCTTTGATTTCCTCTAGAGCACTTTATTTTTTTTTTATTTTTATTTTTTTAATTTTTTTTAAAGATTTTATTTATTTATTAGGAAAGTGAAAGAGTGAGAGAGAGCAGGTCAGAGTGAGAAGCGGACTCCCCATGGAGCTGGGAGTCCGATGTGGGACTTGATCCCGGGACTCCGGGATCATGACCTGAGCCGAAGGCAGTTGCTCAACCAACTGCGCCACCCAGGGGCCCGAGCACTTTATCTTTTTCACTGACAAAAGCTTCATGGTGGGGAGTTCATTCGAGGAAGTGTGAAGAGGTTAGAAATATAGTCAGTGTAGGGCTTGCTAGTGAGCAAAAAGACATATCCTATGAAACAAAGTTTTGATTTTTATTTTACATATTTATACATAAAACTTTCAAGGAACCCTCTGAATCCAACAGAATGTTAATAGCACATCTAAAAATGAACTTCAGGTAGTCAACATTCACAAAATGTTGAAAACTGATTAAAATGTACATACTACGGAGAGCTACAACTTCACTACGAGGCAGGCATGTATTTTCTGACTTGTATAGATAGCACCGTCATTTACAGTTCTTCTTTAAAACTACAGTGAAGAATGAAAGTAGTCAGTGGTAAAATACTGCTCCAACTTAAAATCTCTAAACAAATAAAAATAAAGTTAAAACTACCCTCTTTGAGAACCATGACTTGTGATGGTGTCAGTACTGTACATTTTTTGTAACAATATTTTATTAAAATGCCTGATATTTAGTGGCACAGTAAAAAAATTAAAATAAATTAAGAAGCAAAGGCCAATCACTGGACATTAAGCTTCAGACATTATCAATGACTAACACTGATATTCGTTTGTTTCTGCGCCACCTTTAGCAACAGCATTTTTACAACCACAGAAGCAAAAGAAATTCTAGCTTGTCCTCCGGTCGGATCGCTTCTTTTACTTGGCAGGCATTTTCTCTGCCATGTGCTTCTGCTGACTTTCCGCATGTCTGTAGAAGGAATCGTACAATTATTTTATGCGAAGAGGAAAGATCCAAACTGCTTTCTAATCCACAGTTACAACGATCCCCTAAACTGAGTCCCACAGTTACTCAGAGTGGAACCAAGAGAGTTAAGTAACAGTACTTAATTCAAATGGATTTGCCCCCTTTAATTTGTATATTCTCTGTATGATTCCTTTTATTGAGTAAGTCACCAGATTAACCTGAGAATGGTAGATGTCACTACTTTTGAGAAGAAAAAGCACTGCGTTTTTTAAAAAGGAGATAAGTATCTCGGAAAATATTGCCAACAAACGTTGACTATGTTTCTATGTCCCGGGTACTGCTCCTGGTGCTATGAATTTGGCGGTGAGCAGTCTGGGGTCTTCGGTTTCCTGGCATGTATATTCCAGTGGAGAGGGACAAAAAAGGAACAGATAGCGAAGAAGGAGATAGCAGGTAGAATAAAAGTGCTAAGCAAACAGTCCAAACCAGGTGTTGTCATAGAAGGGAAAGTGTGGCTACTTTATCTAGACACACGCATACAGACACAAACAGAAGCATTCAAAAGGCTCTTGACAGAAGTTAAAGCTGATAATCCAGTCCCCCTCTTACAAAAGCTAATGTCTTCCTAACAAATTGTGGGTTTCTGTAGATGTCAAGATTTTCCATGTTTGGAAACATGGAAAATGTTTCCCCCCTGCATTAGTCTTAAGGGCATCATCATGGCAGTGAAGGTAAGCAGTAGAGTGGGGTGAGTCTTATTAGTCATCGCCTCCCTGCATTAGTCCTAAGGGCATCATCATGGCAGTGAAGGTAAGCGGTAGAGTGGGGTGAGTCTTATTAGTCATCGAGCCCTATTACGGCCCATGAGCCCCACATTCAGCCAACCCAGCAGCTGGCCAGTGAAGACAGAGGGGGAAGAATGGAAAAGCTGCTGACCTCACTTGAATGTGTGCTAATTAAATACTTTCCCAGAGTTTTAGGGTTTGACGTCTGCAAAAGACAAATGTTTTGAAGGACAATTTTAGGAATTTAACAATTTGGCAAGAGAAGACATCTAAGGCTGTGGTTTCCAGCTGTTATCAGAGGCTCAGGGGCAGTTTTTGTGTCCTGCCTAGATTTGGGTAGTCAATGACGTCAAGTTTAACTCACTGGTTTTGTGCAGAATGTCTCCTATCTATGGTATAGGGGACACGAACCACAAATACTTTCAGAAATAGGGAAGTGACAACAGTGTCCTTGCCACATTCAACAGCCCACAAATAATTGGTGATATTCACTTAACAATAAAGGAACTCAAGAAAAAAAGATCAGCCCTTTATTCCTAAAAAAAATATGCCCTTGGGCGGACCCTATCATGGCCCTGTTTATGTGTGTGAAACAGCCTCGATCATTTTCATCAAGGAGCTTATGGGCCTCACTTAAATTCAGCTCAAGAAATACCTGGATACCCACCGAGCTAAGATTCCACTGTAGCTAATAAAATTATACTTTCTACAGCAGTTTAAAAATATGTATGCGTGTGAGTGCACACGCGCGTGTATGCACACATATGGCGAGGGGTTTTTCTAAGCGAGAGGGAAAGGACAGGGAATAGCTTCAGAAAATATTGAAAGCTGGGTGTTATTTTGAGACACACATACAAGCATGGATTTCATTAACATTTTAAACAAGGGAGGGAAAGGGTTTTAGTCCATAAAACTAAAAGGTTCTCATCAACTATTTATATGAAAGTCCTTATTAGCATTTGTTTGACTCAAGCCCCATAAAGACTCCTTTTTTAGTGACAATCATTACTGAGGACCTGTGCCTGGCAGGCCCTGTCCTAGGCTCTGGGGACACAGCGAAGAATGAAAACGGCAGACGATGTAACACAATATGATCGGGCTCCACATGGAAGGGACGCCATGTTGCCAGGGACATGGAGACAAGGGTCCTACCCCAGTCTTGGTGGTTGGGGGATGTCAGGGAGCACTTTTCTGAAGAGGTGTTACTGAAGCCAGTGCATCTCAAATTGGCTCTGCTTTGGAATCACCTGCAGAGTTTTAGAAAAATCCAAATGCCCCGGCCACCCCACAGAATCATTAAATCAGGATCTTTGAGGGTGGGACCCAGGCATCAGCAGTGTATAAAGCTCCCTCGGTGATTCCAATGTGCAGCCGAAACTGAGAACCACTCATACGCATTGACCCTGGAATGGCAGAACGTCTCAGTCTCTACTGGACGGGTCAAGGGAACAGGCGAACAGAACTTCCCAGCTGATTGCTCTCCGCCTTCTGGGATCTGGGTGCAAAATTCGGACCTTGCTATGTTTGCATACCCTCAGATCGCCCGAGGAGCAAAGTGACAGCTTGCAGCCAGCAGTGGACATAGGAACGTCTCCCCACCTCCTCTGCTTTAAAGGCTTCCTCTAACACCTTTAAATTAACTCCCCTTCTTTTCATCCCCTGGTTCTGCCTGCCCTGTTTCCCATGATTACACCAAACCTACGTGCTAGCTTAACACTCCAGGAGGAGAGGGGAGCCTCTCAGCACCCCCGGCGATGAGGGATGCCAGTGCTGCTTTGAGAAAAGGCCTCTGCTGTCACAGGCAAGTCACGGAATTTACAGAAGAGTTCATCTATTTTCTCAAAGATGCAGGTTTGGGTCTTAGATTTCACGAGTGATTTCCCATCATCTTAATACTTATATACCAATTTCTTAGACTAAACAAAAAGGGATGTGTCTTACAGTTGTTGGGACAGTGCTGGGATGCATGGGTAGAAGGCAATAATATTCCATGCTACTGTGATATTTTAGATACAGGCGAATATACTAAGAAGTTATGAGTCCTTCTGGCTTTTTGTTTATGTTCTTTGTTAGGGGCAAGGCAATATAATATCCAAAGCATATGACACAGGTTACTGCCCATAGGTCTTAATATTTTTTTTTTTATGAAAGAAGCCTAAACATAGTTTGTAGCATTTGTTTTGCTATCCAAACTATTTTTATAACACTGAATTTAGAAAAATATTTTAGCCAGCGTTGCACCTTGAGAAGAGGTCCTGTGGTGGGGGCTAAGCGCATTTTCCCTACATGTGTTTTCAAAACCTCTCAGATGGTTCTGGATCATGTGGTTAATTCCTTAGGTTACTGTGACAAGCAGTGTTCTTTCTCTCCTTGGGGAGCCCTCTACTCTCTGAATCCCATTTCTGGGATTAATAGTAATTATTACCTCTTGGTTGAAAGACTTCATGTGTACTGTTTCAGGAAAGGTAGCAAAGTAAATATGAGGTCATATGAATGCTCACTGTGTTTCCCATACTTTATGTACTTATGGGGATAGGCTTTCCTACGAAGGGAACTACTAAGAAATGCCAGGCCTTGACTGGCCTTGGCCTTGTTTCCGTCTCCCTGGGGGGAGGCAACATTCTTTACTTCTGTAGAGAGGGTGCTTGGAGCCAGGCCCAGCTGGAGCCTCAAGTCCTGGAGTTTCCCCCCAGTGAGAGCAATCTGGTGGCACTGGTGCTGTGGAAGGATTCCAGGGTCCCTGCCTTCTGGACACGGTAGATGCGGGCGAGAGCTGGGTCACAGAGCAGCAAGTGACACCCTGTGGCACCCACTGCACGGCTGCTTGTGTGCTGGCGGGGGGCCAGCGTGGAACGGCTTCGGGCTGACTGCCCAGGGGGACAGTCCTTCAGGAGAAAGTCCTCCTGGTCCCAAACTGCTGACCTGATTTCGGTGGGGGTATGAGAAATTCTAATGCACTAGGAGGGCGGTTGTGAAAAAGTAATGCGTGTGTGTGTGTGGCTGTGGGTGTGGGTGGGTGTGTAAGCAATGCCTTTGGAAAGGAGGGTTAGCCACTTCCTCTCCATCTAAACAGCTGACCCAGCAGAGATGAGGTGAGTTACTCATGGAAGTAAGGGGAAGGGGTTCTCTAGAGCTCGTGCTTGCCTGAATTCTTCAACTTCAGACCACCCTGGGCTTCCTTCCTTCTTTAAGTTTGGAAAGGGCGCGAGGCCTCACCGACCTGGTCAGGTCCTCGATGTCCACCAGCATGGCGTCTTGCTCAGTGTGTAGCTCATCTCGGATGAGGAGCAGCTGGACCAACTCTTCATTCAAGCCTGGATGCCAAGAAAGGGGAGCGTTTGAAAACGGATACCACTGCAGCTAAGTCACCATGTGCAGCTACATGGAAGATGATGCAAGTTACTTTTGCTAAGATTTAGAATTCTTGTATTAGCCTTTCACAAGCCCAGGAGAAGTCCTTGGCTTGAGAACATGACTAGTTGGCGTATTTATAGAAGTGTTGGAAAAAAAGGAGTAAAGCTTGTAGTATTTCCAGTGACAGTCACATTAAAGTGGGAAAAGAAATCATTAGCTGTTAGGAAAATAGCTAAAATAACAGGGAAGGCTGTTCTCAGTAACATCTAAATCTTATCTCAAGATATGTGAAAGCCAGATGCATAAGACCTTGAAATCACTGGATGAGTAACAGAAGATTCCTTAGGATTTATACTGGGAATAAAACATATATAGATTGAAACATTTCTAATCCTCTTGAAATCAGGGCACTGGGTGAATCTGGCTCCTGCTCCTGAAAATAGGAACAAGGGGCTCTCTTATTTATTTATTTACTTTTAAAAATTTTATTTATTTATTTGACAGAGAGAAGAGAGATCACAAGCAGGCAGAGAGGCAGGCAGAGAGAGAGGGGGAAGCAGGCTCCCTGCTGAGCAGGGGGCTCTCTTATTTTTAACCCTTAGATTGAAGCTTTTAGGTGTGGACGCATGGACACATGAGCTATAGCGCTCATTTAGCAGCAAGAGCTCTGGGCCCAGAAACGAAGGAAGGGAAGGAGATAGTCAGCTAGCTCCTCCTTGGAAGTGCTTTTAGAGATCCTGACTTCAAATGATGCATTGATCTGCCTTTAGTTCAGACTAGTTTCCAATTTTAAAAAGGGAGGGGAAAAAAAATCATACAAAGAGATCTAAATTCATCCCTACTGAAAAGAACTAGATGCTAATTTTAGTATTTAGAAGTTTAAGGAAGATGTTTCAGTGGCA
Organism: Nasua narica; assembly: GCA_028533885.1. NCBI lineage: Eukaryota > Metazoa > Chordata > Mammalia > Carnivora > Procyonidae > Nasua > Nasua narica. The sequence goes on along the minus strand of CM052799.1, from coordinate 101,913,855 downwards.
AAATATCAGCAAGGTTCTTGAAAGAATTACAGTCCTAGTAATTTACTCTCAACTAAAATTAAAATGTAGTAGAATTAAAAAAAAAACACCCTGTGAATCTATGGTTTTTTAATTAGACTGTCAAACCCTTTCTCTTGATTTTAAAACAACACTGAACATATTAACTTAACTCTGAATATGTCCAATTCTATTTTTTCAATATGTTCTTAGTGTAGCTTTAAATTTTTTTTTTTTTTTAAATTCTAGTAAAGTTGTTTTTTATACTAGCACTCAGTAGAGGGCCCACATAGTGCATGGAAATTTTTTTCCCATATGAAGTTTTTCACTTTTTACTCTGGAAATTTTCAAACTGATACAAGAGCAAAGAGACTGATTCAATGAATCCCCATGCCCCATGCATCCAACCAGCTTCAAAAACGATGACGTCATGGCCCTCTTGACACATCTATCTCCCCTTCTCCTACCAGATTATTTTAAAGCAAATTTCAGACATCCTGTCATTTCATCTGTAAATATTTCAGTGGGTATCCTTAAAGACAGGGCTCTCTTTTTTTAAGTTAACATAACCACAATACCTTCATCATATCTAAATAAACAAATAAATCTTTTTTTTTTTTTTAAGAGAGAGTGTGTAAGTTGGGGGGAGTGGGGAGGGACAGAGGGAGAGGGAAAGAGAGAATCTCAAGCAGATTCTGTGCAGGGAGCCTGACATGGGGCTCTATCTCACAACCCTCAGATCATGACCTGGGCCGAAATCAAGAGTCGGACACTTAACTGACTGAGCCACTCAGGTGCCCCATAAATAAATCTTATGTTATTCATTCCGTGTACACGTTCCTTGGTTGGCTCTTAAGTGCTTCTTTATAGTTAGTTGGTGAATGCATTTGGTTGGCGTGTCTCTTAGGTGGTTTTCAATCTGTAAGTTCACAGGATTTTACAGAATCATATATTCCAAAGGTTGGAGGGCACATGGGTTCAGTTGGACTAACCACACTGCCCAAGTGGGTATGTTCTATGTTCTCTCTGTCATCGGGTTGAGCAACCGGTTGCCCTTCTCTGTGTCACGGGCACCTCAAGTGAGCGCCTCTCATCTACCACCTACTGGGCACACTTCTGTTGGAGGCCCTTCTTTATTCCAGGGGCCGGCGGGGGGGGGGGGCGCATAATTTGTCTTCCTATAATTGTCACATATTGGTCGTACATATTTTCCCCACCTGGAGTCCCACAAAATAAGTCGAATCTGGTTTGATGACCTAAAATGAATAGATACACAGGTAAAGTTGAGGGCATAACTGCATAATTGATGACGTGTAACTACCAAATGGTAGTCTAGGAACCGATGTTGCCAGCCAGATACACACCAGGGATCGTGCTCGGCGCTGGGGGCCTCAGGTGAATAAAAAGGACCGCTCACCTCTGTGAACCTTGAATAATTCTTGAACTTTCTGAACACTTTTACAGTAAAAAAACAAAAACAGAGCCTTGTGATCCTCTTCCTTCTCTTGTGGCACGCAGGAGGAACCCAAGGAAACGGACAAAGGAAGTGAATCAAGGAGGTAGTACTATCCCACGATATTTCACATTCGACTCCCCATTTTCGAGCACCGCGCACACTTACTTTCTATCTGGGAATGGAGATCGTTGACTATCACTTGTAGCTGCCCGAGAGTCATGTCCCGCAGGTCGGTGGGCTTTAAACTTCTTTTCATCAGGCATTCGCTTATATGAGGCATGTGTGGCAGCTGAAGACACAGGGGGAAGAGACGGAGGTGTGAGCCGAGCAGCCAGGGCCCTGAGCACAAGACCCTCTTTTCTCCTGACAGACCGGCTCCCACCCACTTCCGTTCAGGGCCCGTGCTCTAGAGCTTTCCCATCGGACCTTCCCGGTGCGAGCTCCCCACCCCCAGCCCCACACACCACGTTGTCCAAAACCCTGTTGGCATCGAAATGCGACACTAATCAAATCCAAAGCTATAGGACTGGTCTTGAACACAGGCCGTGACAACCTTGAGTCAGTGATCGAGTCCACAGATGAATGACTAGGGAGCTCCAGGAATACCAATGACATGGATAAAATTAATATTATCAGCTCTTTACCCATTTGCACCATGTTATAAGCACTGTGCTGTGTACTTCGAAAGCTTTGTTCACTGAATTCTCACAATCATGCTCTCATACCGGTGTTACTATTCCCATTTTATAGATGACAAGACTGAGACTTCAGTACCTTACCCGGAGTCCCACAGCAAGTTAATGGCAGAGGTGAACTTCAGAGCCCTTATCCACTATGCCCTACTATCTTCACTGAAAGGTGGGAACGACAGCTAAGGCGATATGAATTTGCCACACCAGTAGGTTCTAAACTGATACTGCTTTAATGACATTAAAATATTCCCCTGACGGCTAATATCACCTCTAAGAAATATAGTAGATATGAATCCACAACAGAGTTTACTTTCGTGTAATCTGTTGCTTATGAATCTTTCAGTAGGAAGGAAAAAGAAACGAACTTAAATATTTCTCAATGACAGTACTTTTTACAAACTGCCTTGTAGAAACCCAAGTTTGCATAACTCTGGGAAAGAACTGGGACCGCGTCAACCATTTGCAGCCACCGAACACTCGCTGGCATTTCAGTGTCTGCTGCTTACGAGATCAGCGACGGGAGACTTTTTCCTGTTCTGTTTTTCCACTTCTACTTGCATTTTGGCCATTGGTTTGGCCATGGCGAGGGCCATTTTGGCTTCGGCTTGCAATTTCTTTTGCCTTGTGAGGAAATCCATGTCATCCAGGGATTCGGATTCCTCTTCTGTAGTGTCTCTATCAGAATAGGAAGAACTCTGTTTGCTCTGTGAAGGGAAAAAGAGCGGCCCTGAGCTTTCTGTGTCAGGCGCCATCTTCGGAGATGGGCTACCCCAATCCCCGGGCCCGCCCAGAGTGGCTGAGAGGCTCCCCTCCACCAGCGCGGCTCGCTACTTGACTTGGTCTGTACGAATCTCAAGTAACATTAAAGCAGAGGGTTTATTTATTCAGTGCCAAGAACAGACTCGGATTTTAGCAGAGTCACATAACAACAGGGAGAGTCTGCTTGTGACAAACTCGAGATGTCCCTTTGGTTCTTGGTCTCAAAACTTTCCTGAAGGGGTCAGACATAGCAAAAATATCTAACCCAAAGCTAAGGCAGCGTGTTGTTCTCTGGAGTAGACAGGATCTCAGGTATCCAGTGAAGTTCTGACATTGCCCTGCACTCACGGATCAACACCATTTCCTGTTGGTTGGTTTTTGGTAAGAATGGGGATAAAGACATCACAGAGAGAGTAAAGGATTCCGGCACTAAGATCCCAGGATCCTTAAGACATCCTTTGCAATATGTGTGCAAGGAATGAGCAAGGAATGTTTTACACGATCATCTCGCTGGTTTCTCCGAGCAACGTCCCTGTGTGCTAGCGCTCCCATCTTCACCCGGATCCCCGCCCCTACCTTTCAGAATGCATCCCACTGCTGGTCTGCACTTAATATTTCTTAGCCCATGGAGAAGGATCTAGCACAATTTTCTGGGGCACGGGTGATTTCTCTCATGGTTTAATAAGAAAGTGGTTGCTAACTTTAACAGAGCTTATGTGTCCTTGTATCACAGCTTTGATTCTTCATTGCCAACTTTTGGGAGCACGCTGTGTCAAGACATGGCACGAGACATTTCTTTTTTCATCTCTGCCATGTTTTGTTTTTTCCTGACGGATGACAAAAAAGAAGCTAAGTGACCAGGAAAGTGCGCGCGCGCACACACACACACACACACACACACACAGCTTTGGTGGCTTTGGACTCACCATGGGAGACAAGGGGGTGTCCAAGCTGGTTTCAGTCTTACTGTCATCAGCATCGCTGTCCTTATCGCTGCCGCTGTCGTTGACGAAGCATATCTGCAGGTTCATCCCACTCTGTAGCCTGCGCGGAAGCAAGCAGGACACCGGTTCTGCTCAGCTGTTTGTTATCTTGGAGCACATGTTATGACTGTCCGGCTTTGTTAACCGGAAGCAGTTTCAGGTGTCATTCGCATGGAGAAGTGGGTGACCAATATCACTCCCAACTTACACATGGTAACTTTTACTAAAGGACAACGATGATAACTTAATGAGTTCATAAGTTGATAAAGGATAAAATGATAACTTATGCTAATATTTTTTTTCACACCAATTTCATGTTAAGGGAAAGATAATTGAAGGCCACATAGAATAGCCCCCGGCACAATACCAAACGCATGGCTGGCGCATAATAAACACGTGCGGAGTCACTGAGTTTACATTCCTGTTGGTAAAGATGGATGGGGTCCTCAGCCTATGGTGGTCTCGTATCCTGTCCCACGCGGACAATTCAAAGAAGCTCACCGGAGCCAGGGCTCTCTGAAGAAAGACTCCTTTCCCCCCACAAAGACACAGAATAGGGTTGTCTGAAGGAAAGCTATGCTTTGAGCAAGTTGCCAAAAGCCAACCAAGGGAGCTCATTTACGTCATTAAAAAAAACACACCACAGGTTCACCCTAGAGAAACTTAAGGAAACCCCAAATCCAGTCAGAGAGGCACAACTTTGCAACCCAGCAGAGCACCTGGAGCACGAAGAGTCTCAGGGGTGGAGACTTCTCCGAAGCTCCTTATGTCTGTGGTGAGTCCTGTAGCTCCACGAGCGAGGGTGCTGGAGAGGTGGCCAAGGAGGGTCACCCGGCTGTGTGTCTGCTCCACATGAGGCTGGACCACGGATACAAGTCTCTTTCCTAACCTTTTTTGAAATTGAACACATTTCAATACTGTTTGGCTGTGAGGGCCTTTTAAAGAAGTAATTTTTCAAGCCTCCCTTGTAGTCCCAGTCTGTGTGTCAGCATAGAAGGAGACCCCCTCAGTAGCAAGGGACCATAAGGAAACTTGTCTAAGCCACGGTTAGGAAGCCAACACTGAATTGTTTTGGCGTTATTACTGTCACAGGGAGAAATGCAAAGAGCAACTTGTCTGATAGTTGACATAAGTGTCTTTTTTTATTCCAATGTGTAGGGATGCTTTGTATAAATTGCTCAGATGACCCATAGAAAGTGATTCTTGGACAACGAGAGGGAACCCAGAAAAAGAAAATCTACCCATTTAAAGCAGGCACCGTCGCTGTTACATGTATGTACTGCCACCTGTTGGTGACTTCTGGGATTACTAAAAGTCCGGTAGGGAAAAGCAGCCTTCTCCCACAGCGGGCTGCTTCTGTTCCCTGCCCATCTTCCTGTGCAGACCAGGAGCCAAGTCCTCGCTAGGCAACGAAGGCACAGGTTCTACTGTGATCAGCTCAGGGGGCTTGGAGTCAAGTCGGACTTAGGTTCTGAACCCTCACTTCTTTCTCTGGGTCTATTACTTAACCTCTAAGAACCTCAGTTTCCTCATCATTCCATGTTTTGTTAGAGGGATGAAAATAGTTCAGAGCTAGGCACAGGGTAGGTGCTCTGTATGTATTCACAGTCCTTCTTTTTCTACTTTCTGAAAGCCCCAACAAAGGAATACAGAATTTTAAAGGTGAGGTGGCTTTGTAAAGGGACCTCTAAAGTCACTTACTTGAATACCTCACCTCGCCTTGAGTAGCTCTGACAGAGTGTCCTCAAGCTGTCTTAAACTATTAGGCAGCTTGGACTTCTACTGAGCCGGAATTTATTGCCTTTTAATTTTCTTCCATTGGAATTTTTTTTCCCCTGGAGAAATCTAATAAGTTCAGGTTACCCTTTGATCCCACATAAATTAAAATTTAAAATTAATTATCTGGGGGCGCCTGGGTGGCTCAGTTGGTTAAACAACTGCCTTCGGCTCAGGTCCTGGGATTTAGCCCCGTGTCAGGCTCCTTACTCAGGAGGGAGGCTGCTTCTCCCTCTCCCTCTGACAGCTACTCTGCCTGCTTGTCCCCTCTCTTTCTGTCAAATAAATAAATAAAATTAAAAAAAATTTAAAAAATTAATATCTGTAGTTTGTCAACCACCCCCTTTAATGAACCCATTTTTAATCTAAAACTCAAGATATATGGATTAGGAAATAGCGGGAAGTAAAACAGCAAGTTAAAAAAAAAGCACATTAAAGCATATTTTAAAAGCAAAAAGTCATTTTAAATTAAGCCTAATTTGAATCTAGGAGCATTTTCCATTTACTGGACTGCAAAAGTCTGGAAAAGAAGTGTCCAGCCACTGGATGCACAGATTATAAATAAATAAATAAATAAATAAATAACCCGTCATACCATTACAAAATAAGGTTTAAATCACCCAGGGATATATATTGTATTCTGAAGAAAGTCTGATAATAAATTCTGTTGTTCTGCCCCCCACTGACCTTTGTGCTAAGGATCAACTCAGACCTCAATCAACCAAACCATACAGCATTTCTAACTCAGGAAAGGCAAAGAAAAAAAAAAAAGGCGGGGAAAGATTTAATAGAATGAAATGAAAAAACACCTCAGGTAGAAATTCAGAAAATCGCCTTAGTACCACATTATCACCGTGGGAAACTGAACAGAGCTTCTTACAGGCTGAGACTTATAATTCCTTATAGCAGTAATCACCAAGAATGTTACTCTCAGGGAAAGGAAATTATATGACATAACAGCTAATGGTTCAGAGGGGATTTTAGTAAAAACATCTTAAAATGGACTCAGGTTTCAAGAAGGATTTGTTTGCCTTTAGCCTTTAAGCAGGTTTTAAGACGAAAACAGCTTTGGGGAAACTCAATCACCGATCCCGAGCAGCAGCCCGGCTGGCGGTGAGTGGGGCCACCTGGTGCTCTGGAAGGCCTCTGGGTCACAGGGTCAAGAAATGATAACCCCTCTTCTGCATCCCTTCTCACCCTGGGGAAGGACAGCTGCTCTGAGGCTCACTCCTGCAGCCTGGAGTCCCAGGCCTCTGCCGCACACGCCGCAGTGCACCCGGCCTCACGGAGACCAGGTTACAGCCTTGCAAAATCCGAGCTGCCCGGGGTCTAATTTGCCTAGATCTCTAGAGCGTCATCAGAGGGGAAAACAAAATACGATCCTCATCTTTTAATTAGCGATGTATTGAAGGCATCCAAGTCAGGGTTGCTTGATGTTTCGAGTAGCATTTAGTAGAGTGTTGCGTGCAAAAGGCTGCCTGACGTGTGCCTTGCCTGTTGGTATTAGAGCCGAAAGGTCTGTGTCCCGGTTTTCCCAGAAACCTCTTCTCCTATGGACCACGAGCAGTGAAAAACCACACCGCAGCCCAGGGTTACTGACGGGGAGCCCCGGGGCCTGAATGGAGGGTGTTCTGGATGGAGAATGCTCAGAAATACGAAGACACAAAGGCTAAATACGTTCTCTGGGCATCTTAGTGTGAGGGGAGGGGGCTTTCTTAGTGACAGTGCCTATTGGCTGATAGCAGGAAGGCATTTGGTCGAGAGGGCGTTTTCACTTGTACAACTAGTTTACCTTTACTTGTACAACCCCTGCACTGACTTTCAACTACCATTACTGGAGATATTATTAAAATATGCACACCACCAAAAGGATGGCAGAGGTGAAAGGTTTTTAACTACTAAGAGGACAATATCTCAAAAACTTAGCCAAGTGATAATAAAATCTGGTATAAAGGTAATACTTTTTTTCCAAATACAAGGACAAGGCCAGTTTATTCCCTGAGAGAAACAATGTGATTGATGATCGTAAAGTCTGCGGTGACTTCTAGAAGGGTGGTAGCCACTGTGAATCTAGCAGTTGTCCTTGGCCTTGGTTTGAGGTGACTGGCACTGGGCTGTTCTGAGGCCAGTTGTGAACCCCAGAACTATTCACTGTTTTCTGGCTTTAGAAACAGCAGTTCCCAGCACCAGCTCCGACCACCGGTGTCTACACAGAAACGTTTAAGATGCTGTGATTTTTACCCCCTACACTGTCCCATAGTTAACTTCACTTGAACTATTGCACTGAATTCGAGTTTAAAATGATGTTCGCTTGTGTCCCCTTGTTGGGCTGTACAACCACTTGGGGATAATAGGCAAGGTGACAGTTACTCAGAGAAGTCAAAAAAGCTCCCCAGCCCCGTAACAGCCTGATTGATAAAAATGGTCCTGATTCTTCCCTCCCGGCACCTGACCCTTCTGTAATGTAATGTGCGGCTTCTCCCACCAAGAGTTGGAGTCTATTTCCCCACCCCTGGGCTGGCCTCTGACACGTCTTGCCAACGGGATGTCTACATGCCAAGTCCCCCCTTCCCTGGAAAAGCTGCCACTGCCCTCAGGACAAGTCCAGGCTCGAGTGGACTTCACAGCACAGAGCTCGACCAACAGTTGTCCCCACTGAAGCTCTGAATGCACGAGAGACAGCTCAGCGGAAAAGGCACCTCCCCAAATGGGGGCGGACTGTAGACACGAGTAAGCCCGTCAGAGACCAGCTCTGATCAGTAGAACTGGTCGGCCAATCTAGAGGCTCCCAAGCAGAAATCAATGTCTATTACTGTATGCCACTGATACGGCGTTTCTGGATTATACGTTGTCATGGCGGCAACAGATAACTGGTACAAGGTCACAAAGAAGAGACTACAGGCTGAACCTCTGGTTTTTTAATCCAAGACCCTTCCCCCCATACTACACTTAACCTCAGGCCTGGATTTATTAGATCTTGCCTGTGTGTCTGGTAATATAATCTTAGCGCACTTATACCTCCTGCAGTTGATTATAATTCTAAGGTAGCTGTTTGGTTTTCCTCAGAAGCAGAGCGAGAAGGAACTACCCATATGCTTACGGATTTCAAACATGCCTCGCTCATCTTCTATCCACAGCCGGAGTGGCCGTGAGAGCCACTGGCCCCGCTCTCTCCTTTATTGCTCAATATCCCCAACTCGTTTGTGACTGGGCCACTAAAATATGTTATTTCCATGATTTTTAATGGATCTTTGATGCATTATATTCAAAGAATTGATACATAATAAATAATCACCCATATTTTTATAATAAATCTTTGTTTCATGAAACTTTAAAGGAGAAGGAATATAAAATGTGGGTTGTAATTACCCAAGGGTAGCTGTAAACACATCTCATTTTCCTAAGGATCTGTCGTGAAGAAGGAGTGTGGGAACAACGGAGGTTTCCGTAAATTCCAGAGGTCCTGGATGTGTGATGGTGTCAACAGACTGTGGCGAGGGGGGTTAAAGTGAGTTGCCGCAGCTCCGTGATAAGAGGCTTTTCCCGTCCCCAAACCCTGACCCTTCCTCTTCTGCTACCCAGTATCTGTTATTGTGAAAATACCATTCTAAAATGCTCTTTCTTATTTTTACTTGAGGGGGATTGTGTTCATTTCTTTTGCTAAGGGGTGTGAAATGCATGGGATGATCATTTATTGGGCTTTTAGAAAAGGCCGGTATTTACATAACACGTGTGAATACGGCTGGTCCAGCAGATCTCATCCCCCCCCCGACCACAAAAGTATTACAAATGATTTTTACGCTAGAGAAGGGCCGTTTAACTGGTCACTCCTTCACTCATTCATCTGAGGATCAGGTAATACCTTCTCTGCAAACTCCAAGGCACCAACAGGCTGGCGCTGAGTAGCCGATGTCCATTTTGGCCAGGGCGTGCACTTTCTAGCTTGCTACAGTCCCTGCTACTCCCTATTGCCTTGTATCTGGGCTTCTTCACTCATTTATGTATCTTGCTGACCCCTGAAGGCATTTATAGTTCATGACTCCTCTGTTAAGTGGATGCGTAGTTAGTGGTTGAACCACGAACAGAAATCAGGTCTTTTTAACAGGTACCAAGTGCTTGGATTATCAAATTATAATGTACAAGTAGAAATGTGGAATATACAGAGCATCGGAAGAGAACTCGAAAAACAGGTAATAGATTCTATCTATCTATCTATCTATCTATCCATCATTTCTTTACTTCCTATATAAGAATACTTTTGCGACCTAGACATTCATTAGTACATAGGTGTTAACCAAGAAGGGTAACTGAGCAGGGAAGCAGAAGAAAGGAGGTGTTGGGGAATCGGAGAGGTGGTGGGGGGGATAAAAGCAGGAGAGATGGGAAAGCCCACCCTCTGGCAGGCACATGCCCTGAGAAGTTCACAGTAGCTCCAAATTCTATGCCACAGAGAGGACTGGGGACAAAAGAGGACACCGTGTCTCTCTATGTCCCACCCTGACCCCACATCTTACAGGACTCAGGCATCTGTCTTCCTCTGCGGAAGCTGAGGAAGGCAGCTCCAAAGGTGGCTGGGGTGTGAGTGGCCCTCTCTAGGTTTTGTTTCCCCTCCTAATCCTGCACATAATCTCTTTTTCTGCTTCCTTTTCTAAGGCTAGTTCTGGACCTTCCATCTGTACATGTTCGCATGGTGGTTGGAGGGCTTCCAACACCACATGGCCACAGGATCTCCTCACCACATAAGAAACCGATAGAAAAGGGGAAGTGGCAATCAGCAGCTTTTCTCTGGTGAAGCGTCACAGCCCCTATATCCTCACCCGAGTCGCCCAAGAGCTACAAATACTTGCATTCCCCAGACAGCTGTTGGTTCTAATTTCATATCGGTGTCCAGTTTCTTCGCTAATGACCACTTACATGTAATTAAACTTGGAATTATAGGATCTTAATGTTGAAAAAATGCATTTCACCCGAAATATTTTCTACCATGAATTGAAGACCAGGATGAGGCTTCTTCTGATACTGGAATAATGACAGAATAAAACAGTTCTCTCTCTTAGGTACCAAAATGTGGTCTACTTTCATCTTAATCAAAGCCAAATGATTTCTAAACAAGTTATATTCTGAAATAAAAAAGTTACTTAAAAAAATTAAATTAAAAGGTTACTTTTTTTTTTTTTTTTTTTAAGAGAAAGAGGAAAGAGTAGGGGAAAGGCAGAGGGAGAGGAAGAGAGAGAATCCTAAGCAGGTTCCATGCCCAACGTGGAGCCTGATCCAGGCCTTGATCTCATGACTCTGAGATCATGACCTGAGTCGAAATCAAGAGTTACATGCTTTACCGACTAAGCCACCCAGGCGTCCCAAGAGTTACCATTTTGGATCATCTACTGTGTGTTAAGGCACTTCATATATATTACCTCTACCCCTCAGATACATTAAAGTAAGTATCATGACCCTCATTTTACGTACGAGAAAGTAAGGACGCAGAGGTTAAATAGCACAGGTCACAGACCTGGTATTTTACTCTAGGAGAGTCTGTTTTGAGAGGCTACGGCACTTAAAGAAGGATAGAATAAATTCATAGAATAATAGGATAGAATAGGATAGGATAGAATAAATGGAAGAAAAAAAGATGAAAAAAGAAAGCAAAACAAAACAAAAAACTGGAAACAATTCCAATGTCTAACAATAAGAGATTGATGAGGTATATTTGGTGAAATACATTATGACCATCACGCAGCTAGTAAAAATACATATGGTAGAAGAACAGTTAGGAACATGGGCAAATGTTCCTGATATACCGTTAAGTGAAGAAAAGAATCAGGCTATAGAACAGTAGGTATAGTGTGATTCCAATTTTGTAGACAAAAATGTGAAGATATATTATGCATAGAAAAAAATGGCAGGAAATATACCTAGATCTTTTCTGGTGGAAGAAATTCAGTTGACTTTGAATTTCTCCCCTCTGAGCTCCTCTGAGTTGTCATGTGTGGGCATTTAGCAGGAATTAAAAAGGGAAAAGGAGAGAAAATGGGCGAGCTGATTAGCACTTGCGTGTTGCAGGAAAGGTGAGTAGGAAATGCCTGGCAGCTGGAGAAGCGTGGCTGTGCATGTGACTCAGGCGGTGGCTCTGCAGGGAGCCCGACTCACACATGAGTCAGGCTGGTCTTTTGGTTTGGGCGGGGGGCTGGGGACGGGAGATCCTCTCGGAGGGCAGCAGGAACCGTGCTCTTTTCAGCGAACATTTCTGGAGATGGACTCTTTTCTTCAACTGTGGACATCCCTTCCAGACCCGGTCTCAATCCCATTCTCCCCCCACCCCACCCCAGATCCGCGATAGATCACAGTCTCGGAAGTAATTGATACGCATTTAGATGTCTGTGTTTTTAGAGCCAGCCTGGTGATTGACGCCTCTCAGCCCAGAGTTCAAACTTGCACCTGTGTGATCTGCTGATGAATTTCAGCTGCTGGAGATGAAGAACTGCTTGCTGCTTCCAGACCAAGGACGGTGTTCCCGTGTCAGGGGTAAAGACATGGCATTTGGAGAGGCAGTGGCTGTGCATGGTTTCAAGAGGTATGACCGGATTCGGCGACAATCTCAAGTGCAAATTCTTTTACTCTCCTGTACACCGAATCCTGCTTTTGCATATTTATGTATAAAAAAAGCTGGGCACCACCAAGGCGTGGTTGCAGAGTAAGCTTTATCCCGAAGATACTCTTTTTCATGATTTAATTTGTGGTCATTTGAATTATATGCAGTCTTTCCAAAGAATGCGGATCTACTGAATTTCATTGAGTCTAGAAGCATGGTTGTTCATATTTTGCCATCTTTAAAGTCAGGTGTCTCACAGTCTTGGCCACTGGGCAGCTGGTGGCACGGCTGTTTCACTGAGCTGTCACCCCCCCTCAGCTATCGAACCAGTTGAGAAGCACTCAACTGTGAAGAGGTGGGATCTGGTAGCTCGGGGAGTCGCGCCTTCCGCTAAGAACAACAAAGCTCCAGCACCCAAACCTGCGGGATAAGGCTGGTGGCTTGGAAGGTGACACCCAGTATCTCCTGATGGCACAGAGGGGGGACACTGTGCGGAAAAGTGAAGGCTGACCACTCGGAGGCAAAGTGGTTAAATGGAGAATGGGATTCTGAACGTGAAGAGGGTTTGGACTATCTTAACCAATGTCTTTTACTTTTTCTTCTTCTTTTTTTTATATATACAAGACACAGGTGATATAAAAGTGTATATCTAAAAGTCCGGAAGGCTCCTTTCAATTGCTAAAATCAAAACTCCGAGTGCTAAGGAGGCGTGTGTCACCATTCCATCGGCAGTGGGTTTTCAAAACATCTTCCATGGATTTTTTTTTTTCTTTTTTTTTTTTTTTTAGAGAGAGAGTGAGAGAGAGAAGGTCAGAGTGAGAAGCGGACTCCCCATGGAGCTGGGAGCCCGATGTGGGACTCGATCCCGGGACTCCGGGATCATGACCTGAGCCGAAGGCAGTCGCTCAACCAACTGCGCCACCCAGGGGCCCTCTTCCATGGATTTTTAATGCATGTGATAGTCAGGACGAGAACAATGCGAAGGGCACAGAAATTTGACAATACTGAACAAAGGGACTGTGTTAAACCCCCAGATGACACAGCTCACTTCCAGACAGTGGGAGTGTTTTCTCGTGGCAGCAAAGCTTCTGTGAACTCTCATAGGAGCCCGGTCTTCATTTGAGCTGCACGTGTCCAGACATATGTATAGGAACACTGTCCAAAGGGAGTGCGAACCGCAGTAATAAAGTCATGATAACTTGTCAGAGACGATGCACCAATGAAAAATCATTCCTAGAAGCTCTTTTAATTAAACATTTAGCTGTCCGCTGGAGCCATTTTTAAATATAAAATGCAGCCCTGTGGCCTCTTCCTCCCTGCCTCCCATCCTTTTGCAATAGCTCCGACAATTGAATTCTCATTGGTGATAATAAAAAAATTCATAAGACAGGGTACAGCTGGTTATGCCTCTAGCAAGATGTCAACTTTCTCTCGCACAAAATTAATTGCACCTAATTAAACTGGGGTCATTGGCATTATTGTAAAGTGAGGCTATTTATTAGACAAAGAAAATTTCACAAATACCATTTTGCTTTTCTTTCAGGTTTGTGAGAGGGAAGAATTGCTTACATAATTAAATTTGTTTTGCCATTTTAATCTTATGATGCCTCTAAAGATCCACTTCAAATCCTGCTTTACTTTTTTTTTTTTTAAAGATTTTATTTATTTATTTATTTATTAGGAAAGAGAGAGAGTGAGAGAGAGCAGGTCAGAGTGAGAAGCGGACTCCCCATGGAGCTGGGAGCCCGATGTGGGACTCGATCCCGGGACTCCGGGATCATGACCTGAGCCGAATGCAGTCGCTCAACCAACTGCGCCACCCAGGGGCCCTCCTGCTTTACTTTTAAAATGGTGTGATATTTTAGAATTGTAGAGCTAATCCTTAGAGGAGGACATAAAAAAAATGATAGGTTTCCTGTAGATTGCCTAATCCTTTCTCAAACGGTATAAAAAAATAATTTGTAAACTACCATTTACGAATTGGAATTACTTACATGAAGGGTTTCCCAAGCAAATTATTGGTACACGTGTATGAGATTAATATGAAGTTTAAAAGATATGTTGCATGTTATAAATAGGTTGCTACGGTATGTACCTATTATTTCAAGAAAGGGGCCACAGAAAGCAAATTTCATCGCACTGAAATGGGACAACCTCTTTCCTCACCCATGCTGGATATGTAAGATTATGCTGCTTCCTTTTCTGGGAAATAATGCAAAAAATTATTACTGTTAGAGACAAAAGGGTGATTTGCTTTCCTGGCAAAATGATACTGGTTCAAACTTGGGATTCTGTGGCAGATTATATATACAGATTCCCAGTTCCTCATATCCAAAGCGCCCGTGAATCCAATTTCTTTAAAAGGCTCTCTTGATCAGTTATCTGTCCAGTTGGTACAACTCCCTGGGCCGGGTGCCTCCCGGCCTCCATCCCCTGCCCAAACACAAAAGAAGGTGGTAAGGATCTATTATTGGTCTGGTCTCAGCCATTCACCAAGAAACCTACGGAAATAACAAAGAAGTGGGCTCTGATTTGGGGATGCTGGAATGGTTGAGATGCGTAAACAGTAATCATTATTCAAACCAGCTGCTCAAAAGCTCTCTGGGGAATTTCTGTTTTTCATAATATTTACAATGTTTAGAGAGAAGGGTATGTACTTTATGAAAAAGACTGTATTTATATTTATATGTGTGTAAATAAAAATCTCCCTTGGGGTAAGGTAAGAAGAGAGGGAAGAGTCAGGTTTATTTTATGGTTAGTCTGAGACAAGGAGAACGGAGAAGGCCGCAAATGTCTTCTCCACACGTCAGATCAGGTTGTAATGTCTGAAAAAGGAAAGGTCTCCCCGCTGTCTCTTCCCAATGACCGCTCTGTACTCTCACGGCAGCCAAGCCAACTCCCGGTCCTTCAATAACTCTGAGCTGAATCAACTCCGATTCCGAAATATAATGGTGAGTCGAGGTTAATTTGGTCAAAGAAAACATACTTAATAGAAAAGTATGATACCAGTAATAAGAGAAAAGGAGTATTTATTTTTTTTGAAGAACATGACTACACTGAATATTTCTTAGAAACCTCCTTCCAAAGTAGAGTAGGTAATTCACTTTTCTCCTTTCCTTTTAAGTTTTCTTGAAGCTTTCGCCAAACCATTTCTAGGCAGGGAAAAATAACCAAGGTCATACAGTCTCAGTTCGAAAAGGCTGATTATGTGTGGATTAGCACGTTTTGAGGAAAAATGGCGCTTCCTATATTTGCTGAATTTCAGCGTAAGTCAAATTTAATTAGTTGAGTTATGAAGCAATATCAAAAATTCTTTTGCTGCAGTATTAGGCATGAAATGTCTTTATGGGATTATTGTAAGCCTCGCTTACAATTAACAGCTTGTCACTCTTTTAAAAAGTGCTTTGGGAGACAGCACCAATTAGAAAAATTCATTGGGGTTGAAACCCAAAGGGCAACTCGGAGGCACTTCAACTCACAGAAGCTGCTCATACAGGTCTTCCCAGAAGACCCTCACGTTACTTCAAAATTTCTCACATAGTGTGGATGAAGTTAATTTTAGGTAAATGCACCTTTATACATAAATAGAACTCCATGATTTTGCCAAAGGTCTCACTTCCTTGGGGCCATCTTGTCTTAAAAGTAAGCCTAGCACTTCAGAATTGATTGCTTGGCCAATTAATTTTAAGTCCTCGGCCTCGTTTAAAATTGAGCACTGAGCTCTTTGGAGTCATACAGCCAAAAAGATTTACCTGTTTCTGTTGACTTAATAATTCAGCACATGAACTCTGGTGCATTCTGGAGCACCATATTAATGGACTTCCAAGTTCTAATGTTCCTCAAGTCCTTTTGCAAGTAAGAGGTGAGGTATTTGTGGTTCAATGAAGAATTTCAGGGATTGTAATACATTAGGAAAAAAATTAATTCTAATAGGGATGGCAAATGTGGGTTACACAATTGCAACTGAACATTTCTTGAGGCTTTTCTCTTACATTATTACTGACAACGGGGAAATGACAGTCTTGCAGACTTTCCATTTACCGGGAGAAAGTGATATTTCTTAGAAACATTAAGTCTTGTCATTAGCCATCATCCTAAAGGGTATCCAAAAAGTCACCGTGTTCTCACAGAGGATGATCTCATCCCAGAATGTGGAGATGAAAACATCTGAAAAAACAGGATATAAATAATCTTCCTTATGGCGAGTCAACAAGCGGAGCTTGTTATGAGCTACTGTGAGATCCCTGTGTTTCGATAGCTGTGTCTCCACCGGGGGTAGATGACTCAGTGATTTCCAGATTTGGCTCTGCCTGAAGAGTTTTGGGTGGGCTCGGGGGCGTGAAGGGGGTGCTGGGGAGAGGCCCTCCTGTGGAGGCCTGGGGAGGGGTGCTGAACGGGGGAGATGCAGAGCGGCCCTGAAGGGAAATGACAGGTGGCCATTTTCTGGACAGGGGTATCCCAGACCCTCTTCTTCCAGTCTTCCAAACCACAGGAGGGCAGTTTGGGTTTACACGAAGGGTTTCTGCATAGGATTTTATTTGAAAAGATACTTCTGCTATTAGAAATAATGAAAACCATCCATTGGGAAGCCATCTGGCCCAAACCTTCATGAGACTTCGAGTCCAACATGGCATCTTGAACACGGGTATTTGTCTAGTCTCTCTTCTGAAATGCTGGTAAAATAATATTAAGGGAAGAAAGAAGGCATAAACCTCCAGGGGAGAAGAAAGCGGAAAAGGAGACGAGAGCACACGAGAGAGTATGAAGATAAAATGCAGATGGGTGAGAAGTATTTGACTTAACCTTTCAGTTTGCTGGGTGCGTGCAGCGATGGCTGGTGGAGGAAGCACACGGGCGTGTGCTGTAGAATCCCAGACACGCGCAGGTACACCTGCAGGCCGGGGAGTGGGCTGGGACTGCACACAAAGAAAGGCTGACCGAACAACCGAAAGCACTGTTTGGACCCTCTATTTGCCGGGTCTGCCTGTGGCCTGGCAGAACGGGGAAGCTGACTATCTTGAGAGGTCGAACCAGTGGAGCTCGGAAATGGGGCTGAAGTACCAAACTGAGGGCCTTTACCGACATCGAAGGAATTAAATAACATTCTACATGTCGAACCTTCAACCACTCCCCTGTTAGTCTTAAAATACTGGCAGCCAGGCTTAAGACTCCTCAGGATGAGGTTGGAGAGTCCGCTGCGGCAACTTAAGAGTCCAAAAGAAAAGAGCTTTACGTACTTTTATTTGGAGGCACCCTAATGAAATAGTTGCACTTTTATCTGAGCATTCTAAAGGGAATTTCACCATTCCTTAATTCCTTAAGCAAATCTTTAGTGACTATGTATTAGGCACTAATTATTTATTTATTTTTAAAGATTTATTTATTTATTTGAGAGAGAGAGAGATAGACAGCATGTGAGCAGGGGAGAGGGGAGAGGAAGAGAGAGAATCCTCAAGCAGACTCCTCACCAAGCATGGAGCCTGACACAGGGCTCAAATCCAGGACCCTGAAATCATGATCTGGGCTGAAATCAAGAGTCAGTTGCTTAACTGACTGAGCCACCCAGGCATCCCCGTATTAGGCACTATTTAGTCAATAGTTATGGTGGAGAACAAAATATGGGCTCTCTTGGAGTGCTAGACAAAGACAAAAAATGAATCAAAAAAAGAAAAAAATATATAATACAATATCAGGTAGTGATAAGGACCACAAAGAAAAGCAGATTAGGGTAAGAGGATAAGCAGGGTAAGAGGAGAGAAAATGAGAGGTACGTTGGGTGTTTACTTTTTAATTGGGTGGTCAGGGAAGGTCTCTCAGACCTTCAATGTATGTCACCAATGTATGCCACCAAGCCCCAAGAGTAGAGTTCACTTACAGCATTTAGCATTTCACATTAATTGTTGATGGACAGAAATCAAAACAAACAAAAATAAACTCAGAAAAAATCCTGGACAATGTAGAAATAAGAAAACATTTTAAATAATTTACCTATAATCAATACCTATTGTAAAGTGAGAAAGCATTATTTCAAAAATTTTTGAAAGCTTAAACAAAATGGGACAAATTCTTAGAGAAATACAACCCACCAGAAGTGACCCAAGAAGAATGTACAATCTTAACACCATCGAAAAACTGGAAGCAGTTAAAGCAAACACACAAAGTAAATACTAGGCCTGATGTTTATACAGGTGAGAAATAGCATTTGTATCGGGGCAGTGCTGGCTTAAAAATTAGTTGGCTACTATTCCTTCTTCCATAATGTCTAAGAAAAGTCTGCGTAATATTAGAATATGCTATTTCTCATTCTGGCGTTATTAATATTTCAGTCTTACATCCAATGAGAATGTATTGCCAAAGAGAACTTAAAACAATATCAGAATGCCAAGTATCTAGAAATAAATATAACAAAGGATGCACAATATCTCTAAATAAAAAATTATGAACTTTATTAAGAAATATTCAATTAGATCTAAATAAAGGAGAGAAAGCCTATGTTGACGGGTAGAGATATGTAATATTGTGGAAACGCATTCTTCCCTGAACTGATCTATACAGTCTGGACAATCCTAGCCAAAATGCCGAGAGTATTTTGCTGAACTTGATTAGATGATTTAAAGTTGATATGGAGGAATACAAAAGCAAGAGCAGGTAGCACAGTTCTAAAGAAAAAGAGGAGAGGAACTTGCCTGCCTGTCCAGATTTTAGGACTTACTTTGAGGCTACAGCAATTAAGACTGTATGGTATTGGTGCAGGGATAGAAACACTAACCAATGAAACAGAATACATTCCCATTAATGTTTAGTATGTACAGAAGTGGTCTGTCAGATCAGTGAGTAAAAGAGGGATTGTCTAACCAACAGGATGGAAAAAATGGTCATGTAAATGGAAAAAGATGAAATTAGACATCTCCTCCATAATCATATCAAGAAATCCTGATTGATTACGGACTTTAGAAAATCACTTTCAACTCTTGGTAGGAAATCTAGGTGAATGTCTTTTGGACCTTGGGGTCGAAGATTTTCTGTACAAGATACAGAAAGCATGGACTATGAAAGTTTGATAAAAAGAACTCTGTTCATAAAAGACACAGCGAGGAAGTGAAAAGACAGGCTGCAACCTGGGAAGAGATTTTTGCAATACATACAACATATTAAGGATTAGTATCATGATGAAAGAACGCTGATAAAACAATTTTAAAAAGCATAAAGAATCGGATAGAAAAACTGGGAAAAAAAAGAATCGGATAGAAATTTGGATGTAAGACTGAAATTGACATTTCACAGAAGGGGAAGCAAAGATGGCTAATCAACACAATGAAATGCTATTTAATACCTGTTTAATTAACAAAAATGTAAAAGGGAGTGGCAGTATCGTGTGAGAAAGACTATGGATCCACAGGATCTCGGCAACATTGCTGGTAGCACTTTAACACTTCCAGCATTATCTTCCAAATGTGAACATTCACGTATTTTCCTGGTAGTTCTGTTCCTAGGTGTGCACCAAAGAGAAGTGCTTGCACATGGACAGCAGGAGACACGTTCAAGAGTGTTTATAAGCAGCACTGTTTACAAGAGCAAAACCTCCAAAACAACTCAGTGCCTACAGTCCGAAGAGGGGCTGAATGAAGTGTGACACACTCACACAGTGGAGGTAATACAGCAGTCAAAACCATGCATTGGCAGAGGGAAGAATGGGGCGGTCTTCATTTCAAGACAAACAATGATGTTTCTCAAGTAATCAGTTTACTACATGGTTCAGTGTAAAGAACTGACGATCTTAATAATGTGAACAATTGACCGTTATTTGACAACAAATTATGAAATAATTATAAAGGGACAATATGGGGAGTTCTACTGACAGGTCTGTAAAAGATGTGAGTCGCCATTTTCTATAGTTGGTAGTCAGTAAATGGTTATTTAAAGACTAAGAAAATAAGCATTTTACTTAGAGATATATAGGTAAATTACCAGAAGAAACAGCCAGGAGTTATCGTTTCTGGAGGGTGGGACAAGATAGAGACAGATGGGACAGGGGACTGTAATTTTTCTTTTGTGTGGTTATTATACATCTTGTAGTTATTGTTAATGTTATTTTCAGACCCTTATATGTGTGCGCACATGTGTGTGTATGTGTGTGTATGTGTGTGTGTGACTTTGATTTTAAAAAACAAAACCTCCCATCTGGGCCAGATGAATGTGACTTGGCTGAGCAGAGAGATGAGGCTTCTAGAAGAAAACTTTTTGGTGCCTTGGGGAATATTAGAGAAAAGCAGTAGAGATCTCCGTGGTCAAATATCCTCACTTTCAGAAATGGAGGCATGGTACAATGAAACTGTTAAAGTCTCAAAATCAGAAATGGACTAGGGCTAATCCCCAGTCTCCCGGTCCCTAGGCCAGGGCTCCCCCCCTGCCACATCCTACTGGGAGGGGAAAGAGGTGCTTTCTGGCAAAGGGAAGGCTGGCCTTCCAGCTCTGGAATGACACGTGAGAAAAGTGAAGAAATCCTAGGAGACACAGCTGGCACCCAGCGGAGGAGGAGATGCCGGGATTTTGCCACTTCTGTCTCCACGTATGAAACCGCAGCATTGACTCCTGCATGTGCATATATGAGAGCGTGTATGTGTGCTTTCCAACTTCGCTGATTCAGAGGAGTCTCTAAGGATGAGACTGAAATACGAGGCTCACTGAAAGCCAGATAGAAGAGATTTAAATAGACATTAAAGTGTCTAATTCTGGGCATCACAGGAAGGAGAGAGTGGAAATCTGTTGGTTGAATAAATGCATGAACAGTATCATGTGTCTCCCACCCCTGGCTTAACATGGTAAATATAGGCAGTATTTATACAGGGAGTGATTCACATGCACATTCAAGCTTGGGAATCTCTAGTCTATAGCCCTGTTTTCTAGGTAAAATTATAATTTCAGTATGTTTTAACTGGAATTAAAAGCTATGCAAATGACCAATGGTCTCCTGAAATAAATTACAATAAATGAGCAATGATAATCTGAAATAAATTAAGATAAAGGAAAAATGCCTGGAGGACAGGTTAAGGACTGTAATAAACATCAAATGATCAAAGTGGGAATTGTATTTCTCAGTTACCAGTATTTATTGCAATCAAATGTGTCGGGGGTTGGGGAGGATGCTGGATGCTTTGGGATTGCTTAATGGGAATTCTGGTGGTCTGCCACACTTCTCTAAGCATCAGCAGCCCTGATTAAGAGTGTGGCTCGATTCCCCCATCACAGTGCAAGATCAGAATTGTGCTTAGGGAAAAAAAAATGGAAGTACAGAACTATGACCTCAAGTGGCTGGGCGAAAACTAAAAAGCAAAAAACAAACCCAACGGGTGGGGAGGGGGCTGTCTGGAATCCAAATACAGGTGGTAGTATTATGGGGGGAAAATACCCAAGGGTTTAAAAGATATCTTTTATTAAACGTATGGTGGGAATGCAAAATCCATTAGGGACATATCAGAAAATCAACTCAAAAGAACACTCACCGAGAGGAAAGGCTTGGCTTCCCACTTTTGCTACAGCTGGTATAAATTCCTGGGCCATCATCAAAGAAACTTCCAAGTGCCAACTTCTGTCGGATAGATTCTCTCTCATTTTTCTGCGCCTAAAATTTCAGGAAAATAAAAAACGCTGATAAGCGGGCAGATACATCACAATCATAGCCTGTCCAACGGCTAAGTTTCTTAGAACTGCAACCTCAGAGGAAACACCATTAGCCACAGCACAAGAGCACGTGAATTATGGAGACCTGAAGTACACCCAGTCTTTCCTGGTTTCACCTCCGTAAGCAATTTCAGTTCTTCAGAGCCTTTCACGATCACGGGTCTAGGAAATCACCATGGTGGTACTAAATGGTCGTCACCAGAAGAGAACTCGATTATTGAGTGCTGGAATCTTTCTTCTTCCTACCTGCTAGATATGACAGCAGGTGGAGGGCAAGCACTTTGTCCCAAATCAAATCACCTTTATCACAAATGTGGCCTTTCCCTGGGTCTTGTCTTCTCTCTTCCGTATATCATCCCCTCAGCCCACTTTCTCCATTGCAAGAATATGAATTCATTCAGCCAATACACACCGAGCCTCTAGAAGACGGCAGGTGTCACATTACCATGTGGAACCCAGTCCAGGCAGGAGGACTGCAGCCCCTGCCTGCACCTAGCTTACAGTCTTGGCGGTCTGTTCAAGAGTTGTCTGACGTTCAGAGAACCTCATTGGGTTCAGAACCCTAACACAGGGCCTGGAATAGCTGGAGAATTCTAATTGGGCCCATCTGTTTCATATTTCGAAGGGAAGTCAGGTCGGCGAGCAGAGCAGAAGGATGTGGGAAACTATACTACTGTGATAATTTGGATATGTTTACAACACTTGGCTTCCCATAAAAGTCCCATAAAAACTCACCATGCTGAACTTTTATACCCTTTAAACAACAGGGGAGAAGATTAGAAATGGTTTCCTTAGTTAAAAATAAAACAACTACAAAAACAAACATAATGAGTTAGAAATCCTGGGGTGAGAACGAGAGCCCGGCTTTCTGTTCTGTGGGATGAGGGAGGATGGGAGGAGCGCCCTCGGATGTTCCGAGGGTTGGGGGGCTGAAGACGGTGAGCAAATTTACATTACCCAATGCAGCTCACGTGATTGCGCATGGCTAGGAAAGGCCGAATGGCCCTTGACTCTCCTGGCAGGAGGTTCTGGAGCCACAGCTGCGGCCACAGGACCCAGAAGTTACATGCGAAAGCTCTGAGCCATCATCTGAGCATCACGAAGGAACGCACAACCCGTTGGAAGGGTGGGCTCAAAAGTGGCCGCTTTCCACCCCCAAGTGAAGGCAGTGTACTATAGGTTAAGGCTGCTCTAACATGGGGGTTATTAACCACATGTGGCTATTTACATTTAGATTAAAAATAGATTAATTACAAGTTCAACCCTTCAGTCACACTAGCTGCATGTCATGAGGTCCACAGCCCCAGGGAGCTAGGGGGTACCATATTCAACAGAGCAGAATAAAATATACGACTGCACAGTGCTGCTGAAAGAGTAGTTCTCAGCTGCCGGCTTCCATTGGTTGCATCAGAATTTAAAATACACACTCCCATAGCGTCTTGGTCTTGTGGCTAGGGTCAAGTGTAAAATACACACCCCAGGCTCCAGCAGCAGATATTTAGTTTTTTAAAAAAAATATTTATTTGTTTGAGAGTAAGCACAAGCAGGTAGAAGAGCAGAGGGAGAGGGAGAAGCGGACTCCCCGCTGAGCAGGGAGCCCGACACAGGGCTCGATCCCAGGACCCTGTGATCAAGACCTGAGCTGAAGGCAGATGCTTTATTGACTGAGCCACCCAGGCGCCCCCGTTGATATTTAGTTTTAATTGGTTTGCGAACTTCTAGTTGAAGGGCAGCTCATCTCGGTTCTCCTTTTCCCTAACATTTTTTAATTCTTGGAAACCATAGCATTCTTTGGACTCTCACACTTACTGATTATATCTGTATCTATTTATTTGGATAGCCCTCCATTTGGGCATGTACCATCGGAGCTGTGTCATACGCTGCCGCGTATGTGTGTGTGCAATACCGCCCCACAGTAGAATACTGCTTTATATACTTACAGATGCGAAACCGATACATGGTCTGCTGCGCTGGCCCACCACTGAGCCCCGAGAAAGTAACAAAGTAACCATAAGGTTGTAAAGGGGAACAACCAGGGCTTTAGTTTTACTAACTTCTTAAAACTGCGCTGCCCAAAATCTTAATTAAAGAGACCCCCCCCCTCCCAAATATGCAGGCTGGAACTTGTGATGGTTCCACCAAAACAGAACCATTTGGTATCATTTGACATCTTTACAAGTTCGCTTCAAAATCCCAATATCTGCCGTGTAGATTTCGTGTAGTTAGTGAACCTATTTCTTAATTCATATAAAATACAAGAGATTTTCACCCAATAATCTCTACAGTCAGAAAACTGTGGAGTGAAATTGAATATCCAAAAATAGAATCAGCAGGTAATGTGAATGTTAATGACTAATGTTCGACAATACGCTGGTGCCCAACATTAGCCCGGCAGAGATTTATTTGAAGAAAATACCTGTCCCAGGTGTGAATGTGTGAATGCACCCTTGATTCCACGTCTATCTTTCCTGATTTACTTGGTACACTAGACCTCTTGATACTGGAGAAGGCCTTAAGAATATTTCTGTTCACATTAATTACAATTCTCTCTACTTGGCTATTTCACGAACAGCTTGAAGAGGACTGTTTTATAATACACAATCTCTCACACTTCCCTTCTCTCTCTCTCTGGATCCCACTGCACAAATCAAGAAAAGTGTAGATTATATGTACATTACCCATGATCCCTCCACTTAGACACAGGTCACTGCTAACATTTTAGGTTTTGGGGGATAGTTCTTTTTAGCTTATGCATTTTTTTCTTTTTATAAAATTGAGATCATATTGTTCGTTCATTTTGAAAATTTCCCTCATATCATTTAATATTCTTTAAAACAAAATTTTTAATGGTTGTATATCATTCCATCCTATGGAGTTACTTCTTTTGTTAGTCATTTGGGTTGTAGCCAAGCAAAATAACACATAAGTTAGCATTTTTACATAAATCCCTGCCCACGTGTCTGATTATTTCCTCAGGATAAGTTCCTGGAAGTGGAATTACCAGATCAACTGAGTGTGAACATTTGTTGAGTCTCTTGACACATTCTGTCACATTGCTCCAGAGAAAAGTTGTTAAAATTTACATGCCCCCCAACAATGTAAAAGGGTGTGGCTTTCACTATATCCTGGCTAACGCTGAGTATTTTCACTGAAAAAAAAAAAATGCTGTTCTTTAAGCGAAAAGTGGTATTCTTTTTACATTAATTTCTTTGATTCCAGTGATATTAAATATTTAGATTTTTTTAGTTACTGTACTTGCTTTTCTCTGAACTACTTCTAGCATTGCTTATTTTTCTATAAAGATCTGAAGTCATGAAAATTTTATATTAAGCATATTAGTCCTTTTGAGTTTAAATCCAAGTGTTAATGTAGTTAAGTCAATAGCTTGCTTTCTTTGAAGTGTTGTTGATAGCTCTGTGCTTGGAAAACCCTTCCCAGTCCAGAGGTAAAAGATCTCACTGGATATTGGGAGGAAAATGAGGAAATTTATGGAAATTGCTTAGCAGCAGTGGTAGTAATGTAAATGTGTGATAAATGGTAGGTATTATGGTTAATCCTCTATAATTCCTGCTTTGAAGATGAAGGACTGGAGGGCGAAGGAAGGTTACCCTCCTGTTAGAAGGCCTAAGATTCAAGCCCATCTTTCTGGTGCCGGATAATTCTGCCCTTCCACACTGATGAGTGAGGTGTCCAGGCAAATAATGGTGGGCACCATGTTGGAGATATGACATGGGACTTATGAGTTATGGATCTACTTCTTTCCAGAAATGGGTGTGATGTGCTTCAGAAAAGGAGAAAACATACACACCAAGGCCCAATCATAACTGCAAATATCTATAAAACAAATACCTTCTCATCAGAGCCACTCTCCTTGATACCACTGCTTAATCTTCCTTTTGGAACAAATGCCATTCCTAACATTTCAAGTGACTGTGATTCAACTGACTAGTAAAACAGTTTTTCCCTTAAAATTCAACAGTTGGAATTATTTCCCTTTCAGTGCCCACATATGTGTGTAGGGGGGTGGGAGAGGTAGTTTTAAAATTATTTTGTTCTTGGGGCACCTGGGTGGCTCAGTGGGTTAAAGCCTCTGCCTTCGGCTCAGGTCCTGATCTCAGGGTCCTGGGATCGAGCCCCGCATCGGGTTCTCTGCTCGGCAGGGAGCCTGCTTCGCCTCCCCCCCCCTGCCTGCCTCTCTGCCTACTTGTGATCTCTCTCTCTCTGTCAAATAAATAATAAATAAATTAAAAAAAATAAAATTCTTTTGTTCTCTAAGGAATTATACCTGCAAGGCAATGATGTCCTCCAACCTCCCAAAGCCCAAACGTGCCCCAGTGGGAGGAACTGGGAAGTGCATAGGAAAAGGAAGAGGCTGGCTCAAAACTACACTGTTGGCCGGTCTTATGGCCCGTGGAGCCATGTCCACTCCTGAAATGGTCTTGGGAACTACTCTCTTAAAACAAAAGGAAAACACGGACAAAGGATAACTGCTCATAAAAAGTAAAAGGGCAACTGAAGAATAGTGGCTCATCGCTATGAGATAGAAAGCCTATTCAAAACCAAGAGGAGAGTAAAAATGTATTTCGAAATTCACCATTGTCCAGCCATAGGCAGTGAGTTTTTGGCCTCGCCTGTTGCCGGAATTCCCTACTGCCACCCCCTGGGCCCGGGCAGATAAGACTCACAATGGCTTCTGAGGGCACCATGTGAGCCACGATCTCAGAACACAGACCACTGAGCACTTTTAGACCCTAAATCCCGCCATTCCCCAAGCTTGATAAGAACAAAGAAGGGTGTTTGGTAAAAGAAAAAGCAAAATGTTCTGCTTGAGTCGATGTTGTCCCTCTCCAAATGTGGGCCCCAAGTCCTTTCCACACTTTCTTCAGGATGGGGTGGTGCCTGTCTCTTACACTCGGATCCCATTCCTAAGTCCCCTCCTCTGGCCTTCCCTAGTGTCTCTGGTCTCTGACGGGGGGGGGGGGGCAGCAGCGGGGGAGGCACCTAGTCTTTCACATGCTAACCTGCACATATATTTGCAAGTGGAAGACTGGGGGTATCTCGGGCATTTCTAAAATTTCTTTGACACACTGTATTTTTGTGGGGGTAGCTGTGGGCCACCAGGCCCCTTAGGAACACGGTTCAGGAAATAACACCCTAGACCTAAACCCAGCTGGTGCTCAGGACACTGCAAACAGCTGCTTCCTTCTGCCTCCTGCACAGATGATGAAACCCACGTAGCCGGAAAGGGCCTGATGAAGAGGAAGAGTTCCTTAAATTCCCCAAAGGAGGAAGACGTTTAAAGAAGTTTGGTCTAGAAAAGCAGAGGACCCGACTGATGTGAGTGGCACAGCAGCCTGTGGCAATAAAGGCAGATGTGACTTGGGGGCAGCAATAATCTGGCCAGGACGGCCATTCAGCTGTGGGGTTGGGAGAGAGAAAACTTTCCCCTAAATTTCCTGTCTTCCATCTTTTCCCTGGATTCATCCTCCCCTCCTCCCCAGTTCCACTTGTTTCTTACTTTTACTCGTTCACCTGGAGAACAGAAATAATCTTTTATTATTGGATGGGCCTTTTTTTTTTTTTTAGATTTTTATTTATTTGAGAGAGAGAAAGAAAGCACAGGAATGGGGAGGAGGGGCAGAGGGAGAAGCAGACTCCCTGCTGAGCAGAGAGCCTTATGCAAGGCTTGATCCCAGGACCCTGAGATCATGACTGAGCTGACGGCAGACACTTAGGCCACTGAGCCACCCAGGCCCCTGGACATGCTTGTTTGATAATGCTAACCTTCACAGTACTCAATTCACCTCTAATTCTGGAAGATCCCCCTTCTGGGGTCCTCCTTTCTGCACTGCTCATCTGCTGCCTGGTCAGGGCTTCTCACACTTCAGGGTGCATGTGAATCAGCGTCAAGGAAAAATTCCCAAGAATAGGGGTGGGGAAGGGCTGCATTGTTCCAGAAGCTGATGAACACCCCGCCTGTAAAGAAAGCCAGGAGGTTGCTGGAACACCAGTGTGCCACGTGGAGAACTGCAGAGGCGGGGGCACGTACAAAGTGGCCCTCTCTCTGTCACAAATGTCTTGAAACTGGTAGTTCTCATGCATTGATTATGCATGAGAATCAGCTGGAGGGCTTGTAAAGACACAGACTATTTTTTTCATTCAGAAGGTCTGGGGTGCGGCTGAGAAAATGCATTTTTTAACAAGTTCCCAGATGCTGCTGATGCTGCTGGTTCAGATACTTTGAGAACCCTGGCTGTAAGCAATCGGACAGATCAAGTAGCTCGATGGAAGACAGAGTGGGTTCTTCTCTGAGCGCACATCTGTTCCATGCGGATGGCCAGACTCTGGATCCAGGTGGATTTCGTCTGTAGCCGCCCGGCCTTGCCAGGGCCTCACCAGGATGCCTGTTTTGAAGCAACTAATGAACCCTTCGCTTCAGTGCAATCTATTGCCTAGTGATATTGGCATCATCACCATTAGCAGCATCCACCAGAGAATGCGACTGGGATTCTGGAGCTCCCTGTGGAAAAGCGCTCTTCCTTTAGGAAAATAGAAGCCACTCTTATTTCTCTTCTCAGCTTGTAAGGAAGACAGCTTTACTCTATCGTTCATAGGCAGAATTGCCGTGCGGAGGTGGAGACTTTTAAACATTGGGAACCAGAAGTACAGAACTTATTTGTTCATTAGGCAAATTGTATTAATTTTCTTAAAAACAAAACAAAAAAATACACTGATGCTAGTTATTTTCCTACTGAAACAACCATGGGTTTGCTGCAAGATCAAAATACGAAAACATCATTCTATAGGAAGACAGATTGTACACTTTCTGATGTCAAGTGCATTAGTACATATACTGTGCAGGTTTTTTCAAGCTTTTGTATTTTATTTTATCCTCTGGGAAGAGCTTTTCAATTATTAGTGGAAACAGAGGCTAAATAACCCGGTATCTTTCCACTGTATCACTGAATGGATACTTCCTGGATGTTTTCTTTTCCGTTTGTATTTCTGATGTTTTCCATTTCAGACACTTACACTAATCAGTCCAGAAGGGTTTCTGAAATGCTGTTGAAATCTCTCACCTTCGCATCCTTGCGCTGATCTGCCTAAACAAGTCCTCTGGACGAGATGTCAGGCTGGGCTGCTGGGCGGTGTTGAGGCCTGGGTTCAGCTTGCTTAGCATCAGGGCTCATGAGAGAGCTGGCCTTGGAGACCTAAAGTCCGGGACGGACACCCAAGGTGAGCGGCTGTAGGGCCCAGGGTCTTTTGACACCTATTTCAGAGACCTGCCCAACATTAAAAGTGTGGGGATGCCAGTCCAGAGGACAGAGATCTTTGTTGACGATTAGTTGACCCTGAGGATGGTTTTGCCTATTGACTGCAATCCTTCTCCTCCCACTACAGGGAGGCGATGGAAAAAGAAGCAGGTGGACACCAGGGCTGTTGTGCAGCGTCCCAAACAGTCCCTGAATACCCTCAGTTGTAAAGGACCAGAACAAAGGGATCTAACACTTAGGGCTGAGGTTTAGTAGCCAATTACTGGCCGAACGGGAATTCCAGGTAATGGAGCCACAGGTGCAATCTGCAAAGTTGACTATGTAGTGGAAGTGTTTCAACATAAACCCTGAGGGGATACGGTTGGAAACTAAAGTTTTCCTCCCCTGTGAGCGGCATATTCCAAACAGGAACTGCTGGGAACATCTTGTTTTTGTTTTTTAAGATTTCATTCATTTATTTGAGAGAGAGAGAGAGAGCGAGAAAGAGGGAACACGTGTGCAAGAGCGGGAGAGGCAGAAGGAGAAACAGACTCCCCACTGAGCAGGGAGCCTGATGTGGGGCTCGATCCCAGGACCCTGGGATCATGACCTGAGCTGAAGGCAGATGCTTAACCCACTGAGCCACCCAGGTGCCCCTCTTTCTGGTTCTCACATGATGGGCCACAGGGCTACTTTTTAACACAGGGCAGGGTTGTCTGGGAACTCCTTCTAGCAGGTGACATGTTTAGAAGTCTCTAAAACCACTACTGTCATTCAGTATCACAGTGAGAACACAATAGTTCAACACATCCACTGCATGGTTAGGACACGGCCCAACCTCCATCAATTCCAGGAAGCTGATGTCCTCAATTCCCCATGTCGGGGTGGACTTAGCATCTGGGAGAATGGGACCCAGGCACGACCAGAAAGGAGGCAGAGAGTTCAGGGGACTTGGGGTCAAGAAGACCCAAGTTAACATCCCGATGCCGACGCTTACGGATGCAAATTATGGAAACGCTTTAAGCCGCGGGTTTTTTTTTTTTTTTTTTCCTGAAAAAAGGGATACTAATACTTATCTTACAGGTTGTTTTAAGGAGTAAATGAAATACTATACAGAAAGGACCTGGCACAGGGCCCGGCCCAGAGAGAAACTTATTCAACGGCAGCTGTGAATATTAAAGTGTAGGGGTGGGGTAAGCTGGTGAAAAGAGTGTAGAAATGAATAAGAGAGAGGCAGAAATGTCCAGAACCGGCAAATCTATGAAGACAGAAAGTAGATTAATGATTGTGGGGGAAGAGGGGAACTAGGAGTAACTATTAATGGGTACAGGGTTTCTTTTTGGGGGGTGATGAAAATTTTCTGGAATTAGCAGTGGTTTGCACAACCTTAGGAATATACTAAAAGCCACCCAAATGTACACTATGGAATGGTGAATTTTGTGGTATATCAATGATATCTCAACTCCCCCGCCCAGGTAACTCACACGCTACATATCTGGAAAATCGAGTTAGCTGGAACAACCCATTCCTGACCAGGCTGGCTAACGGAGGTGTGCCAACAGGGTGATAGGATGGAAAGAACTCCAAACTAGGAGCCAAGAGGCTTCGTATTTATAAGCATCTGAGACCAAGCAGGCCGGTTCCTCCCTTGAAAGAAAAGGAGATTGTGGCCCAGAAAGCTGAAAAGATTGTCCCCAGGTGGCCGAGGTGAGGCGAGGCTCCAGGGTTCAGTAACTCAACGGAGTTCCTCAAGCGTGTTCAGCCCTTACAGGCAGGAAGACGGGAGGGTTAATGGAGGTCGACGGCTGCTTTTCCTCAGTAATTGTGTGGGGAGGGCAGAGCTTCTGTCTGGAATGGCAGCTGGCATTCTGTGTTCCTGTTTATTGCAGTTTATCTCAAGCAGTCATTTCCATTCACCTTTTAAAAAAAACATGAGGCGCAGCTGTGGCTTCACTTTAAATATTGTTCCTTCCAGCCTTTTAATTTTTTCACGGGCTCCTCCCTAATCTTTCACCATAATTGGATGCCCAACACTAGAGACAGCACCTCGGAGAAACAAAGCGAGCAAGCTGGCTTTTCCATCCTCTGACCACACACGGCCCTGTTCGCAGCTCCTTCTTCTGCAAGGAGTAGCCTGGGAACAGATCTGCGTCTGGCCTTCTGCAGTGTTCTGTGTCAAATTCTCCTCGTTTCCTTCTTCGGTCTCCACCAGTGTAAGCTGGATCTTGCCAGGGTCCTGAGACGGCAGAGACTGCACGTTTCCCAGGTCCACACTGGATCCAAACGTTCTTCTGGGCAGCGTCAATTCCATGTCAGTTTATTTGTTGGTGTGCCTCCCCACGTGGACCGTAAGCTCCTCCAGGCAAAGCCCCGCCTCCCTTCTGCGATCCTGGCCCCACACGCAATGCCAGGGTCACGGAGGGGCTCTCAGGAGTGACGGCTGAGGCATTACGACGTGGGTCTCATGCTGCATGCCACCAAGGTCCTGAGGACAGTCAGCTGTGTGGGTCTTTACCGGAAGGTCAGAGGTGGCTCAGAGCAAAGCAGAACAATAATGGATTGAACAGAAGCGCCCGAGATTTGGCCACAGTGCGGGCTTTTCTCCCTATATACTAAGGTCTGTTTTACTACTACTACTACTGAATAAACCAGAGGTCCTTAACGAAACATCTTTCTTACCATCAGGACCTTCCCCTGAGGAATAGGAACAGATGAATACTCTTCTCCTTCCTTTGCTGAGGTGGAATCTAATTTTAGTCATCGGAAAGTGACCTTTCCCCCAAAGGCTGTTTGCCTGACTTTAAAACAACCTTGTAAAATAATCCCTAGACACATGTGGCATTTATTAGTGTGACTGGTATAGGAAATTGTACCTAGGCAGGGGCATACCGATTTTCCAATTGTTTTTGACAACTGGCCACAAAGTGACAGGAGGTAAAAGAAGTTATTAAAACTTTTATATATATAAACGTTTTATTTTAAAAATATCTGTGTATAGGTTTTATACACACAAAATATATATTTACAGTAGTGTATATGTATAATTTATGAATAGGATAGATATATATTAGAGGTCTGGGTTCAAAAACATTTTACTGATGGATCCAAGGTCAAAAAAGCCTGCAGACCACTGCTTTATGGCATTTAATTGAATTTTCTACTTAATCAACTGAACAGCAAAAACATTAGAGAGAAAAATTTAGAAAAGGAAGATGTGAATTAGGAAAAGTGATTTTTATACTAGGTAACTGTTCTCCAATTCTTTATATTTTAAAGAAAGCACATGTTGCCCTGGTTCACCAGAAGTTCATGATGAAATTAAGAATAGTTTTTTTTTTTTTAAGCATAATGAAGCCTTCAGAGTAACCAACACGTACATTAGTTTTAAAGTCTTTGGTTTAAGAAAAGTAGTTAAAAAGCTGAAATGATAAGAGAACAGCTCTCCTGTTTAGAAAAATACAGATTGATCTCTGTGGATCCTACACATCTAGTAGGTTTCATCTAGTGGTCTTTTGCACTCCCCTGTTAGATACTGTTTCTCCTGAAATCACAGGTGGCATTCTCCTGCCTTAGTTAGATAAGGCACTACACAATGCAACTCTGTTTTGTTGCTGATGATGTTTTAAAGCCACTTGAGCCTCACATGTTTGTCATTTTAGTCAGTGCTGTATCAGGTTGCCGGCATATCATCGTTTGCTCATTCCAGGCATGTGGGCTCTCTCAGTTTCCAAGGAGGGAAAAATGACATTGGCCATTACTCTGTCGTTACTGCAATAGACGCGGGATGTCTTTCATTTTTCCCAAGTGCAAACTGACCTATGCTTTTCTACCTGAGACACGGTTTGAGTGTGACCAGTCCTTTGGTACTGGAAACAGGCAGGCTGAGAACTGTGAGCTTGTCTTCAGGGCTGGGTAAGTGACCCACTCTGATGGCTGAGTGTCCTATGCCTCTTTGGCACATGCGCTTCTAGCAGGAGGGGACAGCTGAGAGGTGTCAGAGTTTCAGTATTCAGCACACTTATCAACTTGGGCACTCGTTCACTTCTTGGGGAGCGTAAGGGAAGAAAAATGCATAGGGCAACATGTTAGGTCATTTAAACCTCTTTTACACATTTAAGTTTCGGGTTCTGGAGAAAAGAGCATCAACTATTGTGAACTGCTCTACGAAATAAAGTACATACTTAAAACATCCCCCATGTTCAAACACAACTTAGTGTATAAGATACAGAATGCCATATTTTACGTTCTTATATTTAAGAAACTATCATGATAGAACTTCCTATATCTTATTCTGGGGGAAAAGTTAATGACATATTTGATCAAATTGAAAATTGAGCAGCTAGTTTTGCTGCTCAAGGAGGCAGTGTTAACTATTATTTACCTCTGAATGAAAAGAGGTCTTACTTCCCAGGTCAATGATGGAAGAACCCTTATTCTTCACACTGTGATGTGTCGTGACCTTCACATGACTTGTAGAAAATAATGAGGGGAAAAGGATGTAGTGTGGTTTAGCCTTCTGCGGACAGACAAGCATATACTTGTAGTTTAATTTCATGACCTCACCCATATAACTAAAGCTATTTTTACTTGGGCCTGTTATTACTGACAATTACCAGATAAAGCATTCCAAAAATATATTTACTGTCTCGCAAAAGAAAAGGCTAGCAAAGTATTAGCAGACACTATATCAATTTTTCAAAACCCCACCCTTCCCTTAGTAAAACTATATTTTTCCTTGTTAAAAAAGTCAAGCTTAAAAGATAGATTAAACATTCTAGTAATTATTTACTGTGGGTAAACTATCAACATGTCAAAAATCCTAAAAAATTTCTTTTACATAAAAAGACTGCCTAGCAACTAAATGCGTGATAGAGTTTTTTCAGCTCCAGAATAACAACACGTGTATTCCCGTTACTGTTACATTAATGAATACAAGCTGGGAGAAGCATAAAGAAGAACCCTCCCAACTTAATGCCTCTACTTCTGTGCATTTAGCTTTCCTGAATATATTATGGCAATGGCTACCGAGTGTGGAATTTGGCCACTCCTCAAGGGTGTTCTTTCTCCCAGTTAGAAAAATGGTCCGATTGTTTACAAACAAAAGAGCTCCCCCGCCTTACCTTTTTATAATTCCCCTCCATATCCAATGGGGATTCTTGACCGATGATGTCATCCATTCCATCACTGTCCAAATTCATCCTTTAACTCTTGAGAATTTCACTTAAGTAATAACCTCCCATGGATTCTGTTAGGCTGCTGTGCCAACTGCCCAGTGCCCTGATTACGGCTCATGCTGACGTGGAGAGCCAGCTAAGGGCCTGTGCCCGGTTGTGCGTGTCCTTGCCCCTGCTCTGGCCCACGGACACCGCCCTGGCTGGCCTCCCTGCTCTGCCCTGAGCTCTGGCGCGGGGGCAGCTGCTGTTTCTGAGGTTTGCTCTGCCTCGACAGCGTGTTGAATGTCCAGCCTTCCCACCGTCTACTGCTGCCTTCCCTCGAGGGATCCCGCCTGGATTCCTCTCCGCAGCACCTTCCCTCCTCCTCCCAATCAAGGGAAAGTGGATTCAACGCCCCCACTCTCCAGTTCGGGGCTGAGTGTGGATTGGAGCCCTGCGAGGAAACCAGCCACCTTATAATGACCCAGGGTAGTGTGAGGGATAAAAATAGACACAAAACCTCAACCTTCCAGACTTCAGTAGTGACTTAAAAGCCGGGTATCCCATGACAAAATGAAAACAGTATAATTTAAAGGCTAACCTGAAGACAGATGTTTGCCCACCCCCCCTTTGTCCTATAACCAATCATTTTAAAATCAGATGTGAAAATCTCATCTTCTTGTAGTGGCCCCAGCACAAGGATAAAATTTATTTCCAACTCAGAGAAGGAGCCCTCTGCCTCAGGATCAGCGCTTTGTTCTATCCATGTAGGCAAGAAAAAAAGATCCATCAACTTTTCGTTAAAATCCAGTCAGTGGGGAAAAAAAACTCCAGCCAGTGGCGGGCTTTTTCACAAAAGAGAACGTTCCTTTCTGCTGCTCTCTTTACCCTTCTCTCACGGCTTTTGGTTTTTTACTGGCTTTACATACAGAGAAGGATGTATGTAATACACACAGCTGGAGGATGTTTTCCCACAAGTAATGGACAAACAGAAGTGCACACACGACCACGCACGCATCATTATCAATTACTACTGCCATAAACTAAAAATACACGCACTATTTATTTAAAAAAAAATGTTACTGTTTGTAGGAGAAAGGGGCCAAAGAAGAATTCAAAGGCCAAGCCCCCGTTTAACAAACCATATACTCTGACACGCTTGGACAGAAAGCAAATGCCCTACTCAATACATTTTCCAATAGGAATTCCTGACCAACCTCAGTGCTGTAAAGACCAGTGTTCTAGGGGCGCCTGGGTGGCTTAGTGAGTTAAAGCCTCTGCCTTCGGCTCGGGTCATGATCTCAGGGTCCTGGAATGGAGCCCCACTTCGGGCTCTCTGCTCAGCAGGGAGCCTGCTTCCCCCCTCTCTCTCTGCCTGCCTCTCTGCCTCTCTGCCTACTTGTGATCTCTCTGTCAAATAAATAAATAAATAAAATCTTAAAAAAAAAAGACCAGAGTTCTAAAGTAAAAATGCCATTCAAAATAGCCTTGACTCACTTATATTCCGTTGTCTATTTCTCTCCACGAGTTAAAAAAAAATTCAATTTGTGGAAGGCATGTGGCATAAATGTGTCTTTCTGTGGTTTACTGCAGCCCTCCGTCTATAAGGCAAATGTCCTGTGCAGCCCCTGACTCAAATCCAAATCCCGCCTTTAGTCCGCCCTCTTCTCCCAGCTCTGTTCCCGAGAAAATGACTTGCACGTTTGCCAGACGGTATGACGACAAGTTGTTATCCCGGAAGCCACACTTGCATTTGGACAGGGCTTCTTCCCAGTAGAGATCTCCCTTATCTTACTCTCCTCCAGACCCCAAGACCCTCACTCTACACAAGGGTCCTACTATGTGCATGCAGAACGCCTTCCCGGCCAGGGAGGCAACGCTGGCCATCAAGTGTGGCCCCAGCGTGGATGTTCCCAACATGGGAGAATACTCCAAAGCTAAGGCTTTGGGTAAAAATATTCTACTTTCAAGGACCCTGGGCCTATCAAATCCTACCAAAGGAGGTTAGTGAAAGTGAAGGAAGCAGGCATCTTCTTATCTGACATATGTTAACATAGTAACAATGGCCACCCTTTGTGGAGGGGTTGTTGTGGGCTACGGACTTCACAGGTGCCTCCTACCTATGTCTTTAGTACTCATGGTAACCGGAGTAAATATTATTATCAACTGCATTTTATAGCTAAGTAGGAGCACGGTGAGGTTCGGGAACTTGCCCAAGGCGTGGCAGCTGGCCAATGGTCAGGCCAGAATTGAGACCTGGGGCCTCCGATGCTGGGGCTCACAATCTACAAGGTCGAGCTAGACCACCTCCCACTGGTTGCCTCAGTAAAACAGCCGCACACAATATAATAATCAAGCCTAGCTCTTAAACCTCAGGGCTTAGTACAGAGAGAATTCTGGCAGCACGCAGAATCTCACGTACGGAACCGTCTTCTAAATCATACATCTGGAACACCCAGCATCGATCACCACCATCCCCTGATGATTAGGCTTCAAGAAATGAAATAAAAGCTCCTTCACTGATGGTCATGACCTAACACGCTGGAGAGTGAATTTTCCTTTCTCGTTGGCCACGGTGTTTTTAGCGCCCCTGTGGCTTCTTTCCAACAGCTGTTATGGTTGCAAGCTTTTTTTCTAAAGAGGCAGGGATTTTGGCTTATCTGTCTTGCTTTCCCCACAGCATCTAGACAATGCCTTACACACGTTAGGTGGACAGTGAAGGCTATTGAATAAATACATGAAGAGAGAGAAATGTATGCCGTCACTTAAAATGTTGTCTCTAAATGCTCCACAGTAGGAAACATTAATAGTTCCTATTAGTGCTTTTCAACTGAACTCTTCTGTGGAAATCACTTATGTTCAAAAGGTAAAAATGGGTCTGGATGGTTTGAAGGGGAGGGGTTACCACAAGTTTCAGGAATAATCAAGACTTAACATGGATGAAATCATAAAAATCTAGAGATTTACAAGACTGAGTAAAATACACAAAACTATAAGCCTAATTGCTAACATCTTTTTGCTTTAATTTTAACTGAGTGGACTTATATATATAGTTAAAATGACTGAACTCTCACTATTAAGTATATATATTCAAATTAATACACTCATAATATATATATATTTTAGAAGATTTTATTTACCTATTCGACACAGAGAGAGAAACCACAAGTAGGCAGAGAGGCAGGCAGAGAGAGAAGAGGAAGCAGGCTTCCCGCCGAGCCGAGAGCTCGATCCCATGACTCTGAGATCACGACCCGAGCCATGACCCGAGCCGAAGGCAGAGGCCTCAACCCACTGAACCACCCAGGCGCCCCTACACTAATAATATATTGACCATATACATACATATATATATATATACACATATGCTATTAATATATCATCTCTCGGAGAAGGATACCTCAAAATCCAACATGGGAATTTCCTAGCAACAAGGATTAATACTAAGAAAGTATTAAAAACCATTCCCTTCCTCTAACCCCAATGCTTTTTGTTGTCATAAGTGGTTCTCTAATAAGTATTGCAAAGAGACAAGTGATAGAACATCTCCCCCAAAACACGGATGCAAGAACTTGTAGGGTGGTCCCCAGTGGAGAATTTCCTTTGTCCCTCCACCTAAAGGAGTGCTCAGCACATAGACAGGTTCATAGCTTAGACCCTTTCCAGAAGGAGCTATACCACTGCTATCTGAATGGCCTGTGCCATCTTGAGATAGCTAATATTTTCCCAACATGGGGACCGATCTTTGATGTTTTCGAGAGTTTTGCTACTCAAAGTGTGTCCTTCTGACCACAGCATTTGTATCATTGGGAGCTTACTGGAAATGCAGGCCCTCAGGTCCCACCCTAGACTTCCTGAATCAGAAATTTCAAGAGTCTAAGAATTTTGAATGCTCTTTACATTTCAGAAGCATAGCATTAGACCTTGGGAAAAAATTCATTATACGCTATTATCCTTTTATTTCAGACCATACTGCCAGGAATGGCAACAAGACCCTGACTTTAGATGCTTGGGATCAACACTGTAATTGATTTCACTTCCAAGAGGTCCAAATGAGGAGAGGAAAGGGAAAAACAAACAAAAGACCACCTCGGAAGACTTAAGCTGAGTGTAACATTTGGTGGTTTTGCAGTAGCCATGCAAACAAAGGGATGACAGCCCCTCATGTCCTTCCTACAGATAATTTGCCCTGGTTCTTTCCTCACTGCTGACCTCTCTAAAATGAACTATGCTGACATAGCACGGGCCCAGAAGCTACCACTGTCCTTTGGAAAGTGTACACATGGCCCCTCACAGTCCCTGGGATTGAGAGGGCCTCTTCTTACTCCCTGCCCTGAAATTTAGGGACTAGAATGGAGAGCTTCAGTTTCCTGTCAAGACCATAATCTGAACCGTGAGATGAACTGGTCACATGAGCTAATGCTTTTAAAATGATCATTACCGGCCAGTGGTGGAAATGATCGACTCTGAAAACACTGACCGCATTCCTGGGAAATCACTTATGCATTGTCAAAAGATTTTCCCATTCATAGATGGAAACTCTAGCTCCTCCTGATTAACCCTTAGGCCGCTCACTGCCTTCCCTTCAAGCTTAGTATCCAAATTCCGTGTGCTATACAAACTGATGGCTGATTAATAATCTCTTTTCAAATAAACCACTTTTTTTTCTTCTGTGCAAAGTTTACCTAAATTTGCTTTGCTTTTCCATTACGGTAGCTAGATAACCCATTAAAACATGCAGGCAATTTAATTAATTAATTAACTCGTTTGAGCCCAACGTGGGGCTCGGTCTCATGACCCTGTGATCACCACCTGAGCCAAAATCAAGAGTGAGACGCTTAACAGACTGAGGCACCCAGGCGCCCTACAGGCAATTTCCTTCCCCCGCAGGCAATTTTTAAATAGACTTTTTGGTGCAGGCTAAAAAAGTTAAAATAATGGCGCCGGGAGTGTAGGGTGGAGGAGGTGAAAGTGTTGGCAGCACACTGAGTACCAGATGTTTGCCCATACCAGAAAGACTGAGGACTCAGATGTAAATCTTCCTGCCCAGATGGACACCTGAGGACAAGAAACACGACTGCAGTCACTTTGATGGCCGCAGCACCGCTTCCAAGTGGGACCCGTACTAGCGCCCTCAGTATGTTTCTCTGCGTTCCTAGCACTCCTGCCCCACTAATGGCTCGCTTACGGTGATTGTCATAACCTCTCTGATGTATGCTTCTGAATTCAAGTACTTTTGTCAAAGTACTCACTATTTCAGGAAGTTTGGTCATTCCTGATGCTTCTATATACTGCACGGGGAATAGTATGTACATTAAGATTTCAAATCTTTCCTTGGTATAGAGGATATAAATATACAATAGGTCTATGGCCATACCACCCTGAATGCACCTGATCTTGTCTGATTTCGCAAGCTAAGCAGGGTCGGGCTTGGTTAGTACTTGGATGGGAGACCACTTGAGAATACCAGGTGGTGTAGGCTTGGGGTGCTTGGGTGGCTCAGTTGGTTAAGCATCTGCCTTCAGCTCAGGTCATGGTCCCAGGGTCCTGGGCTCAAGCCCCACATTGGGCTCCCTGCTCACTGAGGAATATGCTTCTTTCTCTCCCTCAGTGTGTTCTCTCTCTCTCTCTCTCAAATAAATAAATAAATCTCTAAAAAAATAAATAATAGGATATGGCTCAATTGGGATAGGCCTCTCTTAATGTTGAGCTTCTGCATGTGAAATTGTGATTAGTTACCCAAGATTGTGTGTGTGGTGGGGTGTGTGTGTGTGTGTGTGTGTGTGTGTGAAGGTGGGGTTTCTACTCTCCAGAAATCATCCATGCACTGATATTTACCATAGAGATGTTCCTATTTCCTTCCCATCCTTCGTCACACCCCCTTTCCAAGAGTAAATACCAGATCTTCATCTGAAAATGTGTTGCATATTTATTTCTTAAAATTACTTGATGTATGAGTCATGATGTTTGAAGCCCCAAGTGCTACTTTAAATAGGAATGATGTGTTGTACTAAATTTCTATTTCAGATCAGGCCCATAATGAAACTCTGTTGAAACGATTTTTTTTTCATTTGCGCACTTATCACTGTGTTCCTTTTGTGGTAAAACATATAAATTAGATTTTCAGATATCTTGGCTAAAAATAAGTGCAGATGAATTTACATCCAGAATTATTCTCTTAATTAAATTAAGTTGATATATATTTTACCTCATCCTCAGAAAAATACAATTATACATCAACCAGGCAAAATAATGTAGATGAAGTATTCTTCATACTATTAACTATGGGAAAAATTTTTTTTCCAATTAAAAAAAAATCTATAGACTAAGACAGAACATCGTTTCATCGAAATTACATTTAAAATCCTGTATGGTGCCTGGGTGTCTCAGTTGGTTAAGTGTCTGCCTTTGGCTCAGGTCATGATCTCAGGGCCCTGGGATAGAGTCCTGCATCAGTCTCCTTGATCAGCCGGGAGCCTACTTCTCCCCGTCCCTCTGCCTGCCACTCCCCCTGCTTGTGAGCTCTCTCTGTCAAAAAAAAAAAAAAAAAGCCTGTATCAAATAGTGCGTTATGCTTTCAAATTCCCTTTTCTATTAGGTCAATACGTATTTCTTCCTGGCCATGGATGAAACCAGGCTTAAACTGGGCAGAATCTTAAATGAACTCAAATTTGATATCTTGTTTTCTCATTCACAGGAAGAAGGGATTGGGAAATGAGCCCTCACTTGGCCTGATGTCAACAGGGATAGACTATATTTCCTTTCCCTTGTTAACTATTAAGTAACCCACTAGAATCTTGGCAAGTTTACTACTTTCTCTAGCAAGAATTTAAAAAATATCTTGATGTACTACTTATATTGATACACTCCCTAATTTTATTGTTTGAGATCAATACAGGGCATCTTATATCTTCCATGCTGGGTATGACACTTCGGTGGCACTGAAATGTTTCACCCATGAAAAATTTCATGTTTCAGGAGGAAGTAAAACTACTGCTCTATACAGTAAAAAGATTCATTGAAACTTTGCAAAATCCGATACATTAAGAAAAGCAGCGTGGGGATGAACACTCACCTCTACTGACCACAGGTATTTTGAAAAAGTGCTTGGGGATAGACCATAACGTTGACCTTGGGAAAATTTCTCTGGGTAAAGGAGAAATAGGTACAGAGGCGTGTTCTTTTTTTTTTTTTTTTAAGATTTTTATTTATTTATTTGACAGAGCGAGACACAGTGAAAGAGGGAACACAAGCAGGGGGAGTGGGAGAGGGAGAAGCAAGCCTCCCGCTGAGCAGGGAGCCCAATGTGGGACTCGATCCCAGGACCCTGGGATGATGATCTGAGCTGAAGGCAGACGCTTAACTGACTGGGCCACCCGGACCCCCCAGAGGTATGTTCTTAATGCATTGTCCCTGGGAAGGCTGGCATGTCTGTCTCATTTTTGTAAATTCTTTGCACTACATCCCCTTTTTGGCACACAGGACGTTTGAAATGCTGGGAACTGTCTGAGAGGTCTACAAGCCAGACACAAGGAGTACTGCGGTCAACTTCGCCAATTCCCTGTTGCACAGCTCTGAGCTTCCCTCTAGGGTTATGATGGGCGATCCTAATCCTGGGGACTCAGAACAGCACCCGATGTGGAAAATGCAATTCAATCCAACAGACATTTCTTGAACACTTGCTCCATGTGTACGGTAGGGAAGTAAAAGAAGGTCCTTCTTTTTAAGAAGCCTGTTGTCTGATGGGGGAGACAGATTTATATGTCACCAGTTGTAAATGGGTTCTGTTGGAAACAAAAAGTGCACCTCGAAGGAGAAATTTTGAGTGTGGGAAGAAAGGGGAAGGTTTCCCAAAGGAGGTGGCATGGGAGCCTCGAAAGCTGCATCAACCTGCAATAGGGGAGAAGCAGGTGGTGTGTAGGTGGGAGCCATTCTTGGCTGAGGTACCACAGCAAAGCAAAGAACCGATGGTGGTACAGGGGCAAGAGCGTAGGGAGTAGAGGGACGAGTGTTTCTGCCCCGGGTTCAGATCAGAGTTAGCCCTCAAATGCCACGCAGAGGGGTCTGGAACACATACTAAGGAAAATGGGGGAACATTAAGGATTTCTACTGTGCTTCCTCAAGACCAGGTGTGTGTTTGGAGAAGTGTCTCTTTATGTTCCCAAGAGAGGAAAGAGATGAGAGTCATTCACATACCATTTTCCTTTTTTTTTTTCTTTCAAGTCTCCATTCCCACAGTAGCTGAGAATGTGAGGGTGTGATCTATATCTGAGGTCATAGGGGAATTCAAGCGATGGAAAGAAAGGGATGAAAGCATGTCATTGTTTTTATATACACACTAACCCCAAAAACCAACTGCAGGGAAAGAGGAGAAAATATTTGGGAGCTTTTAAGCAAAATGGACCCTTTGACCTGAACTTGTGCTTTCAAGTTAACAATATTTCAAAGCTTGCTCTCAGAGACCATTTAGAAGAATCTGGCCTCTCGAAGGCTGCCAGGCCTGAAGCTGTGGGCAAGGTTCTTTCCTGAAGAGACTGGCTTCCTCCCAAGACTGGAAAATGGAGGTCGATAGCTCTATCTTTTGACACAGCCACGACCGAAAATGACAACACATGCCTCAGTGACCTCTCGGCTAATGTAAATCCTGTGAGGGAGAAGTACACGAAGATGATGACAACGTGACAACCGTTCAAAACGAAACCACCATAAAAAACCCTGCCTGAGAATTTCTCTCAGAGCATTCCCTCCTTGGGTTAACTTGTTCAAAGCCCAGTGCATCCAAATACCTCAAGCAGAGGTTTTTAAGCTCGCGGTGGCGACGAAACTCTTTTTCAAAATCATCATCACCTACTTGGAAAAGCAGTAAATCAATTATCCATCCACATAGTGGCAACGCGTGGTTGGGAAATGAAGCCATACATGGTTTTCCCGGGCTGCTTTACAATCTTCCCTGAGCCCCTCACGTGCATCAGAGAAGCTGGCTCTTAATTCACGGTAACTGACTTATGCCTGCCGAAAGGTG
This sequence comes from Nasua narica, assembly GCA_028533885.1. Lineage (NCBI taxonomy): Eukaryota > Metazoa > Chordata > Mammalia > Carnivora > Procyonidae > Nasua > Nasua narica. Next base: position 101,870,494 of record CM052799.1, on the reverse strand, counting down.
GCCTCTGGCAGGAACAAGGCCAGGATGTTAACTAGGGAAAATCCCATTTCATAGATGAGAACACTAACAAGAAACAAAGGGAGATTCTGGCCCACAGACAATGAAAACAGTGCAGGTTAATGGGGTATGTGTGTTGCATGGGAGGGAGGCAGGATAGAGTAAGACTGAAAGTCATGCCAGTGGCTATCAAAATATAAGAAACCACGATGCCATAGTATGTTTACAACGCCTTTTTTCTTGGTCAATTTTATACATAGTAGGCCTATCCATCCATTTTACCTGGGGGTTTGTTCTAAGCTCTGGATATAAATATAAACACTCCTGCCCTCATGGAGCTTACATAAAGTGAGGGAGACAGAAAAGAGACAGATATGTAAAATACGTCTCTGAGAGATGGTGATGAATGCCAGGTAGAAAAGTAAATTAAGGGAAGTGTCATAGAGACCCTGGGCTCGAACTGGGGAGGTGGAAATTGACATAGTTAAGTCCAGATAACCTTCCCAAGAAAGGGAGGTTTCAGCGAAGACCTGAAGGAAGTTAGTTACTGACAGGAAAAATGCAGTATGCCAAGTTGAATTTGAATTTCAGATAAACGAGAATGATTTTTTAGTATAAACATATTCCAAACAGTGCAGATTATTTGCTAAATCTGGCAACGCTACATGGGAGCACCTGGGGGAAGCACACACCAGCAGAAGGGACAGCAAGTTCAAGGCCAGGCTGGCATAGTGAGAGTGGAGTGAAAGGAAAGGGGAATGCGGAAAGTTCCAGAGGCATCAGGGGCAAGTTGACGCAAGGCTCTCCGGGCCAGGGACCTGAGAGGATGTGGGCTTTTATTCCGAGGAGGAGAATTTTGAGATGAGTGATATGCTTTGACTTGGGTTTTAGTAGATCATTCTGGATACTGTGTTGAAAATTTGACAACAGTGGGGGTGGGGGGGAGAGTAAGAACAGGACCAGTTATGAGGCCATTATACTCTGAAGATGATGATGATGATAGTAATGATAATATACACCTAGACATATGCACCAAAATAAGCATATAATTTTGGGAGAATGGTCCCTGGAGCTCCATTCACGGACTCTCCATTAAGAAATCTTGGTATACATTTGTGGGAAGAAATAAAGGAATTCTACTCACTCACTAAAAATACCACCCTAAGGAATTTGCTTTAATCACTGCATTTTCATCCTTAAAACAAAGGATATTTTCTTAAAAACATCCTTAAAAACAACGAAACCCTTTTTTTCATTCAAAAAAGGGCAAGTTTCTGAAAAACATCCTACTGTTGAAATAACCAATGATGACAACATCAAACCAAGGACTTAGAGAAACTGCCTTTTCTGAATCCAATCATGTGTGGTGCCAGGTGGGTTTTAAACTAAGGTTTCTAAGAAGATTAAGACTTGGCTTCACGGTTCATGTTTTTGGTTTTACTGATTTATGAATAAAGGGAGGGTGTTTCCAACATACACATCAAGGTAGTTCTACTCTAAAACCTCAGGGAGCTATAGAATCGATTGACTATTATTATCTACCTAATACACTTAATTTTACTGTGAAAATAAGCAATAAATATTTCAAAACTATTAAACACACAATGACAATGTTATATGTTGTAGTTCATGTAAAATAAAATCAATTTGTCTCCTCTCAGAAACAGTCAACTAAGAAAATCCCTTCTCCTCAGATGAAATTGCTGATATCCGACCAATTTTTGGCCTATAAAACCAGTGATTTCACGACCAACTTAATGAAAAGGTATAGTGAATAATCTTATAGAAGTTTGCCTTTCAAAAGTTAAGTTACATAGCTTCTCTGAAAAGAGAGTAGAAAAATGATTTTAATTTTATAGTAATTTAGTCCCCTGGAGCCATGCCATAAATAGGTTAGGCTCTCCACAGATGTTTGACATTCCCCATTCTCAAACTCTCGATTGTATATAAGTGAAGTTTTGAGTTTTGGTTTTTCCTCATCATTTTCTTTCTCCTGGGAAGAAATCCTGTGAAGCGCATATCTCAATATTTAGAATCTCCGGACCTACATGTACTATGAGATGAAAATACAATAAAACAAGCCTGAAATTACAAAATTGCCGTCATGAAGCAGAGAGAAAAGTGAGTGGATAAATATATTTTATAGGCACGCTTAGCTGAGAAACCACTGCCTTGAGTCTCGTGCAATATATGATTCTGCCTGCATACATTTACCTCTGGGAAATCCGACCTAATGAGAAACACCTGCTTGTCTCAGGTAACCCACCTCACACAAGGAAGAGGCATTGTTAAGTTGAAAAATTGGTCTCTTAGTGCTTCTGAACTCCGTCAATTGAGTAATCCCCCAGTAGTAACCATCCTGGACTTGGATTAGCCACGCCTGCTGCTGCAAAGAGCAATTACTCTGAGAACATTCTCGTCTGCTTACAATGAGGACGCTTTTAATGTTGCTTCGACAGTCTAAGTTGCAGAAAGGAGTTATTATTAACACTCTAGAACTGGTCTTTGATATCGTCTGTTTAATTCAAAACTCTACACAGCAAATTAGCACAAAGCCGAATATGTAATCCTAAAAAATTTTCCATGTGGAGTTTTTTTTATGCATGTCAGCATCTTAATTCTTATTTACTAACCACTGAAAACAACATGCTAGTAAAAACAAGTTTGGAAAGACATACAAGTGCAACTTTAAACATCAAGTGCATGCTGGCCCATTTTTGAAAATTTCTCGGATCATCAATTACACTTATTTACATAACTCCCTTAGAGACAGTCCTAAAAACTGGACACGAAAGCACTCACATCCTAGGCAATGAGTAAAAATCGTATTTTGCCATGTTACCGGAGTGAATTCCGACCAGGTTTTCCCCCTCCCTGAAGCCCCTTAAATTCAATTACAGTTTACAGCAGTTCCTCTTATTTGCACAGACACTGAGAACGTGCAAAGCACAGATCACCTCAGTGGATTTCACATTATGCTTCAAGCGCCTAGGAAGCAGTGTTTTCTGCCCCATTACTCCCCAGAACACCTAATTACAATTCGGATACTGTATGTGAGGAAGGCCAGGAGTGGAGGATGGCAAAATCCCTTGAAAAGCCCGAAAGAGGCAACCTGCTGCTCTGGAAGAGGAAGGCCTCCTCTCCCAAAGGATTCCGGCCTCACAATCGGGCTTGAAATCTTACCTGATACGAACAGTTCTCCTGATGTACCATCTCAGTGCATCCTAGGGCCCAGACCCCAAAGCAGGACGACTCCGCGAGGCTGCAGAGGCAAGGCGCGGAGCATCCACGGGCGGGCGGCGAGAACGCCCTGGGAAAGCAGGGGCTCCCCGCAGATTAAAATGGATGCTGTTTCGCTGATCAACCTGCGCAGTGGCACTGCCTGTGCCGGGAGGCGCGCAGCGAGCCGAGCTGCTCTCCTCGGAAACCAGCAGTGAGGCTAGCAAACATGGAGCTAGGACCGGGCTGGGGGAGGGGGCGCGCTCATCGCTGGCACAATCAGCCAATTATATTATAGGCACAAAGAAAAGGATCAGTCTGGGGCTGGTGTGACCTTCTGGTGCTTTATGAAGGCAGTTAACTGATGTGGAAACATTCTAGTCCTCATTAAAGGGAAAAAGGCCAGCGAGGGAGAGGGAGAGAGACAGACACAAATCAATGTTGCCGTTGAACATTTCTAACCTCCGGCATCATCCCGCAGGCCCGCAGATGCTGCTGGTACGGTGTTTGTAAAAAAGAGGCCTCAAGGATCATTTCAGAACTTCTGACGTGCAGAAGGGAAGACGATCCATTCCGAATATGGACACTGAAGGGATGTTTCCCCTGTTGAGTTTTTGAAGTGTATGTCAACTTCATAACTAAAAGGAGGGTCTTCGTTCCTTAAAAGGATGTTACTTTGTAATGCTTTTGATTCCTCACTTCTTTGGGGGCTTTTAGCTGCCTTTGAAGTCACACAGGAATCGGATGAAATAATTATTCCTATTTTTTTTTTTTTTTAGGGAGGGAGCTTATTAAGGTATGAAAGTCAGTATAAGTCATTCATTTCATGAAAATGAAACTAAACAGCCAGTTTTGTTTTTTTGAAAGTAAGGTTATCTATATATATAAAATCCAATGCTAGAAGTTGAATATATAGACACCCTAATACAGGACATACTCTCCTAGAGAAAGATCATTCTACCTAAGAGTCTGTAATGGAAAGAATTCTGGACTTGCTGATAGTACTCAAGGGAAATAAGTGTTTCTTGGGGGGAAAAGGGAAACAATTTCTGAAATGCTTCACAGAGTTATTCTGGGATTTTAGGATCTATAGAAAGAAACAACCAGCTCTGTAAATTCTTGAAGTTAGCTAATTTAATGACAGCAAATTAAGAAAATAAACACAAAATAAAATTTCCTTATCTATATTATTCAGTTGCTATAGGCAATTTGTTTTGTTGTTTCTTAATAAAATGGCTCTGAGCACATAAATGATAGTCAATAAAGACCTGACTGAATTTAAACCATCAAAGTAAAAAAAAAAAATTCAATAGGGATATTATTCTTCATTAATTTGTACCTATCTATGTATCCACCTCCTCAAAAACTCTTACTATTAGCCACATTGTCTTCATTATGCTACTGTCAGAGAAAAACAGTACTTTATCCCTGAGGAATGAAATCAACACGTTTGCCAAGTTTTCACACCAAGCCCTATCTAAAGGAATGGTGGGAATTTGCGTTAGGAATATACGGCGATGTATTTATAATTTTGTAACAACACCTCTGTTGCTTGGAAAGAGAAAAACCCATTTTTAGAAATATTCTTTATTTTTACCATTTGAGATTCAAACAGGAGAGAAGTTTGCTACCTGAGTTCCACTCCGGGGACACACTCACACGCATGGAGAGCTTCCCAGTTAGGGGAGTGAAGAAGCGGCAGGGAAGGCCCCACGGATGACCTCACAGTTTCGGATTTCGGCACCAGGTTCACCGGGTCCCAACGAAAAGTACTCCAGGGATGTAGCCTGCAGAAGCTCACGGCCCTTCTTTGTGGAATACAGGAAAAAGACATGCTGTGGGACTGCACAACTCTTTAGGCCTGTTCTTTGGCAGGTGGCACAATGGAAGCTTGATGAATGGAGCAGAAACCTGAGCTAGAGCATGAGTCTTCCTAACTGTAGGATGAAGAGAAAAAGGACAGAAACTTTTCAGGGAAAGGAAACACTAGTCAATACATCCTCATCCGAACTCCATCCTTCTCTATTGCGTCATCCATACAGGGCAGAGACAGAGACTTCCAGGTGGAGCACCTTGCTATACAACCCCCTAGAGGAAGGTTCTGGAATCATAAGTACGTGTAAGGAAAAGTAGGCCCTACTAAAAGTTCCTTTTGCAAGGTGGCAAATAAGATGAAATGAAAATCCTATACTTAATAGAGAAGTCATACCCCTACTTTCCAAGACAGAACAGTTTTAACTTCAAAGGCCATTAAAACTTGACACGGGGTGCCTGGGTGGCTCAGTGGGTTAAAGCCTCTGCCTTTGGCTCAGGTCATGGTCTCAAGGTCCTGGGATCGAGTCCCGAATCGGGCTTTCTGCTCAGCGGGGAGCCTGCTTCCCGCCCCCCACCCCCGTCTGCCTCTATACCTGCTTGTGATCTCTCTCTCTCTGTCAAATAAATAAATAAAATCTTAAACAAACAAACAAATTTGACTCAAGTTACTACTTCGACAATCTATGACCTAAAGACTCAGGAACATACTTTCAAGCTGTAAAGGCCTAAAAAGCCGCTTCCTGGACTCTGTTTTCTGAAAACTAAAGGCTCTGGGATGGATTACATAAGCTCCTAAAAACATTTATCATGTGTTGTTTTAAAAAAAAAAAAGTCTAAACATGATCCCACTCTTCACAGTTGCTGTTCCATAAATAGTGGAAGTGACTCAGAGGTGGCTCTGGGGAGAACAGATTTCTGACAATTGTATTCCAAATCCTGTCAAAAAACCCTCTCAAGAGGTATAAACAAAATTAAAAAAAGGTAATATATCAAGCAAGCTTCCCTTTATAGTCATTCATTGGAAAGGACTTTGTGTTACAATTTAAATTATGATTTGCTGGTACAAAAAACTTTAAACAGAAACCAGCTGTTCAAAGAACATTTAAGCTAGAATAACTTACCAAACTACAGTAACGTTTGTTATTTTTGGACCAAAAAATATTGGCGAACTGTGTAAGTATGGTCTATGTAGCACAGAGATTCTTTTTTATTCTTAGGTCTACACAACTTTCCTTCCCATAAAAAGCATTGGGTTTCAGAGTTAGATAGGACTTCAAAACATACACTGTTATTTTCCAGATCTGGAAACTGAGACCTAAGAAAGTTGTGACATGCCCAAGAATATAAATCCTCCTCTCCTCAAAAATCAACAAGGCATCAAAGTAAGAAAAAAAAAAAAAAGAACAAAACCTCCAGATTTTCTAGGTTCATATCTAGTGAATGTTTTCTTATTAAACAATGCTAAATGAAGGCCCACTAGATTTGGAGAAATAAACGCCTTTGAGTGAACCAATGTAGGTTGGCCTCAAAATCAAAATCTATCATAAAGCAAGAGGTCGCAGTATGGTTCTACCTAAATCTGAATCAAAGGTATGCTAAAAAGGAAGAAAAATTAGAGTATTTCTTGATTAAGCTGTTTTTCTGGGACTGAGCAAACTATGGTGTCTGTAACTCCAGAAAAGTATCTTTTTCAATTGTGGCAGTTAATAGCAATAGAATGGAGATTTTTGAGGGTAGTGAATGTAGTGATAAAAAGTCACATCTACAGGTCATGTGAGCATACAGTTTCAAAGTGAATTATTGGGATTAGGGACCAACTTGGAGGGTGCATGGGGAACTTTCTGGCACAAGATGTGTGATTTGATAAGGACTTGGCTTACACAGGTGTGTACATTTGCCAAAACTCATTGGATAATACATTTTGCACCGTATGCAAAATTTACCTGCAAAGAATAAAAAAGATCTGGTGAACAAATTCTGAACTGTAGTCAATGATATGCAAGCATTTGAAATGCAACAATAAAATGAGATGAACTGATGGACAGATAGAGGAGACAGTTTGATGGAAAGTTGTGACAAAGCAAGTTTAGTAAAACTGTAGAATCTGGATGGGGCATAAGTGGGTATTCACCAAAGAACTGTCCAGTTTGAAAATGTTCATAATGACATTTTAGGAAACAATGAAGTTATGGGGGTGGGGAAGATGAGCAAAGAAGTCATTGTCTTAAGCATTGTTTTTTTTAAACTTTTAAGCTTTTCCTTAGGAATTTTGGAAAAGTCGGTAGATATTTTTTTAAAGTGTTCAGCTGTGCTTCTTTCAGGGCAATGGAAGAAAAGGAATTATGAGAAAAATCAATCCCGGCAAATTAGGGCAACTAGGTCCTTGAAGGACCTACCAAAGAACACAATCGGTGTCACCGAGACAATAAGCCTTAGAAAACGGCTTTATCGGTTACAAAGTACTGTCCCTGATAATTCCCTCAATTCTTACAACCTTGTAGTTGAAACAGATTACTATTACGTGGCATGTGAAGAAGTGTTTCTGTCGTCAAGGAGTTTGGTAAGAGAAATAAGGCAGTATACAAATGATTGTATATAATGAATGATTTGTGCCTTCAAAGAGATCTTGTTGTTTGCTCACTAGGAATCCTGGAGATGAGGAGAACTCTTAGCTAGGGGACACCAGGAGACTGCAATAATCTTGTTCACTGGGTTGTTCACTTCTTGAATACCTACGTTTTCTATTCCTAGGTTAACATAAGCTTACTTAGAACTTGGATCTTGATTGCTTTATTCAGTGCTAATATCCCCAACATCGGAAATAGTCCCTGGCTCTCAATAAATATTTTTAACGGAATGTATAAATGACCATGCCCTTCAGAACATCACCTCATTTATCTTGGGACTCAGTTTCCTCTTCCAGCAACTGAGGATGCTAATTCCTTGTTTATGGGATTGCTGACCAGATGAAATGGGAATAACATGTAAAACAGCTCAGGAGAGGAACAGAAATGGAATTTTCCCCCTTTCCTAATTAAAGGCAATGGAACAAGTCAAGAACAAAGAGAGGCCTGAAGGATGGAGGTGATAGAGGGAATGGAAAGGAAAAGACAGAGTGACGCGATGCATGAGACACCGTGAAAAATGTACTGATGGATCCAGCCGGTGATCGGACTACTGAGTGAACAAGACCCGGAGTCATGAGGCTTTGAGAGCACTGCTGGAGTGAAGCTGGTGCTACGCAAAGGAACAGGGAAGTCAGAGGACGAACTGATTCTGGGGGATTAGGCTGCAGTAATGAGTTCTTTTTTCTTTTCTTTTCTTCTTTTTTTTTTTAAAAGATTTTATTTATCCACTTGACAGAGGAAGAGAAATCACAAGTAGGCAGAGACAGGCAGAGAGAAAGGGGGAAGCACGCTCCCTGCTGAGCAGAGAGCCCCATGTGGGGCTTGATCCTAGGACCCTGAGATCATGACCTGAGCCAAAGGCAGAAGCTTAACCCACTGAGCCACCCAGGCGTAGGGCTCTTTTATATGCTAGTTGCTCTTTTAAACTGTGGCTTTTTTTTTTTTTTTAAGATTTTATTTATTTATTTGACAGAGAGTGAGAGATCACAAGTAGGCAGAGAGGCAGGCAGAGGGAGAGGGGGAAGTAGGCTCCCCGATGAGCAGAGAGCCTGATGTGGGGCTTGATCCCAGGACCCTGAGATCATGACCTGAGCCGAAGGCAGAGGCTTTAACCCACTGAGCCACTCAGATGCCCTTATTTTTTCCCATAAAGTTCTGAGTTGAAGGTACAGGAAGCAACTGGGGCTCAGTATTGACAAGTCGGGTCAATAGATAGAATTTGTTTTTTTGTTTTGTTTTGTTTTGCAGGGAAAGCATAGTTGAAGCTGTAGAAAATTAGATGAAGGAAGAGACTGTAGAGAAAGAACTAGTAAGAAACAAAGACATTCTTGTGGTAAGCACAATAATGACTTCCCAAAGTATCCACATTCTAATCCCCACCTAGGAAAGGGGAATTAAGGTTGCTAATCAGCTGACCTTGAGATGGGAGATTATTCTGGTTATCTAGATGGGCCCAATGTCAGTACAGGGGTCCTTAAGGTAAAAGGAGGAGGTCGAAGAGGAAGGAAGGAGAGATGGTAGTGGGAGAAAGGCCTGACCCAGTGTTGTTGGCTTTGAGGACACAGGAAGAGCTCACAAACCACGAGTATGAGAAGCCTCTAGAATAGGAAAGGCAAGGAAATGGATTCTCCCCTAGAGCCTCCAGAAGGAGCACAGGCCAGCTGACATGTCAGTATTAGTCCAGTTAGACTCCTTACAAACTTCTGACCTCCAGAACTACAAGATAATTATTTGTATTGACCTAAGTCACTAAGTTGGGGCAAATTTTTATAGCAGCGGTAGGAAATTAATATTAATCTTGGGTGAAAGCCTGCATTTAGAGGGCAAGAGGAAGCAAAGGGAATGTGGTTAACAGGGTGAGAGGAAAATGAAAACCAAGGTAGTGAGGGGATGATGGGGGATGCTGGCAGAGCTAAATTGCTTCAGATAGTTTTCTGCAGGGAAGCAGACAAGGCTAGTAGGGTGGGAGGTAAACACAACCAAGAGCCATTAGTTCTGACTGTTAGGAAGTCATCGGTTCCTCTGGAGAGAATAATCGCAGTAGTGTGTTAGGGCGGAAGCCAGGTCATAAGTGGTTGAGAAGTAGAAGGACTGAGTAGAAAGCAATTTGTAAGGACTTTTGTTGATGAATTAGAGCATTAGGGTGGTAGGTTGGAGTGTATAGTGGAATCAGAGGGGTGTGGTTGTGGCTGATTTTTAATACAGGGCAGACCCAAACATAATATGTGTTCAGCAGGGAAGGAGCTAGTGAGAAGGGAAGACTTGAAGACAACGGGCGAAAAGAATCAAAAGGGCCAGATCCTGAAGTTAGACCAGAAGCCCATGATGGGTCTTCATTCAGCTGCGGACCTGAAGATATGATGAGCAAAGTTATGAAGCAGTGCTGAGTAAGGAGGAGGTCACAGTGGTCGTGGTGGAGAAAGATGCGGGAGCACAGGTTGGGAGTATCCTTGGGCCCTTAAAGGAGCAGCAGGTGGTTACGACCTGATGGGCAGGGAGGGCTAGGGTGGGATCAGAGTCTGGACCAATATGGTGGAAAGTTTTTCCAAGGGATTTTGTAGCGGGTGTTGCTGTGTTACTCGAGAATATTCAGTTAATGCTCTAGAAGAGCGAGAAAAACAAATGGGACGAATGAAACTTATGAGGTGTGACGAATAGATGATGAGTATGTCGTAGCTTGTCAGACATATGTGAAACTGCATAAGATGTTTAGATTGAGACAATGAGTAAGCAAGTAGACAGAGGCAGAATTCACGATGCATGCTGAGTATCAGGAAGTAACCTGGATGTGTTAGACGCGGATCAAGCATGTGTGTCTGGGGCATAGGAAGGATTGGAAAGAATAAAGAAGCCCTTCAGATTCACAACACACTAAATAACCCGGGGCATTCGGTATTCATTAGATTGTACACTGACGGTCCACTGGTGGTATCCATTCTGGCCCTATGTGTCCTCTGCCCAAGAAATGCCAATACAATCCAGAGCTGCTCATCAGGAGAGGGGGCGAGCTACAGAGGAAGCCAGAGGGGCTTGTCCCTGTGTCTCTGATAAGTCTAGTTGCGTGTTATTGGCAGGCACCTCTGTCTAATTGGGTTTCCCTTCTCAAACTTCAACTCTGATTCACAACCTTATCATTGACAGGGAAGGTAGCTGTGGCAGAAAGGCTGGACATAGAAATATATAACCTAAATATATAATATATAACCTGATATTCAGATAGTGTGGTCCCACACTGTATCCTGTGTATGTCAGTGCATCCCCTTTTCCTTGCTTTTTGATATGGATTTTAAATTGATTCAATGAATTGAGCATGTTAATTTGGTCTGTGACTTCTGGGATAGAATGCCTGTCATGGACTTGGAGGCTCCTGTTGCATCAAGGTCATTCAAGGTCATTTCTCACATGACAGAGAGAGTGCTTGCTATCAGAATACTCCCACATGCTCTGAGACCCAGAAATGGGAAGTGAGAGAAATATAAAAATGAGATAGGTTATAATTTTTTTTATCCTTGTAACTATAAATAAAGAACTTATCTGAGAGTTTTACAAACCATTGTAAATTAATAGTCAATGCAAAGTTGACTATTCCGGCCCTGGTTAGCATACCTTTGTTTCAGGAATTAAAAAATAGTTTCCTGAGCAAATCATTAGTGTGCATCAATGGTGGTCACCTTTTCTTTTCTTTTTTGAAGTATTAGATCTGTTTTTTTTAAATGAAAACTGATACGCAAAATAATAGAAGTGTTTTTAGAGCACCATAAAATTTTTCGTTCAAATTTAGCTCAAAATTTACCGATTATATCCTTTATTGAGATGATGAGGCTGTTTTGTTGAACATATGTATTTGGAAATAGAATTTATAGATGTCAGTTAAAGTTTTAGTCCAATTGTATTTTTACATTTATTTAGTTTGTTGGATTGCATCACATCAAGAGAATCTGGTTTCACATAGATAAGTAGTTGGAAATGGTAGCAGGCCTTTTTAATAGCTTATCTTGCAATCTCTGATACTCTTCATTAAACATATCTAGAAGCTTGAAAGCAAAGTAATAAGAAATTTATTTCCAGAGTGACTTACTAACAATATAGAGCACCTGCTCACATTCGTCATAAGGAACAGATTAGAAAAGACAGTGCCCGAACTTGCAACAGGTCATCGCTCTAAAACCAGAGCTGCTCATTAGAGGTATGGGGCACTCACTCGGCACTGCACAATGTACCTATTAGGCTTGATGAGGGAATGTGCCCAAGCCTGGTACTGAACCGCGCTGGGCCCCGTGGGCACCTCAGATAATTCTTCCTTCTTTGACATGCACAGGCATGACTTTTCGGTAAGACCAGTCCCAGCGTACCACCTACAGGGTCAATGACACATTTACAAGTTCGGTTTTAAGGACTGTAAAAGACTACGTTGCCTGGAGGGATAAATTAATATGCTGATGTCACAGAAGGGGTGGGGCAAAGTATCTATACTTCGCATAGATACGAGGGAATGAATCACTACATTTGGCCTGAAATTTTATATTCTTCTTACCACAGCTTTTCGGGACCACTCGTCTCCAAAAGCCCAAGGTCTCACAGACAATCTCCTTTGTATCTGTATTCGGAATTATTTTTACATCTCTTTAAAAATTTGATTTTGGGGGGGGGACTGGGGATGAGGTGTTTAGCAGCTTCTAGAACAGGTGCAAGTGAGTCTCTAAAAATATCTCCCGCAACCCTGGGTTTCTACAGACACAGTTTGAAACCTGATGCGTCAGGCAGAGCTACAGCAGGCAGCCTCCCTCTCCTTCTAGAATAATGTGATGGTTTATATTTCAATAGAATCTGCCAAAGTGCTTGTTTTTTGGACCCAGTCCTAGTCCTCTCCCCATAGTATTTTCTGGCCAACGCTGACTGAAATTCGCATGCTGTAGAAAAATAGTAACTGACTCAGATAAATTTGGGTGAAGTCTATACATGGTTTCATCCCAAATTTATGTCAGTTTTTAAGGACCATTTCTCTTCGTCTCCATTTCCCAGCCTTTGGAGTCACAGAAAGCAGAGGCAGGAAAATGAAAGGTAGTATAAACCTGCCAGGGCTAATATAAGTTAAAATAAAAATAAAAATAAGTTGGTCTGTCAAGAGGAGTCAAGCCAGAGCTAACACAAAGTGCACACATGTGTGCGTGCGTGCGTGCGTGCGTGTGTGTGTGTTTAGGGGAAGCAGCGGGCACAATCTCCCTCTGTCCCTCCAGGTTTTTCGGTAGCCCAGACAGCTTTACCTACCAATTCCAGTGCATGTAGCTACAGCACCACATGGAATCCCCATGAGAGAAAAGGCTGTTCATTTCTCCAAGGCAGTGCTTGATTTAAAACTAGGTTAACAGAGCATTAGGAAAGGGGACTGACCCTCATCTTGAAGAAAGGTGACCTCTAGTGGACAACTGTGTTTTTAAACCACTTCTAATTGTGACTAGCATTAGAAAACAAAAATCATGTGAAAAGTGTGCTTCATCGTTTTATTGATCTTTCCATATTTTAAAATAGCAATTATAAACATAAATATGTAAGTCTCCATTTATATTAATGAAGGTTTAAAGTGACACTAATGCTAATACATCCACAGTTACAATCTAGGTTATCTTTGATAGTTCTGGACTTGAGGGAGCCTTGGACTAGGAGTCACAGACTATGCTTCTTGCTAGGCAAATTCACTTGGGCAACAGCTTCATATCTAAGAGTTTCTTGCTAGGCAAATTCACTTGGGCAACAGCTTCATATCTAAGAGTTTCCACTTTCTGGGATGCCTGGGTGGCTCAGTAGGTTAAGCGGCTAAGTCCTGACTTCTGCTCAGGTCATGATCTCAGGGTCCTGGGATTGAGCTCCCAGTTGGGCTTTGCACTTATCGGGGAGTCTACTTGAGAGTCTCTCCTCTCTCATCCTTACCCGCTGCCCCTCTCCCCACTCTCACATGCTCTTCCTCTGAAATAAGTAAATAAATCCTTTTTTTTTTTTTTAAAGATTTTTATCTATTTGACAGAGAGAGATCACAAGTAGGCAGAGAGGCAGACAGAGACGGGAAATCAGGCTCCCCGCCGAGCAGAGAGCCCGACACGGGGCTCGATCCTAGGACCCCGAGACTATGACCCGAGCCCAAGGCAGAGGCTTCAACCCACTGAGCCACCCAGACGCCCCAATAAGTAAATAAATCTTTTTAAAAAACAGGAGCCTTCACTTTCTAATCTACATGAAATGTTTGGATTTCCTGCACCCATTTACCCCACTCCTACTTTCAGGCTGTCAAATAGCTATCATTTAAAATTAAGTTTATTTTATATCCTGAGGTTTCCAAATGAGCAGCAACAATAAAATTAATATCACGGTGCATGTTAGCATTGGGCGAGTCAGCAAAAAACTATTAGATTTCAGTTCAATGTCTTCCTTATATAAATGTAATAAAGATAAAGGCACTGATTTTTTTTTCTTTTTTACGTTGCGGGAGAAATATTTCAAAAGTTACACACACTAGATCGTCAGTTTGTGATGACATTTTAGCTTATTATGAAAATTAGCCACCATTTTTAAGAGATTTATTTCAAAGAATAAAACAAAGTAATGATAAAAAAAGAAACATAATTTATGTAGTATATCTCTTCTGGAAACTGCTCATCAACTGACATATGTTCTTAGTGTGTCACTGAATACAGGAAAGAGGCATAATTTATGATTAAACTCTATTAATGTAATCTCCAAGGAACCATTAAAATTCTTTAGTGGTACTCAAATCTTATTATTTTTCCCCCACCTCAATACCAGATTAATGCAGAGATGCTATTAGTTATAATGGGATTTAGTGCATAAGAGTTTCTTTGGGTATATTCTCTAACTAGCTTTTCTGGGGCCAGTTCAGCAACAATCTGGAATTTACAATCTTTCTAATAGTCACTTTTCAAAAGGGGGTGTTGGAATGACTTTTATTTGCTAAAGGGTAGGAAAGCAAACATTGGTCCAAAAAGTTTTTCTGAAGTGTAATAAAGATGCCAGCATGTCATTTAATGACTTCATATACTTACTTTATCTTAAAGCTATTGAATTAAGAAAGTTTCTCATCTTTCAGAAATAAATTCCTTCCGAGGACAAAGGTACTGGTTAGGAAATTATGCTACTCCAGACACTGGATGGTGAGTGGACTCATTCTCGGTGAGGAGGGTTAAAATCTATCACGGGTTATTCATAAACAGGAAAGGTAATCTACACATTAATCCCAACTCCTCTAAAACTCCCTACCTTAAACCAGTTTTCTTCTGCAAATAGCTAAGAGAGCCTCTTTCAGAAACATTGGCTAGGCCAACAAAATGTTCACTTATAAGTCCCTGGTGTTTTCGTTGTTTATTGAGAAAGTTAAGATAGGAATTAGCAGTTTTTTTGAGGTCCACGGTATGGCAGAATTCCTATGCACCTCACTCTGATACTCAACTCTCCCTTCATCTGAGACCGGAGAGTTGGCTTGTTTTCATTCTTAACAGTCAAGCAGAGTAAAAGAAGAAAAAGCCCTAGGAAAAGAAATACAATCCTTTATGACCAGACACCAGTGCTTCCTCTCTGTCTCTCACGGCCTCTGACTTTCGTGAAAATGGCAGCCAGCTAAAAAGGCAGACATCTGCTTTAGAGACGGCAGTGGAAACTTATACTGGTGGTTTAAGCTACTCGTGTTTTGTTCTGAGGTTTTTAAAATCCAATTCATGTTCCAAAGGACCGAAGCGATCTCTTCGGCAGAGCTGCTGCTACAACTTAGGTGATCAGAATGTAGCCTGAATTTTAAATGGCATACATTCCTAAAGCATCCTTTTAAAATAAATTAAGCCTCATTCACTCCCCCTGGTTGCCCTATTTGATAGTTTTGATAGTTGCATGCTTTTTTATTTAGTTCCCAAGTTGTTATAAAAAATTAAGTGCTTGCAGCCTTCCCCTTTGTGAATGAAAAGTACTTCTAAAAACACAAATCAGATTATATCACATCTTGGTTTAAAACTCCTGGTGCTTTCCCAGCATCACATTAGGATGAAACATTGAGCATGAAATAATAATTCCCTCTCCCTGCTGCTCCAGGTCCTGATCTACGCTCCGGACTTCTCTGCACCACTCACAATCTTGCTCCCTTCACTCTGGGCGGACTGGCTGCCTTTCGGTTTCCTAGAAAAGCCAAGCTCGCCCTGACCTCGAGCCTGAGTGCGCGCTATTTCTCATCCTGACCATGCCTCCCTCTTTGCCCAAGTCACTTCTCCTGCTGAAAGCTGGAGGCCTTTCCCTAGCTCTGGATCTAAATAAAGTCCTGCCTCAAATTTAGTCGGCGCATTATGTTTTCTTTCTTAGCTCTTGCCACAATTTGTAACTATTAGATAATTTGTGGGATTTGTGATGTTGATTTGCTCCACTAGGCTGTATGGTCCATGTGAAGGCAGGGGCCATACTTATGAAGCCTACCATTAGATGTCTAGCATATAGCACAGGGCCAGGCATATGTAATAGGTGTTCAACGAATATTTGAATGAATGCATGACATTCTTGAAGTTCTCTCACATCAGAGCCTTGGGCTTCAGGGCAGGAAGCATGCTTCTCCCCCCCACCCCCCGCCCCCCGCCCCCGGTATTAGCTCAATTCACTATGGCGGTAAAGCTGGTCAAATGCCCAACTCGTCATCTCCAGACAGGGAGGCCTCACCTGGACAGCTAATGGCTGACTGCCAGCTTGCGAGCGAAACCTGGTGAGGCCTTTTGGCAACATTTCCCTCCTCACTGTGAATGATAGCTTTGGCAGGCTCCACGGGGCCCCCTCACCCGGCTGATGTGTCTCAGGGGGAGGACTGACTGGGCCAGCTGAACCTAAGGGCCAATAATCACTTACAGCTCCCCATATAAGTTTAACGCATACTAAGCTGAATCCACTAAGCCCACGATTTAATTCAAAACCAGTAAGGAGGAAAAAAACCGGCCTAATGTGTTTTTCCTTCTCAATTGGCTACCTTGTGTAATGGATTCTTGACTCCATATGACAGCCTGGCAAAACAGCAAATCATTTGATATTGTTAACTCGTGCACCCCAAAGAAGGATATGGATAAGAGTAAAAAGTCAGAATCCTTATATGTAAGGAATGCTAGTGTTCCAGCTCGTTTTCTCATCAAGACAATAGGATGCTAAATGACCAGTAGGAAGGTGAACTGAGTTTGTGAAAGACTGATACTTTAAAAAAATTTTTTTAAAAATATTTTATTCATTTATTTGAGAGTGAGAGTTCGAGAGAGCACACAATGAGGGGAGAGGCAAGAGGGAGGGGGAGAAGCAGGCTCCCTGCTGAGCTGGGAACCTGATGTGGGGCTTGATCCTGGGACCCTGGGATCATGACCTGAGTCAAAGGCAGATGCTTAACCGACTGAGCCACCCATGCGCCCCTATAGACTGATACTTTTAAATGTGCCCACTCTGGAGGTTTAGGCTGGAGGAAAAAAAAATGCAAAAAAAAAAAATTTTTTTTTTTTTTAGTATGTTTACTTTCTTAGAAGAAAACAAAGATGACAGCTAAAAAACAAGCAATAAGCTACAATTTAGGCTGCGGCTTTCCAGAAAGCATTCTAATGTTTAAAGAAGAAATGCTGGATGTGGCTTGAGTCTCGCTAATCCAAAAGCTCCCTCTCTGTAGGAAATACTTGCTGCTGCGTATCACAGCATCATCCCTGACTCTGATTTCTGTAGTAAAAGAACTGCTACCCTGTCAGTATTTTAGGTACCTGCTTGCCCAATCTTGGTGACAAATTCATCTTGAGTCTGGGTCAAGGGTGCATAATCCCAAAAGCCCGTATGAACCCTTCATTTGACATCAGTCACCATAACCCGGGTTCAATGTGGAGGGGTCTGCTTTCCTCAGACAGCGAGCACAAAGAGGCAGGTCTGCCGCGCGCCCCCAGAGAAGTGATGACTCCATCTGCTCTGCTTCCTGGTCCCGCCCTGCCCTGCCTGTGTCACCTTTCTTACCCAAGGCTACTGTTCTCGAACATACGCACAAAAGGAAGTGGATGACTTCTGTAAAGACAAGGGAGAGCTCCTACATGCAGGCGTGAAGCATGCTCAAGGAAGGATTCGATCTTCTCTTTGGCATGAACCATGATTCGGTCATGCTTCACTTGGAGTTAAGAATAACTTTCAGATTTTCAACTTATTAGTACGTGGAGGTAATGGCAATAAATGAAGAATCCTTCTGAAAGTGATGCTAGTTCCTCAGGTTGGAAAAAAAAAAGATTAAAAACTGGGAGTTCATAGGTCATAGATGAACTCAATTACTTTCTTATTTACAAATGATATGGTTAAGATGTTTTTCATTATTTTCAAAATCCCCTTCATCACCAAAATGTTGACACATTGATGGGATAATAAATCAAATGACCTGACCCCACCAGGGTCATGTTTTTTCTGTTATTTGCTTTTTTGTGGGGGAGTCCGGAATAAGCACAGGGCCAGCTACCTGCTTTGCAGGGCTCTGTGCAAAATGAAAATGGGAGCCCTTTGTTCAAAAATCAAGAATTGCAGGTTGGCAATAGCAGAGCATGAAACCAAGAGCCCTGTGTGACTTTAGAGGTTATGTGCCCATGACGCTCGTCCCGGGCAGATGGCGGAAGAGAAGGGAACCAGACATATAGTCATGTCGTTTGAGAATTACGTCGGTTCTTGTTTTTGGAAGAAAAAAGTATCTGTGACTTTTGGCATGTGAATCCTGTTAGAAAGATATAACTTCCTTCAGTAGGGAGGAGCTCTGGAGATGAAACAGAAGAAGTTGCTGTGGGGGGACAGCAGGAAAAGGACCCTTGTGAAGCACCTACCACATGTCAGCTGCACGGTCGCTGATCTCTCTTGCTCTAGCATAGGACTGATTCTACACTAGAACCAGAAACTAACTGAGGCCAATGATGAGTTCAAGCTTAACTGCTTTGAGTTTACAAAGAGCAGGTTAAGGGATGCAGACACGGGACACCTGGGGGGATTCAGGAATTCTGGATGGGATTTCTTTCCTGACCCCCATCTTCTGCTTAAGACTACTCACTCCCACTGCTCTCAGCTCAAACACCCCCAAACTCCTCCTTTGCCCTCAACACCAGCAGCCTCCCCTCCGTTATTTGCGTTGGAGACCAGCCAGCCTTACCATAAGGTCTGTCCACTCTTAGTTATGGCCCCTCAACTCCTAGGTCACTGCTCATCCACCAAAGTGGCTTCTTATATGGCGTCCTGCATGTCTTCCTCCTCAGACCCCCTGCCCCTGAGTCCTCCACAGGCCTTCTAGGGAGCCCTCCTCTTGGAACATTCCCTTCACTGTCTGGCTCTCTCAGGAACTGTCTTGAAGGCCCTGTCTCCCCTACAGCTCTTTCAAGGGGTGGTTCTTTTCTCTCCCACCTCCCTCTTGTCAAGGGCCTGTTGGGTGGGTAAGTGTCTCCCTTGCTCCTCTTGTGCTTCCAGACAATTGTTGCTCCTCCCTAACACCCCGCCCTGACTCTCCTACCATGAGACTCCTGATACCACTCCTGATCAGGCCTCCTAGCTGCGGTCACCTCCTCCTAGCTTACCTGCTTCATGCCTTGAAGAGTCACTCTCTGACGTGAGTTCTAATTTTTGAGGATTTCCATGTCAGACAGACATCCCTCCAACGTCTTGGCCTGTAAGTTCCTTGACTTCCTTCCTCTTCCGTTCTATCTCAGTGACACTGACTCCCATGGTCCTGTCCTGACCTTGCCATCGCCAACAATGTTATGACCTCCAAAATGTTGATGTCAATCCTCTTATTCTCCAACAATCTCATATTCTCCTTCCAGCCGACTCTCTCCAGTATTCTAGTTTCAATAATTCTTCAACTGCAGCAGGCCTTGTACCCCACACTCTGCCCATCTTCCTCCATTCCTTAGTCCCATAATGTCCTCCCTTCTCTCTTACACACCTTAGATTCCACGGGCCCTCATAACCCCCAACTTTATCCTCAGTTACTCAGATCCCAACTGTTGTTAAATTTAGCTCTTTGCTACTCTGTGCCTCTTTTCAAGCTGATAAATGTGGCTAGAGAAAAATATACAACCACACTCACTTTAAATTCATGACTGCTTACCCCAACTGCGCCCTCGGCACTGCCTGGTTTCCTCTTTATTTCCCCAGTCCATTCACTCACACATTCTCCTAGACAACCACAATGTTTCCCGAAAGAGTCGTCCAGACTTACTGTCTACATTTTCCTCTGCCCTTTATTCTCTTTTGAACACCCTCCAGTCAGTTTCGTCTTCCCCATGCTACTAAAATGGCTACACATTCCTAAATTCCAAGATCAATTCCCAGTCTTCCTCATAGTAGATCTATGAGCATCATTCAACTATTCTATAGTTGGTTTCTGAGACAGCATTCTCTTCTGGCTCTTTTTCTGTGTTAAAACCTATCCTCTGCTGATCCCTTCCTACTTCTTATATAGCTACTTATTTTATTTTTATTTCCTACCTACTTATATGCTTCCTACCTTCTTATATGCTATCCTCTGCTGATCCCTTCCTACTTCTCATATAGTTACTTATTTTAGCTACCAGAGCCGTGCTGCCCAATATGGTAGACATGAGGTATATGTGACTACTTAAACTAAAATTTTAAAAAACTAAAAAGTCAGTTCCTTAGTTGCACTAGTCCTGTTTTAGGTGCTCAGTAGCCATTTGTGTCTAGTGGCTATCATACTGGATGGAGCACACGGGAAACATTTCCATCACAGAAAATGCTACTGGACACTGCTACACTAGAAGACCCAAGGCTCAGTCCTTGGGTTTGACCTCTATCTGGAACTCACCATCTTGGAAATGTCATCCAGTCCCTTGGTGACTCCAAAACGTATACCTCTACCTTGGACTGATCTCTTAACTCAGATTCCTTCATCTGAATGCAAACTCACCATTTCCACTTGCATGTTTAATAGATATCTTAAATTTATTAGGCCTACAACAAACTCCCATCTTTGTCAACACCTGACTCCTGCAAACTCTTTACCCACAGTCTTCCCTGTTGTAGTAAATGACAGCTCTAAGCTTTCAGGTGACCAGGCCTAAAATCTGGGGGTCATCCTTGACTCTTCCCTGCCTCCCACACCCTACAGCCCACCAGCAAATTTTCTTTGGTGGAGCCTTCAAATATATCCAGAACCTGCCCATTTCTCACCACCTCCACTGCCACCATTCTGTTCCAGACCACCATCATCTCTCATCTGGATCACTGCAAAGGTCTTCTACCCAGACTTTCTGCTCCTGTCCTTCTAACCTGCCTTACCTGGGTAAATTCTCAACAAAATACCCAGAATACTTCTAAATGATAATCTGGTTATGTTAAGGAAAATCTGTGTTCTAAGGTGGATGACCAATCCAGCAGGGAAATCCCAGTCCTGGCCCCAGGACCATTCCGGGTTTTCCCTCCTGCCCCACCAGCCACTGGTGCAAGAGCCGACAGATACTACGGAAGCAAAAGTGTATAAACTACTCCCTTTGTGCTCCAGGCTCAGACCTTGGGAGATTTCTCCCCTCTGAGCTCACTGGCTTTGAATAAACCTTCTATCCTCCAAGGTCTCTGAGTGCTGCTTGGTTCTTCCATCAGGTGATCCAGTCCAGGTTCCGTAACATTTGGTTCTCTGACCAGGAAACCCAAACACGTTGTTTGTTGCCACCGGTTTGGGGGCAACTGCAGGGCATTGACGGAACGAGGAGTTGTAAGGGAGAAGGCGCGCCCCCCCCAATCTTTGGTAGTCTCCCACCTGGTCACCTGGGACTAGCCCCGCTCTGCTGTTCCCGCTGGACTCAAGGAGACTTGGCAGGTGAGGATCTGGTTCCAGCATCAGATTCCGGTAAGGCCTGGGGCCCCAGGACCCAGTCAGGCCCACCTGTCAGGGTGGAAGGGGAGACTGATCACCTCCCAGGGACCTCTCAGAGGTCTCACAGGTAGGGACTCCCAGGGAGGGAATGTAATAACTTCGGGGTGAATGCATGAGTCAATGAATGGCCTGTTTGTGTTTGTGGCTCCACGGTCTTGAGACTGCAGAGTCGGTCTTGAGACTGCAGAGTCCGAGTGGGCCCCGACCTGTTTCCATGGTGACCTCATAAGGTCTATGGCAAGTCCTTCGGGGCACCAGTCCGGGATTTATATGGACTCGCTACAGCTAAGAGGCACCCAAGTCTCCTCTGGGAGGGTGGACAGGCGGGCATCTGACTGGTCTCTCTTTTGGAGGGACACCCACCCTTTGTCTGTCTTTGCACCACCACACACGGGAACATCACTATGGGGTCAGGGCAGAGTAAACCTAGGATTCTCGAGACCATGATCAAAAATTTCAAGAAGGGGTTTTCAGAAGACTATGGAGTTAAGATGCATCCTGGCAAATTGAGAACGCTATGTGAGTTAGAATGGCTCACCTTTAATGTCAGATGGCCTTCAGAAGGGACACTGGATGTCCCAATGGTTTGTCGGGTGTGGCGAGTTATAACAGTGGATCCAGGATACCCCAACCAGTTTCTGTACATTGACTCCTGGATAGGAATTGCCCAGACCCTCCCCCCTTGGGAGCGATTTACTTGCAATAGGCAGGGACAGGCCAGGGTCTTAACTGCCTCATCCAAGCGGCCTAAAGAAAATCAACAAAAGCCCCAGTCTCCACAAATCCTAACCAGAGATCCCAAGGATAAACTGATCCTGCCCTCTCTGTATGCACCCCCAAGGTCATCTACACCTGGCCCCCTCCAGTTCCAGACACCCCACTGCCATCAGTCTTCCCGACACCCCAGGCCCAGAGGATCCACTTTCTCTAGGACCAGCAGCCAGGCTGTGCCCCAGGCCAGGCTCAAGTGCCCTCCAAATGACGGTACGAGAGACATGAGAACCCAAGAGGTGCGATGAAGACAGGACAGTCCAACTCGGCTGTTCCATGATGTATTATCAGTCTTTCTCCACCACCGACCTCCTCCTAGAAATATAACACCCCATCCTACTCTGAGCAACCACAGGCTATGGTAGATCTCACGGAATCAATTTTCCAGATTCATCAGCCGACCTGGGAAGACTGCCAACAGTTACTCCGCACCCTATTTAACACAGAGGAAAGGAGGAAAATAATGAAAGGAGCACGGCAGTACCTAGAAGAGCTTGCACCAGCGGGAGTCATTGACCCTACTGCCTGGGTTTAATATGGCCACAGCCAAAGAGCGCCTAGCGTGGGACTTCACCACAACCGAGGGACAGGCCCTCATCCATCAGTACTAGGAGGCCCGCCTCCAGGGAATCTGGGCAGAGCTAAAAAACCCATGAATGTGACTAAGAGATCCTTGGTCACCCAAGAGTCAGAGGAGTCCCCTGGGGACCATTACAAAAGACTATGTGAAGCCTACCAAATATACTCTCCATTTGACCCTGAGGCCCAGGAAAGCCAAAAGATGGTAAATACCTCCTTTGTGGGTCAGGCCACCCCAGATATTAGAAGAAAGCTTCAAAAACTAGAAGGTTTTGCTGGGATAAACATTACTCAATTAACAGAGATTGCCAATAAGGTCTACATGAATAGGGAGGTCATAGCTAAAAGGGAGGCAGAAAAGAAAATGAAAAAGAAAGTCAGCCTCCTCACCACTGTCCTGAAACAAAAGGACGACAGAAAGAGGGAGAAACCCCAACCACTGAAAGGGGGGAGACCAAGAACCCCCTTGACCAGGGATCAGTGTGCCTACTATAAAGAAAAGGGGCATTGGAAAAACAAATGTCCCAACTAGAGAAAGGCTCAGAAGCCCAGCTGCTACAAGGAAGGACCCCGAGAAGGGGACCTCACAGGCCTTGTGGAAATAGACTCAGACTGGGGGTGGGGGGCGGGCTCTCTCCTCCTTGGTCCCCAGCAGCCCATGGTCAAAATGAAAGTCGAGGGCCAACCAATGACTTTTATGGTTGATACCGGGGTCAAGCACTCTGTCGTCACCTCCTCAGTGGCCCTTTTCAGCAAAAGGACCGCGACCATCCTCGGAGCCCCTGGGACATGGGCAATACAAGAGCCCTTTTGCCAGGCTCATCAGTGTGAACTGGGGGGCCACAAGGTCCCACATGAGTTTCTTTACCTGATTGTCCCATCCCCCTCCTGGGCTGAGACATACTCTCCAAGCTTAGGGCTCAAATAACTTTTGAGCCCACGGGCACACTAGCCTCTGATCGAACCTAAGGCAAGAGAAAACGGGGTCTCTGGTACTAACAATTACCACGCCAAGGGAAGAAAAATAGAGGCTGTTCTGCACCCAGGCCCAACTGAGCAGCCCGCCGGAATTCACGCTCGCCTTCCCTTCAGTGTGGGCTGAAGACATCCCACCTGAACTAGCCCCAAATCGAGCCCCTACATGAAAAAAAGATAGCGCCCAGGGTACTCACCCAGATGGCTGGGCCCTGGCAACGGACAGTCGAATATCTGCCAAAGAAACAGGACTCTGTGGCAGCAGGATGGCCACCTTGCCTCAGGGTGATAGCAGCCACAGTCCTGTTCATCGAGGAGCAGACAAGCTCACTCTGGGACAAAAACATAAGTCAAAAGTCTCGCATGCAGTTTGCAGCCCTCATGGACACACAGGGGCACCGCTTCCTTTCCAACTCTCGGCTAGCACAATACCAAGGGCTCCTCTGCGAAAATCCGTGGGTCACCCTCGAAACAGTAAAAACATTGAACCCAGCAAACTTTCTCCCCACGGAAGAAGGGGAACCAGACCATCCAAAGTAACTGATAAAGTCTACACGAGTCGTCCAGATCTACGGGATCAAGCCATAAAAAAAAAATCCAGGGCTCATGCTGTTCAGCGACAGCAGCAGTTACCTACAAGAGGGTGCCCGGAAGTTATACAGTCACCACAACCACTAAAGTCCTGGAAGCTAAGGCATTACCAGCTGGCTGGTCAGTAAAACAGGCTGAACTATATGCCTTAGTCCAAGCCCTCACCCTCAGTGAAGGCAAGCGGGTCAACATCCACACCGACTCTCAGCATGCCTTTGCTACTGTGCATATGCATGGGGCCATATGCAAGGAGAGGGGCCTCCTAACTGCCACAGGAAAAGCTACCAAAAACAAGAAAAAAATACTAAAACTCCTCGAAGCCAACTGGCTTCCAAGAAAAGTAGCAATCCTGCACTGTAAGGGACATCAGAAAGGAGACGACTCCATAACGCGGGGAAAATTGTCTGGCAGATGAGGCTGCCAAGATCGCGGCTGGAAAGGACATGGATAGAGCCCCTTCCCTCACCATAGCCCTGACACCCCCAGAAGAAGTCCCTCGGGCCAGTTACACTAAGAGAAAAAAGTGGGCCACGGCTGAGGGGGCCACCCTGACTAAATAGGGATGATGGGAGATGCCAGATAGGTGCGTCTTCGTTCCAACAGCAACAGGAGGGCATCTAGTCAAGAAATACCACCAACTCACCCATCCAGGAAAAACTGCATTAGAGGCCCTCCTCCAGAAGCACTCCTGCATCAGCCAGCTGCCAGCACTATGCCGAGCAACCAGTGAGCGATGCATAACATGTTCTAAAAATAATGCTCGATCTGCATCGCGGCCCCGCCAGGTGTCCAGAGGATGGGAGTAACCCCTTTCGAAGATCTAGAAATAGACTTCAGACGTGCAGCCCAGCAGGGCGGTCAGATATCTCCTCGTAATAACATGCATATACTCTGGATAGGTTGAAGCCTTCCTGACCAGGACAAGACAAAGCCAGGAAGTAGCCAAAGTCCTCTCGCGGGAGACCATGCCCCCGTTTGGCCTGCCGTTAACGATCTATAGTGACAATGGGCCTGCATTAGTAGCAGACATTGTATGAGTCTTGACCAAGTCTCTCAACATCACCTGGAGAGTCTACACCGCCTACAGGCCCCGAAGCTCAGGGAAGGTGGAGCAGGTGAGTTGCACCCTCAAGGGAACCTTAGCAAAGTTTTGTCAGACTAACCTCCCGTGGCCAGACCTGCTACCCCTAATCCTCCTGTATGCCCGCTGCACACCTGGGATGCTAGGTTTCTCCCTTCCCACATTAGTGTATAGACGGCCTCCCCTGTGCCTGGGGAGCCTTCCAGGAAACTTACGTCAGGTTGAAAATAAAAAGACAACTTCAGGCCCTGGGGCCCCCCTAAATAAATCGCAAAGGTGCACCATTGAGAGGGCCCCAATCTCCTGAGGGTCCCAGGTGCACTCCTTCCAGGCAGGAGACTCAGTCTGGATCAAAGACTGAAAAAGGGACCCCCTCAAACCATGTGGACAGGGCCTCACACTGTTGTTCTAACCACCCCTACGGCACCTAAGGTCCCTGGTGTCACCCCGTGGGTCCACCACCCCCGAGTGAACGAAGCCCATCACCCGGATGAGGAGTCGCGCCAGCGGAAAGTCCAGCCAAACCCTGCAGACCTGCTCTCGCTTTGCCTTCAACAAGACCCCACTGACTGACAGACACCTGCTCGCCGGGTCCCTAGCTCTCATCGGCGTGAAACCCGTCATCGCAGGAGTCAGACTCTACACGGTTGCCCCTTCTGGCTGGGCTCTCCCCCAGAGACTTGCCGTTGTTGTTGCCTACTGGGTGACCCTCGGGTGTACTGCGACACTTACCGTCCACAGGTTTTATCTGCTGTCAGACTAACCACGATGGCTCCCTCTCACGAAGGTCGTGGACCCCACCTTTATTGGCCTTCTGCTGTCTACTCTTAGGCACATTTCACTATGGTTTTCCTGACCCCAGTTAGTCCTGGTCTTCTGCTACCTGGTGTGTTCCTCCTCACAGCCTTTAGCTGGCCCGATCTGGCGCGGGGTGGGGTGGGCAGACGCCCTACACAACTATGCACACTTGTCAGTCTCTTACCCGATCCTTCAGTCCTCCCGGGAGCAATGCTCCACTTATATGGAAACCTCCTAGCTGCCCCCGATGACGCTCCCCCGCGGCCATTCCCCTTCTTGTGAGCTTGCTGGCTGCATTAGGAGCTGGTCTTGGTGTCACTGGCTTTGGGATGTCACAGGTTCAGTGCCAGGGGCTAACTCAACAACTTAAGGTGGATTTTTCTGCCCTCACTCAGCCAGCCCTAGCCCTGCAACGCCAACTCAATTCGCTGGCCTCAGGGGTCCTACAAAACTTGCTCACGGCTGTGCAAGGGGGACTCCGCCCCTTGTTGTTTCTCTGCTAATGAGTCGGGGTGATCCAAGAAACTCTGACCCAATTACAGGAACGAGTAAATCACCGGTGGGAGGCACTTCCGCAGGCGACTTGGTGGGATTCCCTCTCTCGATGGTTCCCTTGGTTCGCCCCCCATGGGCCCCTCCTTCTGCTCCTTCTCACAGTAGCATTTGGTCCTTGTATTCTTAATGCCTTACTAGGTCTATCACTGCTCGGATTGCCAAGATCAGACTCCAGTTGCTCCTTACTATCGCCCCTTAGAAAATGAAAGTGATGCCCCCTAACCTAGGTGTTTGGAGGGGCATCGAAGGGGGGAATGATAAGGAAAGTCTGTTCTAAGGTGGCCGACCAATCCGGCAGGGGAAACCCAGTCTCGGCCCCAGGGCCATTCTGGGTTTTCTCTCCTGCCCCTCTGGCCGCAGGCGCAAGAGGCACAGATGTGGAAGTAAAAGTGTATGAACTACCCCCTTTATTTGTGCTCAGGGCTCAGACCTTGGGAAATTACTCTCCTCTGAGCCCACCGGTGTTGAATAAACCTCCCATCCTCCAAGGTCTCTGAGTGCCACTCTGTTCTTCCATCGGGCAATCCAGTCCAGGTTCTTTCCGTAACAATTACATCATTTCTCAGGTGTGCTCAAAGCCGTCTCACAGTCTTCATCTCACTAGGAGCTGGTAGAAGCCAGAGCCCAGCTAAGAGCTTGCAGAGATTTCTATCACCTGCCTCCTGGTACCCACAGGACCTGCTCTTCCCTTCTGGTTCCTGCCACAAGGCCCTCTTCGACAGTCCTCGATCAAGGTCAGTACTCTCTTACCTCAGGGCCTTTGCACTCTCTGCTTCTGCTTGGAAATCTCTTACCGCAGATAGCCTGTGGCTTGCTACCATACTTTCTCCACATCTCTCCTCAGATGTTGCCTCAGCCTTGAGGTCTTCCCTGACCACTCTGTCTAAATTGGTAATTCTTACTTGATGCTTCCCCCGCCCCCACATGCCCTACCCCCTACCTCTGCTTTATCTTTCTCTGTAGCACTTAGCACATTTAAAATACCACATATGGTCTTGTTTGTTTATTGTTTAACTCCTGGTATCATTTCAGCTCTACAATATCAGGGGCTTTGTTTTGTTTACAAGCTGTCCCCAGCATCTAGAAAATTAACTGTAGCAGTCCCCTCAATAAACATTTGAGGAAAAAAAAAATAAATAAAAATAAACATTTGAGGAGTGAATGATCAAAGAGAGGCACAATTTTCTTTCTTTTCTTACTTTTCCTCAGGTTTCAATTACTTTGTTCTAGTAACTACCTCTACCCCTTTAGGGTAAAATGCATGTAATTTCAGGCAGAATGAAAGCTAAAGGTTTTAAAATATTCTATACTGATAAACTCATCTGAAATAAATATATATATATCCACATGTTTTTCTTTAAGCATAACTTGTCTACAATTGTAATTTTTAGAAATTTTAATTATTTCCTCTCATAGGAAGAAATCATAATTTCAAGTGTTGAGTCTTGATGTCTGATTTAAGTGGCAGAAGTTCCTAATACTCTGATTAAGGTAGGTGCAGTGGGGGAAAGGTAAAAACACATTGATTCTAGAACTGGTTCTGCTCTCTTCTTCTAAGAAAAAAATCACTTTAAACTATAGAATTAACCTTGGGGTCACCGTCCTGGAGGTACAGAAATCTTTTCACAGAATGTCCACCTGGAGTCTGGTCAGGGTGCTTGGAATGGCCAACAGCAGAATTCTCTAGGTTGCCAGGTGACCCTGGTAATTAGCAGAGCTTTCATTCAAACCCTGAAATAGCTGGCTGATCCCAGCCAAGATCAACTGGCCCAGGGAGAGATGGCTCCCAGGACCTAATAACCCGAGCCATCTGTCCTGAGGCTGGGAATACCAGACAGCAGGCTAATCTCCACCTGAGGCCCAGGCCTCATCTACGGCCGCAGGAGGAGAAAAGTATGTGGGGGGCCCAATCTGTGGGAGAGCCCCAGGTACCAGCTCAGCCTTCTGGTGGCCTCCCTTAGGTCACTGGCCTGCAGCATAAAGAGTGGGAGGCAGGGACGCCTGGGTGGCTCAGTTGGTTGAGCAGCTGCCTTTGGCTCAGGTCATGATCCCGGCGTCTTGGGATCGAGTCCTGCATCGGGCTCCTTGCTCCGCAGGGAGCCTGCTCCTCTCTCTGCCTCTGCCTGCCTCTCTGCCTGCTTGTGTTCTCTCTCTGTTAAATAAATAAATAAAATCTTAAAAAAAAAAAAAAAAAAGAGCAGGAGGCAGATTCTAGATCAAGTGCCTGGCTCAAATCAGAGCTTCATCAAAAGGACAAGTTGGGGCGCCTGGGTGGCTCAGTTGGTTGAGCAACTGCCTTCGGCTCGGGTCGTGATCCTTTTCTGGGATCAAGTCCCACATCGGGCTCCCGGCTCCGCGGGGAGTCTGCTTCTTCCTCTGACCTTCTCTCCTCTCATGCTCTCTCTTGCTTTCTCTGTCTTTCAGATAAATAAATAAAATCTTAAAAAAAAAAAAAAAAAGGACAAGTTGAACTATCTGTACATTTTCCAGTCCCTGTAAATTCCTTGGAAAAGCAAAGATTTCTCTGCTGTGCAAATAGCCATTTCCTTGGGAAGCAGTTCAGGGGCAGGGAAATGTTTTCTTCACTGAAGCCCCTGGACAGTAAGGACACGCAAGTGACAGTCAAACAAAAAAAGCAAAGTGATTTACTTTTAGGGGTGGTGGGTTTTTTTTTTTTTTCTGTTTTGTTTTCCTCAGAAGAGTGGAGAAAGTGGGGTGGTTTCGAAATATGTCCAAAGTTCTTTGATGCTCTCCCCTTAGTGAAATGGAACCCAATTTCCTTCTACCTGAGGAAGGGCCAGACTTAGTGACTTTCTTCTCTAGAAAAGCAAAGCAGAAGCGACACCCCAGCTACTAGGTTTAAAAGGCCACACCTGCTTTCTCTCTCTCTCTTGTTCCCTTTCTCTCCTATCACTTATAATGGGGGAAGTTTGCCACTATGTTCTAAGAACACTCAAGCAACGTACAGAAAGGGCCACCCGGATGGTGAGGAGTGGAGGCCTCCGGCCTTTGGCCTCCAGCCACGTGAACGAGCCAACTTGCAAGGACTCACTCAGGTCTTCGAAGGACTGACACCCCAATGGACATTCTGACCATGACCTCATGAGAGACTCTGAGCCGGAACTACCCAGCAGCTCCCAGATGCCTGACCATCTGAAACTGTGAGATAATAAATGTTTGCTGTTTTTAGCTGTTAAATTTTATAGTAAATGGTTACAAAGCAATGGATAACTAAGACAGAGGGTAAGGACCACATAGTTAAACTTTTTCTCATTTTTATTTTATTTTATTTTAAGATTTTATTTATTTATTTGACAGAGAGTGAGACAGCCAGAGAGGGAACACAAACAGGGGAAGTGGGAAAGGGAGAAGCAGGCTGCCTGCTCAGCAGAGAGCCCGATGGGGCGCTCGATCCCAGGACCCTGGGATCATGACCTGGGCTGAAGGCAGACACTTAAGGACTGAGCCACCCAGGCGCCCCCTTTCATTTTTAAATTAAGAATGTGAAACACAGAACTTTTCTTACATTAACAAAATTATATAATTTGCCAGAAAGGAAAAGGCCTTAGGACATCTCCACAGACATGGGCAAGGCCTCTAAGCAGGTCCCACCTGATCCTGCTGAGGGACCTTTGCCCGGAAACTCAGCTTCTCTGAGCCTCAGTGCCCCTCACAGCGTGGTTATGAGGGCTGCATGAGTTCGTGAGAGCAAAGCCCCTGGCACCGAGGGGGCTGAGGGTAGTGGCAGGGATCCCTGTACCCCAGGCTGGCCTACAGCCATGCAAAGGCCCAGCAGACCCCCAGACAGTGCTCTGCCCACAGCTCCAAAATGCCCCTTCCTGAGGAAGAGGACATGAACTTGAGGGGATAAGGATCAGAGAGGAGATAGCAGAGAAAAGCTGATGACAAGTTGTTCAGGGCATTTACAAGTGGTCAGCCTTGCTACACTCTTTTCCACTTTGCTTTTGAATCTCAGAGCGTTACTGTCCTTGCTTTAAAGGATACCCAGCTATGGTCTCCAGCTTTCCAACTGCTTTCTATCCCCAGGTCATTACTGTTAGAGGCAGCACTCTGACCGGGGCCCTGTGATAGGAGCATGGAAGGTACTGCTTTGGTGTAAAATGCTTTCTTCATTTGGCACCATCTGTGGATGGGAGATATTTTCACACAACGGCCACTCACTCCTCCGCACACACTCCTGGGCTACTTGAGTGTAATGCACATGGACTTGATAAATGCCCTTGCTCATCAGCATGGGCTGTGCTGTCTGACTTCAGGGTGTATGTCTAGGTTTCAGGTGGCCTCAGCTGCTGAAGGTCCCACCATCAGATGAGTGAGAGGGAGCTTCATGTTTATTTTAAATTTGGGTTCTTAGACTGTAACACATTCGAAGTATATGTGTATAAAAAAGAAACCCAAACAACGGGGGCACTAAAGAGTCTGCAAGACCATATTCCCAAGGCCATTCAAAACCGAGGTGTCGAGGCTATGGCTGGCTGGCAGAAACCACAGTGACAAAAGTCCAGTGAGGAGTTCAACCAGGAGCTAACAGCATTCAATTCTTCCACTGTTGTCATCTGGTTGAAAAGAAGTATTAATCTACTGGGTAATTCACCATCCAGGGTCACTTGGGTTAACTTAAATCTGATCTCATCAGTAGTAAGAAAGTGTTCTTTTTATAGCAATCCATGAAGAAAATAAGCCGAATTGTAGGCATTTTTAAAAAGGCAGCTACGGAAGTACAGATATGGGCCAATATCCAGAATGGCCGCACACAAAAGTGGGAAAATGACTTTCAACCCAGTGGAGCACTTCGTAAAGTGATTGGTTCTTAGGGAAAGAAAGACACAACTCAGCGTCCACATTGCTTTCGACGACACTTAGGTGATTAGATCACCTTGGTGCTGTTTTCACCGATGACACCCTGTAGCCCGCTTTGCCTTTTCAGGCCTTAGCAGCCATGCATGGCAATCCTTCTTAATCCACGAAGAGAATTCTTTACCTGAGCACGGGTTACATGCTTGATATCTGTGAGCTGCTGTTGGCTTAGTTTTATTTAGCCTATACGTTTAATTCCTTCACTTGGTCCATTCCATGCCTTGATTTATCGAGTGCTTGAGACAAAGCAGGCATGTTAACAGTACAAGGAATACAGAGATGAAATAAGACCCATCCCCACTTTCAAGGGGCAGACACATCAACAGACAATTATACATTGCAGATTTATATTATTTAGACATATATAACTGGTTAGGGCCTCAAACCAAGCCTGGAAAAGGAAGGGGTCAAGAAAGATTCTCTGGAGTAGGTGATGGCTGAGCTCCAGTGATGGGTAGGAGTTAACTTGGCAGGTAAAGGGCAGAGTGAGCAGGGTAGAGAAAACCTTTCAGGCAGAAGGCATGGAAGGTAAATACAGCATGAGTTAAGCAGTTTAGCAGATCGGTTTTGGGAGAGTGTAAGAGAACAGCAAGAAATGAGACCAGAGATAAGAAGGATCAAGACATGGGAAGCTTCGAATGCCAAATTTAGGAGTTTAGGCTTTACCCTGAGGAATTCATTAGAGGGTCTGAGGAGACCCACCTGAACAGGCAGACGGGTAGGTAAATTGGGGGGAGGGATTTAAAGGGTACAGGACTGGGGGGGAGACCAGATGGGAGAAGCTGTAGCACTTGGTACACAATTAATAGCATTTATGAACGGCAGGGATAGCTGTGATGGGGAGGGAGATGATTTGAGACACATTTAGAAGACGCAACCGGCAGGACTTGGTGACTGAGTGGTCACGAAGATCATGGACATGATGGTGGAGGCCACTGCCATTTCCTGAGATGAAGGGTCCTGGCATAGACTCAAGTCAGAGGAGAAGATGATGATAATGAGTTAGTTTTGAACGTGCTGCATTTCGGGTAGTTTATGGTTTATTTATTCTCCCACAGTCTTCAACAGGCAAAGGAACGTATTAGTGAAACCATAGTCTAAAATAAAGGTAGCAAGTACTGCGTTATGTGTGATGTCACAAGTCCATCAGAGCACCCTTATTCAGACAGTCCAAACACAGCTTCGGCATCCTTCTCAACATACTGCTCTGTCCCTGCAAGGCGGCTGCCATCTGTTTCAGCACAACAGGGCGATCACGACCCATCCGATGAAGACAGCATGGACTGGAAACCCATGCTTCTCCCCAGTCTCAAAGCCTGAGAGAGTACCATTCTTTAAAAGATGTGATTTGGAGGTATCCTTGAAGTGAATTAGACCTAGCCAGATTAAATAAGCAAGACCACATTGATCTTGAGTACCAAAGTCAATGGGAAGTCTTACCATATTTCTGAGAGATTCCCGACTTAGCTGAAGGTCAAGGCAGGGCAGACCATGGTAATGAATATCATCTGATTTAACATTTACTAACTGCCTGTGCAATGGACCAGAGTTTCTCGATATGACTTCGGCAGGACACAAGCACAATAGATGCTCTGGGAAGGTGCCAGGAGTAGGGAATGTTCATCCTGATGAATTACGGTAAGATGACTTAGATTACATCCCCCTTCTTGTGACTACAAGACACAGCAACATATTAAAGACTAAGAAATCCTACAGTAAAAATATTTAACTTAGTTTATTTTTAAAAAATATTTTATTTATTTCTTTGGTAGAGAGAGAGAGAGAGAGAGAGAGAGAGAGAGGGAGGGAGAGGGAGAGAGAGAAGCAGAGGGAGAAGCATGCTCCCCACTGAGCAAGGAGCCTAATGTGGGACTCAATCCCAGGACCCTTGGGACCATGACCTGGGCCAAAGGCAGATGCTTAACCGACTGAGCCACGCAGGCGTCCCCATTTAGTTTAGCCTAGCATCACCCAGAGTTATTTTGGCATGGAAGCGTCTTGTCACATGATACCAATGAATTGCCTCTGAAACCAGGAGTATTTCAACCCTTAAGACATACCCATTTTCCAAATGAGCAACAGAAGCTTTTTTTTTTTTTTTTTTTTTTTTAGCAACAGAAGCTTTAAAGCCACACAAGAAGAAAGCTGGCAAGGGAGATCTTAAATTCAGACTTCCCCTTGCCAGCTTCAGGGCACAGTTCATAGGATCAGATAAATGGGGCAGTAAAAGTGCAGGGTCTGGGCCGATAGCTTGGTGACACATTCACCCTACCAAGGGAACGTCAGGGTGAGCTCCAATATTCTCACGGGGCATGTGGGTCAGCTAAGGCTTTCTGGGGTGTTCTCCATCAAGGCTGCTACCTCATCCTGTTTTTCAAAGTCCTCCACCACTGGGCCCTGTTTTCCAGCTTCTATAAAACACTCTATTCCATTTATTCTCTGCTATGGCCTCAAGAAGAATTCTGGCCTCTAGGCTTTTGTTCATGCTGTGTCGGCTCCTTGGAAACCTTAGAGATCATTTGGTACAGACTGGTTCCCCAGGAAGCAGCCTGAGGTGGAGGTCACCAGCAGGAACTTGCCCAAGGAGCATGCTGGGGACCACAGCTGGGAGGGACCATAGGGCAGAAGGTGAAAATGGTTTCTGATGCAGCTACAGCAAAGCCTACTGATCCTGTAAGGGAGCTCTGGGGCTCGGCTGGCCCATCAGACTCAACGCAAGTTGAGAGAAAGAGGCCAGGCCTTTATGTCCCAGCATCAACCAGGCATTCGATAAGGGCTGCCCTTCAGAAGTGCACGTGACCTTGGGCAAGGCAGCTCTCTTTGGCCATGGGCAATTCCCAAAGAGGCTCCCAGATGAGAAGTGTTGACTTCTCATCAACCTTCCCAGAAGCTGGGAGGAACGAGTGCTCCACTTCTGAAGGCGGGGTGAGGTGATGTCATGGGTCTGGGCTGCATGATAGTTTCCCTCTCCATCGTTCAGCTCATGTTTTCCTACTCAATTCCTCAGGGCCAGAGAGTTGTCTCCATTCTGCAGATGCCAACAGAACTTTGTTTGGATGTGGGCTCTCACACTAACTTTACTTT
This sequence comes from Nasua narica, assembly GCA_028533885.1. Classification (NCBI taxonomy): domain Eukaryota; kingdom Metazoa; phylum Chordata; class Mammalia; order Carnivora; family Procyonidae; genus Nasua; species Nasua narica. Next base: position 101,835,615 of record CM052799.1, on the reverse strand, counting down.
TAGCATGTTTCATGGGTTTTACCTCCCTACCTAGGTTGCAAAGCCCCCCCAAAGTTTTCTATTTCCCTTGTGTCCTTAGCAGGATTTCAGAAAGTGATCAATAATCACTAATATATGTAGCAGAAAGAGTAAGGGATTTGGAGTCCGAACTCCTAATTTTAAATCCCAGAATTGCCACATATAGGTGTATAAAATTATACACATCACTTATTGTCTGCGAATCTTCGTTTCATCATTGATAACATGGGAATAATAAAAACCCTTATTTTACCAAAGCTCCAGGGTTGCTGTGAGAATAATAAGATGGTAAGCCAAAAATGCTTTGTAAACTAATAAACTAAACTCAGTGTTTTCCCATGTTGAATACTAGACATCCATTAAAGGGAAAAACACTGGGTCAATAAATGTAAAACTAGATAAAAATTCTCTATGCTGATAATACATGAAATAAACAAATTTACAAATATAAACAAGCATGATATACAATCAACTAATTACAGCGAATAAATAAACAGCTTGTGACAGATGATGTTGCTTCATTGGCTTTTACACATTTGGTACTAAATGTAAAGTGAGTGAAGGTTCATTCAAGTTGCGGGTACAGCTGTCCTGCGTGCTGGGCATTTAATCAGTTTTCTCACCACCGTCTCCATTGTCCCCTGTGAAACTGATTGTTCCTGTAATGTATCAAGATGGCTTGCAGCCTTCACAGAAAAATATTATATATGTATATTAAGTCTACTTCTATTCCTTTAATTTTCTATTTTAACTGCCAATTAGAACATGAGCCAGGACTTCAATTTAGCAGAAGAAAGTCCATAAAACAGTGACTTTAGAAAGTAAGGAACAAAAAATGTATGAGATTTATACACTGAAAACTATAAATTATTGCTGAGAGAAATTAAAGAAGACCTAATAAATGGAAAGACATTCTATATTCATGGGTTAGATGAGTCAATATAATTAAGAATGGCAATTCTCCTCAAATTGACCTGTGGATGCAACACAGTTCCCATCAAAATTCCAAGAGACTTTTGGCAGAAATTGGCAAGCTGATCCTAAAATCTATTTGGAAATACAAAGGATGCAAAAAAACCATTCTTAAACACCAACAGCATGATCCATAAATTGAAAAAACAGATTCCATCAAAATTAAAAACTGCTATGTTTCAAAAATTATCAATAATAAAGTAAAAATACAAACCACAGTCTGGGAGAAAATATGTGCAGATATTATTTCTTTTTTTTTAAGATTTTTTATTTATTTACTTGACGCAGAAAGAGAGATCACAAGTAGGCAGAGAGGCAGGCAGAGAGAGAGAGGAAGAAGCAGACTCCCTGATGAGCAGAGAGCCCGACATGGGGCTCGATTCCAGGACCCTGAGAACATGACCTGAGGTGAAGGCAGAGGATTTAACCCACTGAGCCACCCAGGCGCCCCTCAGATATTATTTCTGATAAAGGATTTGTATCTAGAATATACAAAGATCTCATACAAACCAATAAGACAGATAAACTCATTAAAAATGAGCTAATAAGCACATGAAAAGATGTTCAGTATCATTAGTCGCTAGGGAAATAAATGCAAATTAAAACAACTGTGAGATCCCATTTCATGACCACTTAGCATGGGTATATTCAAAAAGACAATAATATTGGTGAGAATATGGAAAAACCAAGCCCTCATACATTACAGGTGGGAACGTAAGGTGGTGCAGCAACTTTGAAAAACAGTTTGGCAGTTTCTTTAAAAAAAAAAAATTAAACATAAATTCACCAAGTGATCCAGCAATTCCACTCCTAAGATCCACCCAAGAGAAATGAAAACACATGTCTCACAAAGACAAGTATGTTCATAGCAGCACTGTTCATATCAGTGGAGTAGAAACAATCCATATGTCCATGAACTGGTGGATGGATAAACAAGACATAGGGGAGCCATAGGATGGAATATTATTCAGCAATAAGAAAGAACAAATTACTGATACTACTACATGGATAAACCTTGAAAACAGTAAGCTAAGTGAAAGGAGCCAGATGCAAAAGAATTGCACACTGTATGATTCTGCTTACATGAAATGTCCAGAAAAAGCAAATCTATAGGGACAGAAAGCAGATGAATCGTTGTGTAGGATTGAGAGTGGGATTGGGCCAGTAGGATCTTTTGAGGGTGGTAGAATTTTTCTAAATTTGGATTGTAGTGATGTTTGCACAACTTTGAAAAGGTACTAGAAATCACTTAATTGTACACTTAAAACAAGGTGAATTTCATGGTATGTACGTACATTATTATCACACTAACGCTATTTTTAAAATCAGTGTATTGTTCCCATATAATAAGTTGTCTATAGATAGCCAAGTTGTTGTGATGTTTGTTGGGTTTTTTGGTTTGTGTTTTGTTTTGTTTTGTTTGCAGTCATTAGAAACTCAGACTCATTCCATTTGCAGTCATCCCTAGCATGTTTTCCTGCCCTCGTGGTCATAACTTTCCAGGCTAGAAAAGAAGAAAGACTAGAGAGTGCAAAAGGCATTAGCCTCCTAAGTGGCTACCTTTAAGAATCTTCTGGGAAGCCCCATCCAATAACACTTACATATCATTGGCCAGAACAGTGTCACATGGCCATTCTTAAATTCAAGGGAGTCTGGGTAATACAGGAATATTGCTACCTACAGTCAAATCAGGCTTCTGTTAGTAAGGAAGAAAGAGAGAGCTGATGTTGGTAGAGCAGCTAGCAATCTCTGGGGTGGAGAAATACCTCTTGGTGTCAGTGTAAACATAACTACAGAACCAGAATTACTTATATGATAGAGTAGTACTGGGGTATAAAGTGATAATCCAGGTGATCTAGAATATGCTTATTATTAATAGTTTCTTTTCAAAAGGAATACAAAGCAATCAAAATCTTGGTGAAAATATAAGGGCTCCAGAGAAAGCATCTGTCACTGCTGAGAAACACTAAATGGAATAAATGCTCAGTGTTGCATGTTTTTTAATTTCAGAGACAAAAACTTGACTACTGCGCCATTTGGTATAGTAGAAAGAACAGAGTCTTCGAGTTTAGGGATGTCTGGATTCAAAAGTTGGCCACACCCTTTAGAAACTATACCTGGGGCAAATTTCACAACTTCTCTAGGCTTCGACTTCTTCATCTCTGCAAATAAACCCTGCTTCAAAGGGTTATTTGAGGACCTAAGAAGATGGCAGGTATGAAGCGAGTTCCTGGGCATTTACTTCCCTGCCGCAGATCACACTGCCTCTTGGTACCATGTTGCCTCATACGCCTGAACAAAGAAGAATTCCATTTTTTTTTCTTGCCAAAATTAAACAGCTGTGTCAGAATTCTTCAGCCATGGTCTCTCTATATTTCTCAGACTGAGACTTTTCCTCAAGGGAATTCTTAATTAGTTATTATCTATTCAACACACACACACACACACAGAGGCGCGCGCACACACACACACACACACACACACACACACACACACACACACACACACAGCGGTATGGGGGAAGCAAAAACCAAACCAAAGAAAACACACGGAAGCTAAAAGTAAACTAATTATTGGGTTTTCCCATTATTCATACGCCAGTCCCATGAAGCCAACATGGAGCCCCTTCCATCACTTTCTTCCTGAAGCACAAATACAGCTTAAAATAGGACTGTTCAAACTGGCTGATTGGGATTGGTTTGCAACGTAAGTAGCTTTCTAAGTCTCAGTGAGACACCGACTGAATAAAATTTGTATTTCTGTAAGAACGCTATGTATCTTAGAAGAGAAGAATGAATCCAAAGTGGAATTAAGCAATTTTCAGCTGAAAGCGAGAATATTGAGTATCTATCTTTATCCTCAACAAAATACCAAAATGGTATTAATGATGGTCTTGACAGTAAGTACCATTGCTTTTACCTAAGGGACAAGAGGAGGAGGCTAACAAAACTGGTACAATACTACAGGACACAATGATACCGTTTGATTTCTTTTCCCCATCCGTGACCCATCTGACCACGATGGCGTGGACCTGCCCATTTCCCTTCTCCCCATGCAAAGGGGAAGAGAGAGACAGAGCCTGACTCGTCTCAGGAAGAGATCCTTCAGGCTGCGCGTCAGAGGAGCCCCTGGCCAGGAGCAGCCCCGCTCTCTTCAGTCAGCAGCAGCCCGGTCTGCCAAAACCAAACAGCTGTGGGAACTTCCACAGCTGTGGCCGCCACCATTTCCCAGAACTCTCCCTGGACCTCAGATTGAGAAATCCTATCTGTCCTTCGGTGCCCTCCGTAGCCAGCGGCAGTTCATTTCTCCTCGGTGGTTTGTGCCAAATTTCTCTCATCCTGAGACCTGCTACATTATATTTGAATTGGAAGTCAGTTAAAAGAAACAAAATTAAGACATTACCATTATTCGATTTTTCTCGAGATTCATCTTAGAATTACAATTTTCCTGCCTTTCTCTCCACACCTACTCCAAAACATGGACCCCAGGAAATACCCCGTTACCTCAAAAGCACAGACCAAGGGAAGGCCCCCTCTAACACAGCTTCACCCACAGCTCCAAACAGGGCTCCTAGGAGCAATGTTTGTGGATTTGGTTAAAATAAAAAGCTCTGCACAATCCATGTCTTCTCTGCAATCCTACCGTGGGGTGGCATTCCGCATCATGCAACACATGAATTTGGGGTTGTTGCCATACTTTCATATTTATATACACATATTCCAAATACAATCGGTCGCTCAGTAGTTGTTTTGTGAACACTAGTAGGCTGATATATTTGATATTTACAAGTGAAAGCAATGGCTAGGGAGGGGGGCAGAAGAGCTGAGTAACATCTGGGTTCTTCATTTACTCACACAAGTATTCACTAAACATCAGTGTGCCAGTGGCTGGGGGGCTTTGTGCTCATTTAAGTACTTCTAGAAGTTTCATTTTGCTCATACCCCCATGGTATGGGGGGATGGCACAGGTTTTGTGATTCTCATTTCAAAGGAGAACCCAAATCTCTGGATTCTTTGTCCAATGCTCTACTTTAAACACTAGGGGTCAGCAGCCTTCCAAAAGTTGTGAGTCAAGGGCCCAGCCCTAATTCCTGGGGTCTTGGGGTGCTCCTAGAAGTGGGTGGGGGTTGATTTTCACAACAGAGAGTGTCCTATAGATACTAGATGCTTTCCCACATCCTATTCCCAATCTTTTATAAATATAACCTTTATGTTTATTTGGGTACCCTCAGCTTCTCATTCAAAGCCCAAGTGCCTGGAAGAAGTTAATCTGGGAGTGGGATTTGTGGCTCAGAGTTAACTTGCGTTATTCCACTTTCCAGCTTCGTGTATTGGGTCAGGGACAAACACGTGACCCTATTTGGACCAATAAAGACTGAGGAGAAATTTGATGAGAGTGACAGGGAAAGTAATTTCCTTGCTCTTCTTTCTATAACCCCCTCCTTCCCCTCTACTCCATTCCTACCTCCCTCTCCCCCTCTTCACTCCCCGCACCTCCCAGGAAGATGGAGAAACCCAAAGCCCTAGAGACATAGTCATCTGGTAACTAGGTACAGCTATAAGATGAATGCGACTGAGAAAACAAAATACCAAACAAAAACAAACAAAAAACCCAGCAGACTAGTGAAAGCAAGACCTTTGCAAAGCAATAAACTGGGGAAAAATAGGACTCTAGCCCATCTCCTTGCTACTGACTTCCCTCCCTGGGAGAGCTCTAAGCTCTCCTCTCCTCTGGCTCTCCTAAGTTCACTGGTTCAGTAAAGACAGAGCAAGTGAGAGGGTCCAGGGAATCCCCATACAAGCCCAAGGACAGGAAAAACCTCTGTACTTTCCCTAGGCTACTAATACAAAAAGAAACATTGAATGGGTCCTGTACCTTCTTGTGTTTTTTAAAGACGAGGGGTTATGGTGATAAAGGGCATGGATTTTGGAGTCCCCCAGACCCAAGTTCAAACTTCAGCAACTCCCCTTGCTAGTTTTGTGACTGTCTCTGACCTTTTACATCTATAAAATGAAAAGGAATAAAGCCTTACCTTTCTGAGCTGTTCTGAAGTTTAAGTGTAAGAACATATGTAATGAGTTGAGCATTCAAAAAAGAGTTGCTAGGACCATTATTTTAATATTCCTTGAGTGGAGAGAGCACTATGACAGGAGAAAGCAGAAAAGCAGCCAGCTCCCTAAGCATTCTTCCCAATGCATCTATTTATGCCCCACCCACGAAGAGATGCCCTGAGAGTGTGTGTGCTGCCGAGAGCAGGTCTCAAGACCTTGAGAATCGCGAGACCTTCAGAATCCACGTCCAGTGCGCAGTCTGTATCTATGTCAGGGAGCTCAGAACTTCAAATGGAAGTCGAAAGCTTCTGAAAGTAAGTGCAGGTTTTGAGCTGGTGATTCATTAGTGATGTAATTCCTCAGGTAGGTCTTATTTGTAGTGAAGCAGTGTGCAGAGGAGCTACTAAAAATGATAAAGTTGCCATCTTTGCTTCTCCTCCTCCTCCTCCTCCTTCTAATGCATGGGTTTCTGAGATTTCTATCATTCATTCAAAGGCCAGCACTCAGCATAAAAGGAGAGGACCCACATCCGCACATTTGTTCCAGGATTCCAACCCTAGGCAAAGCATACATAAGGTATCCTCCAAGAGAGGACCAGAGGCAATCCTTCTCCTTTACACAGTGATCTCCTTTTCATTCTTTCTGTGGCCGACTGCTAGTCCCCCAGTATCTGTTCTCTCCCTCTTCCTCATTGAGAGAATAACTTTTCACCACCACCCACCCCAGGATGAGACTCCACTTTCTAGCCTCCCTTGCAACCAGGTGTGTGTCACATACATGTGAGTCATAGCCCTGTGAATACAGTCTAGCTCACTGGATCTAGACAAAGGTGTCAGTAGTGACTTCTGGGAGGTGTCCCGAAAGGAAGGGAGATGTGCCCTTCCTCCTTGCCACCAGATGGATTACAACACGATAGAAGGTTTTCAAGCAGCCAGTCTGGACCATGAGGAAGAAAGGCCTGTATTGAGGATGATGGAACAGCAAAACAGGAAAATCTTCAGTTATCTTGAAACTGTCTTCAGTTCCTGACCTCCATATTTCTTTTACATGCAGGAGAAATAAAATTCTATCTTCTTTGAGGCACTAGCATTTGAGGCTTTTTTTTTTTGTCACTCACAGCTAAACCTAATCTGAACTGATATTTTCCTATATCCATCGCCTATGTTTTCTCCATTCATCTGTGAGACCAGAACTGCACTGTTTTTAACAATGACAAGCCACTTACGAATGGGGTATGGGTTCATCAGTCATTCCCATCATACTCCTCAAATCCTACTCACATCCTACAAAATGAATTCTACCCACGGTGTAACATCAGAAAGGTCACCTCCCAGACATGGAAAGAAATAGAGTTTTTTTTTTTTTAAACCAAGAACAAAACCTTTTTGTTTATTTTACAGAACATACTATCTATTCAAGATGACTGCTTTCTCCTACTTTAGCCAGCAATTTTATGAAACGAAGACTATTTTTTTAGTGACCTAAACCTCTCAAATGCTTACTACCGGTTAAAAATAAAATATCCGCTCCTTGCGAGCATCAATTAGATACAATGTAATAAGAGACATTGTACTTTGGAAGGAGGTCAGGGGCCTTGGCTTCCCCTCTAGGAGCACGGTCTTGGCTTTGCCACTTACTTGCAATGTGACCTTGGCAGGTGATTTAACCCTTTCGTACTTCCAGTTTCTTCATCTATAAAATTAAACCTCATATAATACAGCTGACCCTTGAATAACACTGATTTGAACTGCGCGGGTCCACATATACACAGGTTTATTTCTAATAAATACCATACGGTACTGTAAGCGTATTTGCTTTTTAAATGGCTTTCTTAACATTTTCTTTTCTGGTCAACAGTAGGCTATTAGTAGTTAAATTAGGGGGGGGGGGAAGCCAAAAGTTATACGCAGATTTTCAACCTCAGGGGGGTTGGCACTCCTAAGCCCTGCACTGCTCGAGCGTCAAAATGTACTGGCAAAGAAAATCAAATGAGCTAATATGTGCAATGCACCCAGCACATATTTAGGTGCTCTACTAACAAAAGGTTCTTTTTGTTTGTTCTTGTTACAAATGAAAGGCTATGGAGTTTAGGTCAGTAGAACTGTGTCTTAAAATTTTTTAGTCTCTGAAAACTTACTAGTTTTATGACAATAATGGACTTCAGTTATTTAAGACTCAGTGTTTTCATCTGTCAACGAGGCTTACGAGAGCAGTGATATCATTAATCATAACAGTAACTGCTGACATGTTGGATGCTTAATCGAATTTCAGGCACTGCATTAAGTCCTTTATTTTCATCACTTCATTAAAACCTGTATATTCTACCTCCAAGAGATGTTTTTAAGGATGTAAATAAAAATGAGAAGCTGATTATGAGGATACTGCGTGTAAAGCAAATTTATAACACTGTAAGGTACCTACTAATATAGTAGTATTGGTCAAATAGATACTTTCTTTTAGAAGCAAATACCTTTAATTTTTAGAAAGCAAAAGATTACAATCATAAAGGAGATATAAAAAATTTGTATTTATTTATTTATTTATTTATTTATTTATTTATTTATTTATTTATTTTTAACTGACTGAGCCACCGCGGGGGCACCCCGATTCTTTGCTCATTTTTTTTTTAAAGATTTTATTTATTCATTTAACAGAGAGAGAACACAAGCAGGCAGAGAGGCAGGCAGAGGTAGAGAGAGGAGCAGGCTCCCTGCGGAGCAAGGAGCCCGATGCGGGACTCAATCCCAAGACGCAGGGATCATGACCCGAGCCAAAGGCAGTTGCTTAACCAACTGAGCCACCCAGGCGTCCCTAAAAATTTGTATTTAATTAATGAAAAATGTTTTTAAAGATTTTATTTATTTGACAGAGAGAGACACAGCGAGAGAGGGAACATAAGCAGGGGGAGTGGGAGAGGGAGAAGCAGGCTTCCCGCCAAGCAGAGAGCCCGATGTGGGGCTCGATCCCAGGACCCTGGGATCATGACCTGGGCCGAAGGCAGACGCTTAAGGACTGAGCCACTCAGGAGCCCTCTAAAGCTATATAACGTCAAAATAGAGCCACCTGCTTTTGTTATTCCTTGCCAGAAAAGAGGTAACAAAATATCCATGCAGAATATATGAATTTTCTTTCTTTTTTACTTTCAATAGTCCTCACCATTTGATGCAGAAAAAAGTATCTGACACTTCCTAAGGAAAATATATTATGTACTCATGTTCTGTGTGTAAATATATATTTAATACATTTGCAGGCACTGTTTTCTTTTATTTATAAATAAATGTTTGTTTTCCATAATGTGTTTGTAGATTGCCCAGAAGTCAGAAATTTCTCCCTTCAGAGAAACATTTACAACTGTAACTTACTTACAGTAACTGCTACCACCCCAGCAGAAAATTCTTCCTTATATAAAATCCTTGTATATACATAAACTTACTTTGTATATAACTCTTTTTTTTTTTTTTAAATTTTTTTATTAACATATAATGTATTATTTACCCCAGGGTACATGTCTGTGAATCATCAGGCTTACACATTTCACAGCATTTGCCATAGCACATACCCTCCCCAATGTCCATAACCCTACCCCCCCACCTCCCAGTAACCCTTAGTTTGTTTCGTAAGTTTAGGAGTCTCTTATGGTTTGTCTCCTTCCCCATCCCATCTTGTTTCATTTCTCTTCCCCACCCCCCCATAACCCCCTGACC
>CM052799.1:101794846-101825370 GCA_028533885.1 Nasua narica | reverse complement strand
CATCAATTGAGAGTATCAAATGGTTCTTGTTCTTTCTTTTATTAATGTATTGTATTATGTTGATTGATTTGCGAATGTTGAACCAACCTTGCATCCCAGGAATAAATCCCACTTGGTCGTGGTGAATAATCCTTTTGATGTACTGTTGGATCCTATGTATATAACTCTTCTATAAGTGTAAGAATATTTTGCCCAATTTTGAGTCACTCCTACTAGACGTAATGAGGGACCAAAGTACTCAGTGAGGAGTGAAAAGGGAAAAAAAGTAGATGCCACAAGCAGAGGTTTTTATAGGACAGCCTTGGAAAGGATAAAGGACGAATCCAGCCCACAGAAGATTACAAACTGTTGGGGTGCCTGGTGGCTCAGTTGGTTAAGGGTCTGACTTTTCATTTCAGCTCAGGTCATGATCTCAGGGTTGTGAGATGGAGCCCCGAGCTGGGCATGGAGCCTGCTTAAGATTCTCTCCTTCTCCCCCTGCACCTCTCCCCCACCCTCTCTTAAAAAAGAAGAAAAAGAAGATTACAAACTGTATGTTTTTTTTTTAAGTACCCTTAGTTGCCAACATTTAAAAATGGGATTTTTACATAAAAATCTCATGACCTACGTTTCAGCACAGCCCCAAGGAGCTGGTTGCACCCAGTGCTATCTAGGTGCCCTTAGATTAAGTCCATTGTCTTCATTTTTCAGGGCATGGTAAGGCTTCCCTTATTTAAGACATATGAACTTGCACATATGATTGGAGGTATCTCGAGTTTGCACACACACACCTCTGCCCTAGGTAAACATAATAGACTGTGAGCCTCCAGCAGCAGAAGAAAGAGCTGGCATGGTTCGGTTCTCCTTCTGTCGCTGGGACCCTCCCCCCCCACCAATGGCAGAGACCATACGTGGAGAATCACTGCCATATTGTCGCAGAGCAACAGTTACTGTGGAGGCTGGGGTTTCTCAGACCCAACGGTCTCACTGCAAAGTAGTTTAGTTTGTGAGCCCGGCTTTGAGTGGCTATGAATCAGTCCCTTTCCTGGATCTGTTAGTTGGGGAAGGGCAGCTGCAAGAGCAGCTCCGGGGGGAGAGCAGAAAATCCCGGCTTTTAGGACTCAGGCATGCCATTATCATAGTCAGAGGTATGCACTGACTCTGCACTGGGAAGGCTGGCCAGAGAAACACGCATTCAACTAAACTCTCGAGCTTTCCTTCTAAGAGTGAGATCAGGGAGCTGAGAATCAGCCTGGTCATAAAATCAGGTGTCGTATGTGTTTCATTTGTGCTCATTTGTGTTATACGCTGAATGTAAGTCCAAGAGGCAGAGACTGTTAACTATTGTATCCATGACAGTTGGAGCGGCATGTGGCAAAAGATGCTCAATTAATACGTGTGGAATACGGGAATGAATGAAAACACCACTCTTTTCTTCCTGGAGAATGCTTCTTCCTCAGATCAGGCGGCCACCATCTCTCACCTGGAAGACGTCCTCTACCTCTCAGCTGAGTGAGACCCTAGGCCTCCGTGTTTCTTCCCCTCAAATCCAATCTCCACCTTGAATAATCTTTCTAGAATCCAAATCCATTGTATCACTTCTCCATGTAAAACCCTGCAAGAGGTTTCTTATTATTCTTAGGATAAAGTTCAGGGGTACCTGGCTGGCTCAGTCAGTAGAGCATGTGCCTCTTGATCTTGGGGATTGTAAGTTCAAGCCCCATATTGGGTATAGGGATTACTTTAAAAGAAAATTTTAAAATCTTTAAAAAAAAAAGGATAAAGTCCAAATTTTTAAATGGGACCCCAAGCCATCCCTTTCAACCTGGCCAGCCTTACTCAACTTCTCCGTGGGCCCAGCATTCTCCTGCAGGCCGCTCCTTCCCATCTCCCACCACACTGGGGGCAAACTCCTTCCTTATCCATCAAGTCTCAGCATGAGCCTTCCAGGTGTTCTCATGGCTCCTTATTCCCCATCATTACGTCTACCATGTTCCTCTGCCATAAGCTGTGGGGCTGTCTCTCCACTGGCCTGTTAGAATGGTCAGGCTCATCTGTCTGGTCACCTTGGTTCCTGGGACTTGGCTCAAGGAGGGCCTGGCACCAAGGAGGCCTCTAGGAAACTTTCCTGGAGGTTTTATTTTGTGCCAGGTTTGGTGCCATGTTCCTTGTGATCCTCCATTTAATGACCTCAAAGATAAGAAAGCTGAGGCTCAGAGGGGTGAAGTAATTTGCCTGGGGTTAGGACTCAGAATTAAGTCAGTGGACCCCAGGGCCTACTTCCTTCCTACTGTACCTGTGGTGGCGTTTAGCCTTCCTTTCCCACAAGAGCAGCCCAGGCAGCATACCTGTGTCTGAGTGCGCTTGACGGGGCTTGCATCTATTACCTCAGGAAGAAGGAATGCCTGAGGAGATGGAATTTTTCGTGGTTACTCAAGACTGTGCACACAAATATGAATAAAGCCTCTTGAACACCAGAGTAAAGGAATGTAGGTCAAATAAATTGCCCTGCCCAGCATCTCCCTCTATTACCCAACTTTTCTTACTGCACGTGTAAGGCCACAAGTGGAAGATAGTTAAATGGAAAATTCCAGGAGCTTTGTAACAGAATTAAAAACAAAGGCTCAAGAAATCAAGGAAAGGATTTTAAAATCACTTTCCTTTTTTATCATTACAATTTGGAAGTTCAGATTTAGTAATTTATTAAGAGTCCACCAGGTATAGAAAATGGCGGTAGGCCTTTGGAAAAATAAGACTTGTTTGGCTGTTATGAAAATTGAGTAAATGATGATAATGACACAGAAACCTAACATTAGTTATGGGTCAGGGGTACATACACATAGCCATTTAATTCTCTAACAACCCTGTGAAGTTAGGTACTAGTAATAGCCCCATTTTACAGATATACAAGTCAAGGTATAGAGGGGTCAAATAATTTGCTCAGGGTCACAAACTGGGAGAGATAGAAAGGTTTAGAAACTAGCTCAGCTTGTTCCAAAACCTGCCCTGCTCTACTACACAGTACCAACTTTCTGGTTCGTGTAATACTCATACAAATTACACTTCCTAATAGATTAACATTTTTAGAAAAATGTGGTACAGAATTGGCCTAACAACATTTCAGTACTAATCTGTATCCTACATATGTGCTGTCTATAGCAAGAAACTTCACAACATTGACATAATGCTCAATTCCTTCTAAGGTAACAATGGAAGAAAAAGAAAAATCCCTCGGAGGAAGAATCTGAAGGAAAGACTTAGGAAGTAAGTGGATGCAGGAGTTTCACATTTTAACCTTTGAGACATTTAAGGACATCTAATAAAATCAAGTTTTATAGTGACCTGCTGGATACTGTTACCAGCGGAGGCAAAATATTCAGGTTCAAAAACATACAGTGACCTAACAGACTTATCAATACCATGGCTGCAGAAATAAATGGTACCATTGCCTCCTGCCAACTTAGAGGAATTAAAAAAATAGTCCTTCATGTTAATAATTTTGCAGGGTTTAAGGCTGAACACAAAGATGTGGATGTCCTGGGCAGCAGAAAGCCAAAGACCAAACACAACCGGAAAAGCCAGTTAGTCGTGGAAAAATGGATAATTCAGTAGCTGGTCGTTTAAGTCCTTATTCTAACTGAATGACATTATCTGGAAGGAAAACACTGTGGTGCTTGTTCAGAAAGTTTCAGTCACTTCCCTCCTTGATATATAGAGTACGTGGTTTTAGTTTCTATCTCCTTTTCATGATTTCATAGCCTTGGTACGCTCTCAGAGTGATTATTCATCTCTCCACGGTCAATGTCAGGCTTCTTCACCAAAGTGTTCTTGTTCTTGCACATCCGTCCTTTGCTTCGGCACCATGACTCTCAACTCTTTGCATCGAAACTTATATCCCACATTTACAAATTCCCTTTTACTATTGTTAGCATTACCTAGAAGAGGGGGGACTGTAGCTGTGCAGACGGCTCTCTCCCTGTTACCCCTCACATGTCATTGCCCAGTCACGCTGTTTTCATCTCTGCTTTTCTCTGGGGAGCCGGAGAAGGATGGGTGCGTGATGGCTCCAGCCCGGCAGGCCTCCTTTGCAAGTAGCAGCTCATCAAAGACTCACTGGATTCCAACCAATCACTTCGTGCCAACCTCCTCACGCAGACTCCTCTCTGATCCCCCTCCCCCACACAGAGACCGGCTCTCACTAGGTTCTGAAGATTCAGCATGCTTTACATGGCTTGTATTTCTGCCCTTCTCTCTTCCACGGCCACCTTCTGTCTTGACTCGGGAGGGTTTGCCCTGCATATCCAGGGCTCCTAATACACACCTCACGCAGCACAACCCTGGGGAAACACTGCTCCACGCATTGCTGGCTGACCTCCACACATGCTACTCCATAGCCCTGTGGTCCCCACGCAGTCTCTCTTCCCTGTCTCCATAATTTTACACATGCTGTTCCTGTTGCCTAGAATGCCCTCTTCCATATCCTCCTGGCAAACCAGGGTTAATTATTTTTAAAGACCTAGCCCAAGATTTTCTTTAGAAAAAGAAAAACCTTTAGAAAAAGGTTTTCTGGAGAAACTACTCAAATAAAGTGAATCCTTCCTGTGGACCACCATCGTGCCTAAGGGCATACTTTTAGCACATATATTAACCAATACCGAGGTGGTTTTCATGGTAAGCAACCCTATTTGGGAATCAAAATATGGTTTCCAATCCCAGCTCTGCTCCCTTACCAGCTGTCTTAGTTCACTTGGGGTACCATAACAAACTACCATAGAATGGGTGACTTAAACAACAGACATTTATTTCTCATAATGTGGAGGACAGGAAGGCCAAGATCAAGGTGCCAGCATATTGGTACTTAGTGAGAGCCCTCTTCCTATAAGGTGGAGAGCGGAGAAGGTACTAATCTCATCATTTGGGCTCCACTCTCATGACCTCATCTAAACTAATTACCCCCGTCCCCTCCAAAGACTCCACACTTGGTAATACTATGACATTGGAGGTTAGGGCTTCAACATAGGCACTTTGAGGGGGGACACAAACATTCAGTCCACGACACCAGCTATGATGTGAAGATCTCTAAGTGTCATCTGCAAATGGAGTGAATAAGAGCGCCTACCCCATTCAGCTGTTGGCACTATCCTAAGAAGTACTGATGTTAGTGAAGAAATTAAAGCAAAGAGATTAAGCACATTTCCAAATGTCACAGAGCTGGTAAGCAGAGAAGCAGAGCCTTAGTCTCCAGGCGGTCTGGCTCAGGCCCACATTCTTAACTACTGGAAACCTGTATTCCCTACTAGGAAACGGACTGGCTAAGTTGTTGAGTTGCCGAATGTCTAAATTTGGTTCTCTCCTGCTCAAAGGTCACAGAGTCTTTAGCAGACAGTGTTTGGCAGAGCACTGGGGCAGAGGCAGAATGAGCTAATGGACTTAGGGCCCATGTCTGCGCCTAAGCTCCATGGAACTGTTTCCAGCTCCTTTACTGAGCCCTTGACGTTAGCCATACTCTTGTAGGTCTTCCCATTCTATTTCGCTTCTACAAGACCAAAGTCAACATGGCTTCTTTTATGACAGATGTTAGAACTCTCCGGGGAACAATCAAATCAGAATCTATCAGTGTGTCCCAGGCACTGGTAGTTTTAAGGGGCACCACCCACCTTCTGCTCATCATCTCAATAAGCAGTTAGAATTAAAAAAACATTGCCAGGAGCTTCCCCTTCCCCCAGACAGCTCCCTCCATCTCGTGATCATCCTTTTGTTGACACCCACCAGTCCTTGAGGATCCTGTTTGTGGGCCTGTCATTGGAGTTCTTGATCATTTTAATGCCATGAGAACTCCCCTTTGGCTTTCTGGTGGGGCCTGTGGACTCCTTTAGGGAAGGATGTTTCTATATGCATATAACAAAAAACATAGGATTACAAGGAAATCAGTTATACTGAAATACAAATATATTGACCTTTAGGAGTGACCAGGTTTGACCCTGACCTTAAGGTCAGGAATCCAGACTCCTCGTATCTAAGGGCTGAACACACACTTGGTAGTCAACAAATGCTTGTCAGGAGAATAAATTCAGGAGTAAGTCACACTGTTGAGAATTATTGTTCTAGTGGCAGAAAAGTACTCTACTTGAGGGAAACTTCAGCGATGCTCCATTTCAGAGCTGATGAGATTCAAATGTTATGCGGTCTATTTCTGAAACAAGTTCCTAGGCATGTGAAAGTTTAAAAGTTGGTAGCCTTCTAAAAAATCAATAAAATCAAAGTTCTGAATATGGTATCATCACTTCCAGCCTTTGGAAATGCTTTTCTCTTGCCTGTCAGCAACTGTGGCTACTCGGATGTTTCTGTACTCAAATGAGAAAAATGGGATTTGAATTTTTTTCCCACTGCAGTAGACAGAATAATGGCCTCTCCCAAATATGTCCATGTCCTAATCCCCAGAACCTGTGATTATATTTCCTTACTGATAAAAGGGATTATGTAGATGTGATTAAGTTAAGGGTCTTGGATAGGGAACTTATCTTGTATTATCCAGATGGGTCTAGTATAATTACCATCCTTAAAAGATGAAGGTAGGTAAAGTCTGAGGAGGAGATATAATGGCAACAGCAGAGGTAGGAATGGGGGCCATGAATTAAAGAGTACAGGCAGCCTCTGGAAGCTAGAAGAGACAAGGAAACAAAGTCTTCTTTAGAACTTCCAGAAGGAATCAGCCCTGCCAACAGCTTGATTTTTGCCCTTCAAGACCATTTCAGACCTCTGGACTCCAGTACTATCAGATAATAAATGTGTTGTTTTAAGTCACCAAGTTTGTGCCTTAGTGGTATAGCAGTGGTATAAAACGAATACATCTGCCCATATCCAATGAGCAACAAAACGGTCAGTAGATGCAATGTAATAGAAAGAACCAAGCACATGGGTTGGCTGTTTCCTTTATGCCAGTGTTTCCTAACTGGTTGTGTGTTAGGACCACTTGTGGAGCTCAGATAGATACATACATACATACATAGATACCAGACAGGTATAGATACAGATACACACACACACACACACACACACACACACACACACAGACACACATACGTGCGCACGCTAGTGCTAGGGTCTCAACTGAATCAGGCTCTTAAGAGAGTGATGACTTGGATCTGAATATATTAAAGGCTCTCAGGGTTTGTGATATACAGGCAGGGCTAAAAACCCTACCCCATACCAACAAAAGTTGGATAAGATATAGTTTATACAGAGCCCTTTTCATCCAACGTAAATATATGCTATGTATAAACATTCTTATTAATTCTTATAAGCGACTGTGAATCAAGGAGATGGCAAATACAAAATAAAAATAAGCAAAGAATCAAATAGTTTGCCTCCGGTTATTGGCAAATCTCTGATGTGGTTAGACAAAGAATCCGAGTTCTTTCTAAAAGTTCGACTCAGTACTCTAGTCACTAGAAGAGAACACATCTCTTCGCGCCAGCCCATATCAACTCTCCATTCCAATTAGCAAACCGTCAACCTGTAAGTAAGGCCTGAAAACCCCAAGGCCTGAAAAATGGTTAAGGTACTTGAGTTATTTACTTTTAATTCTCTTATTAAAACTTTAGAAATGAAAAGCCAGTCACCTAAATCCTTTCTGGAGGTAGGAAAGGGAATTGCATAAATCCTAAACATACTAATAACTTTAAAAGAAAAATTCCCTTCCGAGCCAATGACAGCTACGATGCTGATGAACGGTGCAAATGAAACACAAATATCTCAACATTGAAAACTTTACCGTTAAATTTACTAATGTCCAAAATGCCTGTTCAAACTATGAATGATCATCAAAATGTAAAATGGTAATAATCAATAACAACAGGGGTACCTGGGTGGCTCGATCAGTTAAGCATCCAGCTCTTGATTATGGTTCAGGTCATGATCTTTGGGTCCTAGGATCAAACCTGCCTCGGGTTCCCTGCTCAGCAGAGAGTCTGCTGGAAGGTTTCTCTCCCTCTCCCCTCGCCCCTCCCCCCCAGCCTGCGCACGCATGAGCACACACTCTCTCTCTCAACTAAATAAATAAATCTTAAAAAATAGAATAACAACAGCATGTTACCATTTATGGAGCACTCACTACCTCCCAGACACCATGGCAAGTGCTTTACGCACACCACCCTTCAGCAGCCCTGGGACACTAGTGTTTATGCTCACATCACAGACCAAGAATTGGGCACAACAGGGTAAGATACCGGTGCGGCAGAGCTGGAACTCAAAGCCAATTCTGTCTGATGCCCAAAGTCATGGAACTTGACAGGCCCTTAAGAAAGGCTTGTTAAACTGCTCTGAATAGGATACAAGGAGGGCACTATCATTACCGACTCCATCAGCCACAAAGGAATTCTCTAAAAAGAGAAACCATGGAATTTTAATCTTTAGAAGAAAATGAGTCATTTTTTTTTTTAAGACACAAGATGGATACATCGAGATAAGAACAGTTATTATGAGGGCAGAATTTTATACCCAAATAAGAACATGACGTCAAATAAAATCTCAAAGTGAAATGAGAGTATCCCAGAGCATTCTATTCTCTGAGAAACCTCAATGTGATATTAAAAATAAGTTGAAATTTCTGTTTCCTTCATTAACATAAAAGTTACTTCTTAACAACAACTGGGGAACAATCTGTAGGATAATCTAAATAGATTAACAGATTCCCTTCATTCATCTTTATAAGGGATCCCTTTATTACAATTACTACCCTTCCTTGAGATACTGGTTTTTGTTTTGTCTTTTTTTTTTTTTTTTAACAGAAACAAGTGAATAGGGGCACCTGGGTGGCTCAGTGTGTTAAAGCCTCTGCCTTCGGCTCAGGTCATTATCTCAGAGTACTGGGATCGAGCCCCGCATCAGGCTCCCTGCTTCCCCCTCTCTCTGCCTGCCTCTCTGCCTACATGTGATCTCTCTCACTCTGTCAAATAAATAAATAAAATCTTTAAAAGAAAAAAAAAAGAAACAAGTGAATAAAACTGAGAGTAAAGACCAACACAGGAAGGAAGGGAAGCAAAGAAAGCCATAAGCCTCTGCTCTATGATGCTGAGGTTGTGACTCTAAACCACATTTCTCAGGTCCTTTGCCACCTGCCTCCCTGCTAGGTCCTGCTTATGGGAGGCATTGGTGGACTGACCAGTGAGAGCAGAGGAGAGAGATTTTTGTGAGGTCCAGCTCCACTGGGGCATTCTTCCCGCAGCTGCAGAGAGCACCAATCCTAGGACAACTCTTCTGTGATCTGACTGTGGCTGCCAGTTATGCCCCAGGGATGGTCCCCAAGCACGTCTCTGTCCCCCACCTCCACCACCACAACCCTGGGCTCTGGCTCAGCCACGTGAGGACCCTCCAAGGAAGATTCTGGTAACACTATCTCTTCCCTTTTGTTCCCTCAACCCTCAAGGTGGAGGCAGGCGGCTTCCTGTAATTACTAGTCTCCGGATTACCTTGGTGTCCACTTTTTGTTCTTCACTTGTGTAACCAATTCTTTGTACTAAATCTACTTCCTGAAATTTGTAGAGTGGTTTCTGTTGGCTGACCGGACCCTGGGATGATAGGACAGTGAAACGAGAAGGTTAAACATGAGATGCACCTGCTTTGTGCTGCGTCACGGAGATTAGCGTGGATCTACGTCTTGTCTGCACTGGGGTCCATGCACAATAACCCACAGGCAGTTTCAGGGCCATCCATCCCCCTGTGCTAAGGCTATTTATTCAAATGTTTTTGTTTTTGTTTTACAAGAATTCATGGCAGGCATGGTGTGAGGGGTTATGCACTCAGCCCACATTCTGATTTCTCAGAACCAGTTTTAAGGGTCTGTCTCTATTCAAAGGGCCAAATTTTTTTTTTTTTAAGATTTTATTTATTTGACAGAGAGAGAGAAAGATCACAAGTAGGCAGAGAGGCAGAGAGAGGGGAACCAGGCTCTCCGCTGAGCAGAGAACCTGATGCGGGGCTCGATTCCAGGACCCCGAGATCATGACCTGAACTGAAGGCAGAGGCCCTAACCCACTGAGCCACCCAGCCGCCCCACAAATGGCCAAATTTTTAATGCTGGTAAAGGCAATTGCAGGATTCCAAAATAAGAACATTAAAACAAATAATATAAATACAACTTTTTTTACAAAAAAGTTTTATATAACTTTTGGTTATAAATATAACCAAATAACACAGTTTGGTTCAAATATCTTTATTAAGAAAGGAATCCCATTCTTCATGTAAAATATAAAAATAGCATGATGGAGGCAGGAAGCCAGAGCTCGGGAAAAATGACTTCTTAATGGACTTGGGACATTTTGAAAACATGAAATGTATAAATGTTTTTTCAAAGTCAAGTTCCCTTCATGCGCAAGGAAAGATGGAAATAATCTTGTCAGGGGAGACTGTACCTTTACTCAAATTAACCACCAAGAAAGGAAACTCAACATATAAAGGACACACATAAACAAATTCTAATGCTGCCCAAGTTCCTCTTTCATAAAAACAGTATATGTTACATCTAATGAAAAGTTACTATAAAAAATTAAATGTTTAATGATTCACTAAAAGTATTTCCCATCTCCATGGACTTGGTGCCCTGCTGCCGAATAGGGCTTGGCTTGCAGGGCGTTCTTACAGACCAGTACAAACTGAAGCTTTCCACTTAGAGGATCCATTCCCCAAACAACGGCCCTGTCTAATCCTTGTACAAAGTCTAGGAAGGGAGGGCCTTGGCCGGTCTGGACATGACCATCATTGGTGGGGGTGGGTCCAGCAAACAGTCAATAATCCCATTCCTGGCTGCTTCTCCAGCTCCTTCTGCTCAGCATTCCAGGGGGCTGCCTGAGCAGGCAGTAGCCCTCCTAAACTGATATGATTACTCTGTTCACCGTGCTGGTTTTAGTTCTTATTATAAATCGATAAATTTGCACTGATATTTTTACATCAGCCTGGTAATCTGGATTTATTTGAGCCCATCTCTGAAATATCAAACTACCTTTCTCAGGATCACAAAATCAGTTTCTGAGTCACCAGGCTACGCGGCAGATCTTGGATGACAAAAAGCAATGATTCTCAAAGTGCAGTCCTTGGATCAGCAGTATCAACGTCATCTGGGACTTGTTAGAATTGCAAATTCCGGGGCCCAACCCAAGATCTCCTGGGTCAAGGGGCGAGGGCCAGCTCTCTATTTTAACAAGCGCTCCAGGGGATTCTGATGTCTGCTTAAGTCTGAGAGCCATTAAATTGAAAAGACATAGTTATCCGAGGGTGGGTGGGGAATGGATAGTTAATTTTAGGTGTCAACCTGGCTCAGCCTTGGTGCCCAGTTGGTTGGTCTAATACCAGTCTAGATGTCGTCGTGGAGGTATTTTTTTAGATGCGACTAACACTTAAATTCTTAGACTCTGACTAAAGCTGGGTAGGCCTCATCCAGTCATGGGGAAGGAGTTAAGGGAAAAGACTGAGGTTCCCTAAAAAAAAAAAACCAAAAAACTCTTGCCTCTAGACTATGATTTCAGCATCAACTCTTATTCAAATTTCCAGCCTGCCAACTTGCTCTGTAGATTTGAGACTTGTCTGTCCCAGGAAGAGTCAACTCCTTAAATCTCTCTCTCCCTCTCTCTCTCTCTCTCTCTCTCTCTCTCTCTCACACACACACACACACACACACACACACACACACCCTACTGGTTTTGTTTCTTTGTTTCTCTGGAAAACTCTAATACAGGTTTAATAAGTGTGTACATTAGAACTGGGATTCTGTTTTTTCCAGTATTACATGCTTCAGTGCCTGGAACATAGTAGGCTCTATTTTTGATGAATGTATGAACTGTGGTAAACCCATTTAGAAAAGGAAGTGGATAATTTGGCCCTGTGAGGGGGCTCTTGGAAAACAGTCAACCCTGAGGACACCTCCACTAAATTCCTGTGAGCAATAAACCTCTCCTCAGGAGTCTTCTAGAGTGTACAGATAACCAACGGGAAATCACATTCAGGAATTGTATTTAGTGTTTCTGAGTTTAATTTCTTACCAGTGAAAGAATGCTCAGCACTCAGCAGGCCATTCTTAAGATTTTGTTCGATCCACAGGACCCACTGTTTTAAGTGGCATGAGCCCAGTGACTGCATCTTGTCATTTCTGTTATGCTGTATGTGTAATCCAGGGCATGATTTTAGAGTAGACTCTTATCAGCACATTGCTTTTTTTTGGAAAGAGCGAAATTGAAAACCTCGTCTCAAATCCTGTCAATTTTAGTGTCTGCCCCAATACATTAATCTAAAGAATGTACTTTCCTGAGTGATGGGAATAGAGCTCGAGGACAGGGACGCTGTCTCCACGTCCCCCTCAGACCCTCAGCAGAGGCAGCTAAGAACAAAGGCACAGCTTAGTCTCCAAGGCTGAGGGGATTGTTTCTGAGGGTCAAAAGCCATCTTGATTAGAATATTTGAAAAGTCTGGGATGGTCATTCTATCTGCCACATGAAATCAGAAAAAGTAAACATTCTTTGGCCAACCTCCACCCCGGGGCAACTGAAGCCCACGTCAAGTTTCTTTGAAAACAGGCCAGATGTCCAGTGCTGGTGGACGGCCTCAGGCTGAGTGAGGAGCTGGTCCAGGGCAGGCAGAGGCGGCAGAAAGGAGGCCGAGGGCCAACAAAGTGGTCAGTCCTGAGGATGAATCTTTGAAAGCTGCTAAACTACAAAGGTATTCTCTTGGAGGGAAAAACACTAAGAATTACTTTGTTGGATTTGTTCTCTGCTCATCTAAAAAAAAAAAAACCACCCCAGAATTTGAGGAAACCGATTCACATTTCACACTGCATCCCTCAGCTCCCTAAACTCTCTGCAAGGGCCCGACTCTGGGGCAGGACCTGGGGCAGGCTGACGGTCCCTTCGCTCCCACAGACTGAACTTACAGGCCTGAGCCAAGTCTGTGTGAGCGGGCACCGGAAAATTACAGAAGGTGCCACAGCAACGTCCAGGGTTTAAAAGACAACCCAAATAGGGCGCCCAGGCGGCTCAGTGGGTTAAGGCCTCTGCCTTTGGCTCAGGTCATGATCAGGGTCCTGGGATCGAGCCCCACATCGGGCTCTCTACTCAGCAGGGAGCCTGCTTTCCCCTCTCTCTCTGCCTGCCTCTCTGCCTACTTGTGATCTCTCTCCTCTCTGTTGAATAAATAAATAAAATCTTAAAAAAAAAAGAAAGACAACTCAAACAAAAACGGTTAGAGGCTAGGCAGAGACTCACACCTGACAGTCAAACCAGGTGAGAGCAACTTTGAGACAAATTCCAGGTATTTGCTGCAGAGTTTAAAAGTCTTAGGAGAAAAATAATCAGATCTGTAATGAACCTTATTAACAGGAAAAAAAAAAAAAACGGAATGAAAACTATTTTCTTCTCGAAACTAGGCAAAAACATCTCATTTTGCACCCCGCCCGCGCAAGAGGGAGAGAAACAACTCATTATTCTAAATTTTCAGACTGTCTAAAACAGTTTATAACTGTTTAAAACACAACAAAAAAGAAAATACACATACAACAAAAATAGAGAAGATGTACTGACATTTCCCAACCAAATGAGTGTCACGAAATTTCACAAAGTCTGATGATTTAGAGTCTGATGATTTCAGCCAGTTTGTTTCACAGAAACTAAGTCGTCATTGTCCGGGAGAGAATAAGTGGTTCCAGTGTCGGACAGCTCTTTTGTTTCGGCAAGCAGCCCCGTTCAGTGGTACCCTGGCTGTTCTGTTCAAACTTCTAACATCCTCTTTATTCAGACTGATCAGGAAAATGTATTTTTCTTTTGACAGAGTTGGGTTGCTTTTGAAGGAATTAACTTGTTTCAAACGACATCCTTCTACCGGAGCGCTCAAATTTGACACCTCGCGCAGAACTTACAACTGGCCTCCTCCCTGCCTCCCGACCAAAAATATAAAAAACCAAAACCAAAACCACAGGCCTGAGGGGATGGCTCCATATTTACATTCAGCCACACACGTCAGCATTTACCAGGCTGAGGCCTCTGGCTGTCAACTCCTGGCTCTTTGTCAATATTTAATCACCGTGCAGTTACGAAGGGAGAAGGAAACATTCCATCTCCCCATACATGCCTTTAATATGAAAAAAGCTTTCATTACATTTACAGAAGCATGGTTACGCTTTTCAGGAAAGCTATCAAATTGAGAAGTTGCACCACGGTTCTGCTATGGCATTTTAAGTGTATTGCCATTAATAGGTGTATAAAACGAATCATACGTAATTGCGATTATTTTTCAAAGTATTACAAGCCTTTGGGTTCACTCTAAAACTTTTTTTTTTTTTTTTAATGGGGAAGGGTTAGAGAAAAAGCACGCAATACTTGCGTGGTTCATAACCTCTAGCCCTAGCTCGGTCTCAAGGTTAAAAAGCAAAGCAACCACGCCAAAGAGAAAATTCAGATTCCTTTTGACTTAATGTTAAAAGCTGCCCAGTTTTGTGTTTTGATAGAGATTTGTAAATAATTTTCTTAGACCCAGCACGGTGCTATTTTAAGGATAACTAAAGGAATAGAAGCCAACGGTTAAGGAAAAATCATGATAGAAACTGATGGGCGCCGCCCACATTACTGGAGTTCTTAGGCTCCAACCAGACAAAAACATTACAGGTTTCTTGTGTAGCAAATGGCTCTTCTAACAAGCTGATCACCTGAGCTGAAGACGTTTTTACCATTTAAACGAGATCTGCAATGTTCCATAGGGAAGGCTCATGCATTACTTACGGTGTCAAGATAAAAGGAAACCGGCAGTGAAGGTGAATCAGAGTAATAAGCATTTAAAATGCCTTAGCTCAAAGGCACACGGTTCTCTTTCATTCCTTCTGCTAACCAGCGACCAGATGAACAGGTGTGGGCAGGCTCAACTGGATGACCTGTGGCAGGAAACGTTTCACTTCAAAGTTGCAAACCGTATTTGACATTCAACAGGTTTTCATTGTGGGTGGGTAGGCGAGAGAATGCAGCTTTACTGCAGCTCCTACATTTCATTGGTCCTGTGCTGATGGATGGAGGAAGGGAGGGGTTTCCCTGACTTTCCTGCACCTGCCTGCAGGGCACTGGAGGCTTCTAAGAGGAAGTCCCAGGACTGAGCACTCACGTGGCTGAATGAGAATGCCTGACTCCCTGTCCCCAGTCCTGTCAGCATCTGGCATTTCGACATCTCCACCTGGTCTCGGGTCACTATGTCTAAAACTTCAGGTGAATCACAAGTAGCTCATCAGGAGAAAGGCTGGGACTCTGTTTTAACATATTCCCAGCCCACAGCATCCAGGAGACCTGATAAGAAAACCCCACAAATATGCCAACCCCTTTAAACCAAAACACTCAAGAACTTCCTGGAGCTTGAGAAGTTTAATATTAATTTAATAATTGCGATTTATTTCGCAATTATTAAAGAATTTAATAGTAGGCACTTCACCGCAAGGCGCTCGGGACAGCGGGGAGGGTATGTGCTATGGCAAATGCTGTGAAATATGTAAGCCTGATGATTCACAGACTTGTACCCTGGGGTAAATAATACATTATATGTTAATAAAAAAATTTAAAAAAAAAACTAATGATGTACTATATGTTAGCTGACTGAACATAGTAAAAAAAATATGTTTAAAAAATAAAATATGGAAATAAAAGTGTGTGCCAGAAGCAAGAGACTTTAAAAATTTAAAAAAAAAAAATTTTTTTTTTCAAATAGCTTCTTCCCACTTAGTTCCCTAAAAGGCTTCATTCCCCACAGTACCCCAATTCTGTGAGTAAAAGGATATGGCATTTCAGTCATTGTGTCTATCATTAAACTCTTTGCAGCATAAAAAAAATAGTTTAAATTTCCTACAGTAAAATTGCACGGTTATTTTATTGTATAAAAGATGGCTTTTAGGAGGAGAGGTGGAAAGTTCCATAAATGGGGTGCAGACTCAGATGCCTGGGCTGTGTTTGTTAGGAAAGAGAGTAATTTTCCTCAGGCTAGTCCTGACTTGAGTTCCACAAACCTTTCCAAACTCCTCCCCTGTGCCCTTGCTGCCCCCTCGGCATCACTCCTCCCCTCCTCCCACCACACGGCTCCCTGGGGTGGCTCTGGTCATCCCACCTTGCGCAGGCTCCTCCCCCTCCAGGTCTTGTCCTCCTGCAGGTGCCTGACCAGAGGCTTCCAGGTTCCCTGACCTCCCTTCCTAGCACTTAGCTCGGATATTAAATAACCACCTGAGGAACTTATTTAATGTCCATCTCCCACACCAAAATAAACATGCCACTTAGAGCTCGTAGCCTCTCATCTCCCTTAGGGTCCAGCAACATGCAACTACTAAATACGAATGGCTGTGAAGTGAGTAAGTACATGAACGGGCATGAAAAAAATCACGAGAGGCACTGGCTTCTCCTATAGCCTGAGCACTTTCTACTTCACCCTACCCACCCTTCTCCCCCTTCCTGGGCCTTCAGATGAACATTTCTTTTGCTAGACCACCACAGGTGCGACGCTATTGCTGAATGCGGTCCCAGGACTTCTGCAAGGATAGCTCTCCGGGTGTGTTGCCCAACACATGGCAAGGACTCAGGCATGCCCCATCGTTTACGACTGCCTACAACCTAGTGACCCACAGTCCCATTTTATAAGTAAAACCATTTATGAGGAGTAGCTAGCTCAGGATTAGGTGTCAAGAGAGCAGCAATGTACCATTTTCTCTCTCTGAACCTCCATTCAACCAGAGGATCAGTATGACTCCTTCAAACCAACATGTAAGGCAAGTTTTTGACTAGTCTTAATGGACTAGCCAGATTAATGAGAAACAAGCATGGAGTATCGCTGGGGACCTTCAAAGTGAAGGGAAGAAACATAAAGCCATGCATTTATGTTTGAATGAATTTATTTTTAATTTTTTACTTTTTTAAAAAAAAGATTTTATTTATTCATTTGAGAGAGAGAGAGAGTGCAAGTGCAGGGAGGAGTAGAAGGAGAGAGACAAGAGGATTCCATGCTGAGCACAGAGCCCAGCACAGGGCTCAATCCCACGACCCTGAGATCAAGACCTGAGCCGAAATAAGAAGTCAGACGCTTAACCAACTGAACCACCCAGGAGGCCCTTGAATGAATTTTTAATTAACTAATCAAAATTTCCATTTATGACGAATTCCCAAACAGTGACATGTGGGTATAAGCAGATACTGTATATCCAGAGATTCCAGATGTTGGGATGTGGCCGCAGCCATTAGCAAAGACAAGCAGTTATTATGTAATGACCGTCAGAGAGGCTAAATCCCAAGTACCTGGGGTAACAGTCTTACTACCTGAAAGTGGAAAGCACGTGGCCCTTGGAGCTAGTGAGGCCTGCACTAGCTCTGTGATCCTGCCAGAAGCCTCAGTTTCCTGGTCTGTGAAATGGGAGTAACAGCATCTACCCTGTCTCACCGTGAGCATTAGGCACAATAAATGAAAAGCAGCCAGCTCAGTCCCTGCCCATAGCTGGCACTCAGTAAGTGAGAGCCATCGCTATTGTCATTAAAACAGGTTTAACACACGTCTCTCCCGTCCTCATAGCAGCATCGCCCTCTCCCACAGCACGTGGAACATGGTGTGCTTATGGGATTCAGGTCAGCCTCCCCCACTGGGCAGCAAGCTCCCCGGAGGGCAAGAAGCCCCATGACAGGACTGCTTCATGTGAGCGTCTGCTCATCCTTATCCTCCACACCTAACACGGAAGAGGCATTCAGTACGTCTTCACTGACTAAATAGGCCATGGAGAAAAAATAATGGCCTGCCTTAAGGAGAGGCTTGGCAGACATCATGGTGTGGACTATGCTTGGCTGAAAAGCTTCACGTAAGCAATTTTAAAATCTAGCTCTTACTCCAAAACGAACTCACAGCTCAGAGACTTGCTCCCCTTAGATCACACAAAGAGTATACCTCCTCAAAAAAAAAGAATGGTTAGAAGACATTCTTTAATTGACATTAAAAATTTATAGATTTATCCCACGATACTAGTTGTTTTTATCCCAGTAATTATAAGGAGGCTACGACTACTATTCTGGGCCAGGTCTGTCTGATTCCAGAGCCTGCTGATACCTACCTCCTTCTACAGCCTCAGGTGCATCGCAAGAACGCGTCTGGACTGGCAGCAGAGGGCCCTGGGCTAAGATCTGCTGACGTTTCAGCCCCGTGTTTGAATCTCGGTATTAGCATCACCAGCCATAGGCTGAACCCCAAGTGGTCTAGTTAGCTTTGATCCTTTCCAAGGCCACTGATGTCACCCTTAGTTCTGCCCAGTCACCCCATAAATGGGTACCATGAGTCACAGGAGTAGAGTGAGGGTGTGTGGACAAGATGCCGTGGGCCGATGAGCCATGAGGTCTCCGCAAAGGATCTCAAGGTTCTGTTTATGACACCTCCAAAGTCCCTCCTGCTCTGTGTGCCTACTTCCTCATCTGTAAAATGAAGCAGATCAGACCAGAGGAGCTCTAAGGTCCACTCCCCCTTTGGTATTCAATAATTCTGTGAAAGACTCAAAAATATTAAAGACTGCTATTTAGTGATATTGGGCCTACAGGGACCATATATGAACTTGATTCCTAAGTCAAGAGACTGTTTGCTCTTATCAATTAGGGTTCCTAATTTGAAAGCAATAAAACCCACACCAGCTGACCTAAACTCCCAGATTCAACAGGAGGTAGAGCAGCACAGAGAAAGCAAGGGAAGGAGACACCTGGGTGGCTCAGTGGGTTAAGCCTCTGCCTTCGGCTCGGGTCATGATCTCAGGGTCCTGGGATTGAGCCCTGTATTGGGCTCTCTGCTCAGCAGGGAGCCTGCTTCCCCTCTCTCTCTCTGCCTGCCTCTCTACCTACTTGTGATCTCTCTCTCTCTGTCAAATAAATGAGTAAAATCTTAAAAAAAAAAAAAAAAAGAAAGAAAGGGAGGCAGGGTAGGTCGGGAAGCAGAAGCAGGCCATGGCTCCTTATGGAAAGGGCTTGGCAGCCATCATCATTGTGAGGGCCTCCAGCTGTCCCGAGCGCCTTGCGGTGAGTGCCCTAGACCCAAAGTCCCAGGGAAGCTCCTCCACCTGCCGCAGAGCCAGGGGAGGGAGAATCTGGGGCTGAGGTTCCAGAATAGGAGTCAGACACTTGCAATTACCCTCCCACCAAAATCATACACAAGGGCATAGGGGTAGCTCCCTAAAAGGAACCTGGGTACTATCAGGAAGGGTAACTCCTGCTGGGCGCAAAGCCCAGGAATATCCACCATGGGAGGAAGAACCTAAGAACATAGAGGTCGGTAAGGCCAAAATATCCTGTCCTCCAGCACAGCATCTAATGAATTTCAAGAGTATATAAATTGAAGCATTTATTCGAAGTATTCTAGTCTAGAAAGCACAGTTTCCAATATGACTCTACGGGTTTCGCTAAAAAACCATTTACTTAATAGTATCACAATCCGCAATACTTTGAACATGTAATTAGTAAAACAATTCTGGAAACTTAAATAAGCCTAAGAGGAAATTGCTGATCCCATCAGCCAAGCCTGGCCACCAAAGGCAGGGAATGACTAACCAGGAAACCCTCTGCATGAGAAATCACTGAGTCACGGGGCCATCCTGCTGCTGCTGAAACTCTGGTGCCCATTAGTAGCTTAGTTTTTAAAATCCTGATGATTCGGTCAACAAAGACTGAATATCCCGACAGGTCAGTTGCCTTTCTTTTTCCGCACCTGCAAGAGTCTCAAACCCCCTTCCTTGTTATTTCTAATCTGTGAAATCTCTCACATGTGTTCCCGCAACTTATCACTCATTTCACATCATGAGTGACATTCATCCCCCAAGTCACTTACAGCTCTCTCTAGTCAACTGTAACGTACTCCCCCTTCTGCCGGAACTTTCAGGCCACTCACAGAGCCTTCGCAATTCCACCGGAGGCTTAACTTTAAAGAAGTATACTCCCTTTAAATCATGGAACACTACATCAAAAACGAATGAAGTACTGTGACTAACATATGACTAACATAACATAATGAAATGAAATGAAGTAAGTATACTCCCACGCCAAAAAGCTGTTTCCTAAAAATAATCAAAGAAACAAACAAACAAACAAAAGATCTGGATGTTGGTGAGCCAAATAACATTCCCAAGAACAGTGACAATTGTGGCCATTTATAGCCCACAGAAAAGAGCCAATGGGCAAGTACGTAATTTATGCTATCCTTGGGAATGTCCGACACAGCCCCTCTCACCCATGCTCCCCATTAAAAAGGAGCTTGCCCTCTGTGGGTCCGCACATGCTTCTCTCTCTACCTGCCCTGTTCTTCACTGCACACGCTTTCCCCACAGGGCAGCCGCAGAGTTTCCACCGAGGAAGGCAATGTGATTGGCAGAGGGGCTAGGAGAATGGTCTTCAAAATACACTTACAAGCAAACACACAGCGGAATATTTGCTTAGATAACCTTGGGATGACTTTGTGGGGAGGTAAGGGAGACTATGGAGGGATGTACCTCTCCCCTTTTTCAAGCTACAGCCTACTAAGATATATTACTTAATACTTTTGTTGACTAGGTGTAATACCTTTTTAATCGTAAAAGCTAATGTAAATCCAAATAAAGCCTGTAGTGTAGGTAATAATACCATGTCCCTGTTCATTTCTTAGTTTTGACAGATGTGCCGCAGTTATATGAGATGTTACCATCAGGAGGAGCTGGTTGGTGCAGGATATTCATGAACTCTCTGGACTATCTTTGTGAGTCTTCTGTAAATCTAAAATTATTCCAAAGTAAAAAGTCATGTCTAAAAAGCGAAATGAACAGTGTTTCTATTTTTCTGAAGGAAGGTGAATCAAAACCCCAATCTCGTCTCGTTTGCTTCAAATCTGTGTTGACTTTGTTCTCAGTGCCAGTAATTCTAAAAAGGAAACAAAAACTTCCCAACCTCTATGCTTCCAACAGTATATTATGTAGTAACAGTTGGAATTAAATAAAATCTCAATATGATCAGCAATCTTGAAGTTTCATTAGATTAGATTCTATATAATAGATTCTATATAATTAGAAATTTTATCAAAACTCACCTCTACTACTAACTCTTGATTAAATGGTCCCAGATGAACTTCCAGAAGATAAAAGACCTAAGACCACATAGCCTGTGTGTGTGATTGTTTAAGGTAACTTTTTCTTTAAGGATTCCTCCCTCCTCATTACTCATAAGTAATGAAAAATAAATCATGAGACACGTCCCTGAATCCAAATAAAAAGTCAGTTTTTGAACTGCTTTGAAAATGAAAGAGAAAAGTAAATTCTAAGTAATGGGATATGTATAAAAATTAAGTGAAACAGAATAAGGGGTATACTGTTATCTCTTTCCCTCCCCCCCTCTGGATGTTACTGTTTCAAAGTATTTTAAGCACTGAAACCGGTAGGGGAAGCTACTCTAGTGTCAGTAAATCAGAACATTTCTTCATGAGTTTTCTTCCCTAGCGTCTCTCGTTTCTAGTATCTCACCAGACCTCTCGGCAAGCCACTCCCACCTCACCCCCCTCACCTCCACCTCAGGAAAAGTCACTGCACCTCTCTGGGTCTCAGTTTTTTCATCCGTAAAATGAAGAGATTGGCTTTGGTGTGGGATGGGAAGTTGGTAGCCCGAAGGCCATATTTTGAAGAACTGATATGCTTGTTGACCCTACCAAGTTATGTTGTTTTTTTAAGTTACTTGCCCAAATTTCATATTCAAGATATTTCTCATAAGAGCTTGGTCTGGGGCTTCTGATATATCAGAATGTTGACTATATTCTGGCATGGCAACACATCAGCCAGGAGGTTAGAACAGCTGCCCTTTTATGGCTGGGACATGCCGTCCAGTTCACAACGGTCCTGCTTCCCCCTGACCCACAGTCCTCATTAGTTACCTACGTGGCTCTGGAAGAATGTGGTTTTGCCAATCTTGCTATGTAATCACTCCTAGCTCTAAAATTCGGATTCCTGGTGTGATTGCTTATTAGGAAAAGAGAGTCCTAATTAGGCTGCCGGCACACTGGAATTTCTGCAGGGGTCTTACTTATATGTGAGTATGTACGACAGTAAGCTCGGCTTTGTCGAGCGTTTTTATATGAAACACAAGAAACGTAAATCTAATATTGAAACCACCATACCGTAGTAAAGCAGGAATTCAAGAAGTTTTAAAATTACTGCTACCTAAAGTTTTTCTTCTAGAACAGGATCTGACTTTAAGGGCTATTTGGGTCAGACTGTGGGGCCACTGGTAGGCTGAGTAACAACTCTAACAGGAGATCACTAGTTACATAATTTCAGTATTCAAAAATAAAATCCCAGTGGTCTTCTCTCTTACTCCTTACCAATTTTAGAGTGGAAATAAAAAGGACAGAGCACTTAAGATGCAGTTGCTCATAATAAAATGTCAGACCAGGTCAAATGGACCAAAAATTATGTAAGATTGCACAAAGAAAAAAAATTGTCTGCAATTTTCATAAGTGGTATAATTTTTAGCTACTGGTGCCATGAGAGAAAAACAGAAGGCTAAATTGGTTTTGCAACTATTTGAAAACATGTTATTTTTATCGGAGTTGAGATTAGCCTTTAAATTCTCTTCTAAGGAGACGCTGTGCAGGTTCCCAGAGGTGCAGACCCTTCTTATATTAGAAATAAGTTTCACGCTACTCTTTCTTCATGTGGGCAAAGGGGGGTTGCAGCTATTGTGCTGCTGGACTTGACATTAAAAATGCCCCAGCATTTCATAACACAACAGCTTTTTTGGTCCTGTTTTTATTTTTTAATGCTCTAACCTCAAATCTAAATTTACAACACTGCTGGAGATCTTAGGCATTATAAGGAAATTACCTCATTGCCTTCAAACTTTTTTAGACATCAAATTCTTTCCATATACGGCAAACCCGAAGGAAGCTGAAACAAATGACGTTGGTTTAGTAGTTGCCATGACTTACCTGTTGTTTTGTTCTGAACATGCCTACGACCCATTTGGGAGTGAGGCCTCCCCCACCCCCGCCGTCGCAGCTAACAGGCCCAGGAGAGCGTCCCTCCTGGCTCCTCGTCACCAGCTGGTCCATGAGGGCGCCTGGCCAGGGGTCCTGGTCATCAGAGGGGCCCAGAACTGGATGAGCCCCTTGCGTACAGACTTTGCATTGGTTCTCTACAGACGGGGGACGTGCACACGAATGAAAGACGAAGGAGAGGCAGGCTGCAAATCACTGTGGGGGGGACCCTAGGGGAGGTCGCGGTGGGTGTGCACCGCGGAGGGGGCAACACCATGCCAGATGAGCTTGCCAGTGCTCAGGGAGGTCCTGATGGGCGACCTGCTGCCTGGAGGCCCGGCTGTGAGGCTACAGAGATTGTGCTCTGCTCTCTGCCCTTTTCCAAGCTCCCTAAAAACCAGCCTCATCTGTCTGGGCAAGTGCAGCAGTGCCTAGAAAAGCCCAGCCCACACAGTTTCTTGCTGGAAGCTTTTTGTAAGACCCCCTCCCCTCCAAAAAAAAAAACCCAAAAAACAAAAAACCCACTCTGAATAACTCAGACACTCGTTTCTACAAGAAGGAATTTTGAAGGCTCAATCATCTCTATTAGGACATGGGCGATAAAACCCTCTTGAATTGATACATTTGCAGAAATCAGCTGCTGACTAATGCATGGCTTCTTGTAATCCATAAAAATTAAGGCTTTTTAAAAAATATGTATACTACGCTAATATCCCAAGGAAGAAAGATCCACAATCACTTTCAAGAAGCATAAACACCAAGGAGTAACTTAGAGAAATGAAAGGAAGTAAAAGAAGAAAAAAGATGAACATGATATCTTTGATGAGGGATATACTCAAAAAGGTCATTTAATTACAAATAAATATGAAATATTTGGGTGAAGATTCAAAGGTATCAGTAGAATGTACAGATACAAGTGGCAATTAGGAAATCTGATATACAAAACTGGACAGAAGAAAACTGGTTAACTCTTTTGCTTCCAGTAAACTTTGCTATAACCTCACATCAGTTACAGGCAACTCAAAAATATTTTACAAGTACTTTCAAAAAACCATCAACCTGGAGCTGAACAAACACTGGCTGAGTTCATTCCTATCACCTGAGTATCTCATGGCCTAAACCATCATCTTTTGAATTATATAAACTTTCTGGAGAAAATACCACCAATGTAGAGGAAAATGGGAATAACCTAAAATGACACCCACATCGAAAAATAGGTCAGGTGGGGACAATGAGATGAAGTTAAGTATGTGCAGGAGTGAAAACAGAGAAAGACAAGTGCTAAAGACTGGTGACAGAACATGCTTGACATAATAATTTAACAGATATATAAGGAAAATAACATCACAAAGGTGAAGCCGTAGCCAAAAACGGAACAAAGGGAAGAAACAAACCAAGAGCATCTGAAACAATGTGGCCCTTACCGATCTGATGAGGCTTGGCTCCGTGAAGGAGAACGTTTATTACAAGTGTCCTGGACCTCACAAGAAGAATTAGTGATGGCTCAGTTCTACACATTTAAATGGGAAACTAAGAAACATCATATGGGGAACATAAAAACCCAAACACATCGCCCCTTCCTGATGTCCACTTTTCTATTCCTCGTCGTTACCCACATTCCGATGAAGCCTGATGTCCTAATGGAGACTATTTTATGGGTTGCTACCAAACTCCAGAAACATTTTCTTTCTAGTTTTTTTTTTGTTTTTTTTTTGGTTTTGTTAGTTTCCCCTCTGAGAGGTTTACAATCAACTATTCACTTTAAGCTCCTACTTGCACTTGTGAGTGAGCTGCACAGAGATCTTCTCTCCCCTGTCTTTCTGAGCCCCGGCTCGAACTCATGGCCTGACAGTCAACGGAAAGCCTTTGTCTGTGAAAGGATCCTGTAGAAGGGTGAGCCCGAACCCTCACTGCTCCCCTCTCTGCCTCCCAGAACTCAGGCAGCTCCCTGCAAAGTTCTCAAAGGCCAGTCTTCCTCTGACCCCACGAGAGGGAAGAACTATGTGGCCCAGTGGTGGAAGGGAGGCTGGATGGACAGAAAAAGGAGCAACGATGGAAAATATCATCGACCCACAAAGAGCACCATTCCACTGTTAGAAATACATACAGTAATGAGCCGAAGTCTGCATGAAAGAAAGTAATTTTATAATTATCTGGAAATGCTGATTTAACAAAAGAAAAAGAGAAATAACAATAAAATGAGAAAACTTCTGATCAAGTGCTAAAACGTAGAATCTATTTCCAGACTCGGACAGGTGTGGACTGAAGACGTTGGGCAAAGTTGAGTGAAGGTGTTTCATCTCCATAGACCTACTTCTGCCTTTGAAAATGGTGAGGGTTTGATGAGATGACCTTTTGGATCCTTTCTACCTTTAAAATCCTGTTACTTTCCTATTTAAAAAGTTCAATTTCATAATTGACACTTAAATTTCTATAGAAGTTGTATGCAAAATAATCTCCTGGTCACTGACAGTATAAAGCATCATCTGTCCCACCTAACAGCTCAAGGAGCCAAAAGCAGTTAAGAAAAGCATTTGGGGCGCCTGGGTGGCTCAGTGGGTTAAAGCCTCTGCCTTCACCTCAGGTCATGATCTCAGGGTCCTGGGATCGAGCCCCAAGTCGGGCTCTCTGCTCAGAGGGGAGCCTGCTTCCCTCTCTCTGCCTGCCTCTCTGCCTACTTATTATGATCTCTTTCTCTCTATGTCAAATAAATAAATAAAATCTTAAAAAAAAAAAAAAGCATTTGCAAAAGCCCTTTTTGTTAAAATATTTGGGACCGAATTTCAAAAGGAAGAAAACAAGACCATTCATGTCTTCAGGAACAAAAGGTCTAGGAGTAAAAACAAATTTCTATTTTTAAATGAAAAAGTAATGACACAGAGTTTTGATAAGCTTTTAAGAAAGGATGAGGAATTATAATTACTAGTGCTTGGGTAGCTAAGAGACATACCCGTGAAAAGATAATTGAGGATGTCAACTGGCAGTATCACTGAAAGAGTCTGGAAGCCGAGTCCAAAAGTGACAGATCCGGTCTGCGTTCTGTCAAGACTGAGGCTTCAGGTAAATCCCTGAATCTTGCTGGGCCATCTTTAAAATGGAAACTCTGAAGCAAAGGGCTCACACAGGGCCTTCCTGAGTGAGGTGACAAGGAATGCCATGCAAAGGATCTGGAGCTGAAAGTGTGGCAGAGCCAGAAAAGGATGGAGGAAGGCGACAGGATGTCAGCGGTGAGATGTTCAAAGAACTCCATGAATGTGTGACAAGAATGTTTACATCTGTTTTTCAGACTTGCACCCTGAAAATTCTCCTTAGGATGTTTTAAAGGACCCGTATGAGCAAGCCAATCAGTGGGCAAAGATCTCCTTTAGTTCAGTGACAACCCTTTCAAATGTTCCTCTACAGGATGAACCATGTGATAGTAGTTTAAATACACACACACAGCCCCAGAACGTGGAGCTCACCTGCGACCTAATTTTTTTTAACCCAACCATCTATTTCTTTTAAGTCTTGAGTACATGCTAATGGATAGAGCAGCCTTTGCAGCTCTTAAACAAATATCAACATAAATTAGAAAAATAGGCAATGATGGCACTAAACATTTCAAGGTAAAAGGTTGAAGCAGAGAGTACATTTAGTCCTGGTAGTTTCTGGTTATGATTTAAAAAAAAACACACACACAGAGATTTAACAACGGCATGTAGCACTCTCTAATAGGAAGAAGAGATAGTTGCACACCACACAGAATATTTTCACTGCTGTGCCTCAGGCTGCCAAAGTACATGACTTATTAAACTTACAAATTTTACAATATTTTGTAGGAGTAATAAAGACCTCTTAATTCAGTCTATAAAAATGGGAATTCATATAATTTAAACATAGCCCACGTAACTACAGAAACAAGCTACTCAGCCATTGAAGCTACTTCAGTGGAACCAGCGACAGGGAAGGAGGAACTGGGCTAGAAGGCTCACAGATTAACACATTGAAAACAACCTGTAATTACTACCATTCTAGGAAGAAATGTAGGCAATTTCAAGTTTGCTACTGGTTAATAGTACAACAAATAAAAAGAAATTATTTTCAAAGTACTTAGGAGGAAACTTCATTAGGACAATTTGCTTTCCATTAACACATCAATTAAAATTATTCTTATCTTCTCATTAAAAGAGGAAATGCACCTGTCACAGGCACTAAAAATAATGCAACCATAATTAAAATGTGTCTACAACTAGAACTCTTCTCTAATTTAAAAATGGGTATTTTTGAACAATGGGTGTAATGACTCCAGTTGGGTGTAAGATGTGATCCTGGTACTCTCTCACTTTTTTGAGAGGGAAGTAATCACCCCAGTCACCTGAAGAGAGATGTTTTGCAAGTCCCCAAAGACACAGACTGAAAAGAGCAACCAATGAGAGAGGAAGCCGAGGTTACAGGGGGTACATGAATAATCATGGTGACAGAAGCATAAAAGGGTGCAGCTCCTTTGGAAAACAGGTAACCCCTAAAGCTGCCTACCACATGATTCAACCCTTTTACTCCTAGGTCTTTATCCAAGAGAAATGACAGAATATATTCCTACAAATGAATGTTCAAAGCACTTTCGTTAGTAATAGCAATGAGAAACAAATGTCCATCAACTAGGAAATAGAGTATCTCCATAAAATGAAACACTACCTAGCAACAGAAAGTAGTGAGCTATGGCTCTACACAATAACATGGATGAATCACTAAATAATTACATGCTGAGTGAAAGAAGCCAGACAAAAACTCAGTACATATTATATGATTCTACTTACATTCATTTTAGGAAAAACAAGCTAACCTACAGTGATAGAAATAAGACCAGTGGTTGCCAAGGGGCAAGATGGGGAGATTGCAAAGGGGCACGTGGATACTTTCTGGGGTGAGAGATATGTTCACGATCTTCATTTTGATAATGGTTGACAAGCATACACACACATCAAAACGGATCAGATCGCACACTTCAAATGTGTGCAGTGGACTGTCAACTCTACCTCAACAGTTAATTTTTTTTTTTAAAGACTCAAAAGTGGGAAAAGAAGGAGAAAAAAGAGGGAGAGTTTCCAGGGACGGAATAGACTCAACTTGGAGGACCACAGACCCTGAGGAGAGAAAACCTCATAGTCCTTGAGAAGATTGAAGAGTGATCTGGAGACAAAGTACGATCCAGGGGAAGCAGATGAAAAGAAAGGGGACTACCTGGGTCTGTGCTGAGAAGAGGGAAGCCGGGTGTCCCTAGGATTGCCCAAGCCAGTTTACCAGGCACAGTAGGCAGGGAAATGAGAATTTAGGGTGAATACGGACATGAGGATGCAGGTCTCCCTTAAATTTGCCACAGCTGGTTCTTGATCTGACATCGAAACAGGGGGAAACAAGAGGAGCAGGGGCTGGCCACTTGGAGGGGGCGCTTCTGGGAGTCGTTCTGGTTGTTGGGCTGCAGGGCTCACCTCCCCATGAGTGTGCGTCAGGCATTGGTGCCAC
The DNA here is from genome assembly GCA_028533885.1 of Nasua narica. NCBI lineage: Eukaryota > Metazoa > Chordata > Mammalia > Carnivora > Procyonidae > Nasua > Nasua narica. The sequence continues at coordinate 101,796,882 of CM052799.1, read as the reverse complement.
GCAGGAGGGAGATACTGGGGATAAGGCAGCGGAAAAAAGACCCCTTGCTCCCCTCGGGGCTCCCACATCGAGGTGGGGGGTGCTCTGTTAAGGAGGAGGCTGGGCCACCTGAGGCCAGGCGAGTTTGTCCAGCAGGACAGCAGCCGCAGGAGGAAGGTCCCCAGAGTGTTTCCTTCAGGACTTCCTCTGGCACCTCAGCGCTCTGACCCCAAAGAGTTGTTGGCGCCATCCAAGCCCATCCTCCTTGGCGGACACTGGGGGAGAGAATAGCTGTTTAAACCCTTCCACGAAAGGGCGCCTGGGTGGCTCAGTTGGTTGGGCGACTGCCTTCAGCTCAGGTCGTGATCCCGGAATCCCGGGATCGAGTCCCACATCGGGCTCCCAGCTCCATGGGGAGTCCGCTTCTCGCTCTGACCTTCTCCCTTCTCATGCTCTCTCTCACTCTCTCTCTTTCCTAATAAATAAATAAAAATAAAAAATCTTTAAACCCTTCCACGAAAAAAGGTCAGCTCTAGGATTTAAATGCTACCTAAATGTTATATGTTTTTAAACTTGTCTCTAAATTTTCCCTAGATTAGGAATGGCTGATGGTCAACACAATTTTGAGATCTCATGCTTCCTTTTGAGGTCTTGCTGCAGCCATTAGTCCATTAAAACAAACCAAAACTAAACCAGGCCTGTGAGAAGAAACTCTGAAATAATGGGATTTTGATTATTTCCTAATTTACTTAGGTCCTTATTATTTACCAAGGAAGCATAAGACAGGATTTGTCATTAGGAAACCTACGGAGGTGGGAGCCTCTTTCCTTCCCTTTTACTTCAAATTGTTTTTAGCCTTAAAATAAGAAAACAAAACAAAACCAAAACAGTCTGATGTAAGAAGAAAGCTTTCCCTAGGTTACTTGCTGGGCCCTTAGGCAAATCACTTGACTTAAATGGACCTCAATTTCTCAGCTGTTAGATGGGGGCATTGGCTTAAGTCCGAGGCCTGTGAGCCTAATAAACCATTCATTCATTCATTCACTCATTCATTCATTCCTTATTTGAGAACCTACTGCATCCCAGGCACCGGTTAAGGCAATTAAAAGAGAGGCAAGACCTCTACACTACATCTCTGTTCTAGAGAAAACAAAATGAAGGGGAACCAAACAAGATAATGTCAGGTAGTGACTAAGAAAACACTACAGAGTGCCTTACTTTACTTTGGGGTGGTGGTCAGGGCTGTGAGAGCTTAGTCTGGAATGATGGAAAGGAACCAGCCACTTGATTCCCAATAAAGGCAACCCTGCTGGGGGTTTTCCATCAGGCAGGAAAAGCTTATTTGGTTATCTTCATAGGTAAAAGGAGAATATACCCCACTTTTTCATTTTATACCCTTCCTCCAAGTAGTCTGTATTAATTTCATTTATATACACTTTTTATTTTTACTTTTTTTAAAGATTATGTACTTATTTGACAGAGAGAGAAAGAGAGAGAGGGAGCACAAACAGGGGGAGCAGCAGAGGGAGAGGGAGAAGCAGACTCCCAGCTGAACAAGGAGCCCAATGTGGGGTTCAATCCCAGGACCCTAGGATCATGACCTGAGCCTGAGCCAAAGGCAGACTCTTAACTGACTGAGCCACTCAGGTGCCCCATGTACACAACTTTTTAGAGGAGCAAAAGTATTTGATTTGAACAACTTCTTCTAGATAGAATTTCTCTTTTACAGGACTCCTTTGTTATTCTCAAGTTTCTGTCCTCATAGTTATAAATTCTCCCACTTATTCCGGGCAGAAGTAAATGGGATTTAAATCAGCGTTTTTCAAATTTTATGATAACATCCCACAGTGAGAAAGTTTTACATCATGACCCAGTGTATAAAACCAAAAATTTGTAAACTGTGGAAAGAACCAAAATGCCCTTCAACAGATGAATGGATAAGGAAGATGTGGTACATCTATACAATGGAATATTATGCCTCCATCAGAAAGGATGAATATCCAACTTTTGTATCAACATGGACAGGACTAGAAGAGATTATGCGGAGTGAAATAAGT